>VZRQ01003875.1:1691435-1833237 GCA_013397975.1 Machaerirhynchus nigripectus | reverse complement strand
CTCAGTATATAACAAAAACCAAAAAAAAAAAAAAAGGAACTTTCAGTTTGTACATACTAAAGACAGGAAGCTCAATAGCAGTAGTATTCATTGCTGTTGCTACATAGAAAGCACTTCTTGTTTTACCTTGGCTAAATATACGTAATTCAATGTTACCAGCTAGTAGAACATAGGACACATATCCAGACAGGAAATAAGTGACTAAGAGAAAGGCAATGCGATTGAAGATACCTAGTTTACAGTTGTGGACTATGACCAGACAAAAATATTAAAATGTTGCACTGGCTACTGAACACAATCACCTGCCTCAAACAACCAGCTACACAAACTGCAAACAATAACAGATTGGGTGGGGGGGATATAATAGAGACCATTGTGATTTCATTTCTGGAAGGTTCTTTCCTTAAAGAAAGTTTTCCTATGTGTACCTAACCCTGACAGAACATAGGAATAAAGCTGTTGTCTGCTCCAGTGACCTCTCCCAGGTTCCCAAAAGAAAATAAACAGGACCTTTGTTTTAGTATGTAAATCTTCAGAAGTTCAGCATAAAGATAAAATCTGGAATTCAAAATGTTTGAAAAGAAGAAGAAAAGGGATACTATACCCAAAAGTACAATAAAAACACATAGAATACAAAGTTGTCTGAAGTCCACGTTTGTTAACCTTAAAGGTTACATGGTCAGTGTTAATTACGCTTTTGTTGGGGTTTTTTTGTTGTTTATCACAGATACGGGCCATGTGCATATGAAAATCTTGACCAACCAATATTAAAACTATCTTACAGTACAAAGACTATTGCTTAACAGGAATTTGACCTTAAATAAGTAAACACCTTGAAACAAAGAAAACTTAAACTACACAGCCTTTAACTGGCACATCTGCACATAGGCTCCACCTGTTTCAAAATGCATTGAGCTTTCTAAGCAACTGTGACAACACATTTACAGTATGGTATAGTGGCTGTTCAATGCTGCAGTCTAAAACTAATGCACTTCAATTTAGTCCTCAAAAATATGTAAAAACACAGCTAGAGTGAAATCCAACTGAAGTAGAACAATGAGTTTCCACAGCATAGCGAAGCAGGCAAATTACCCAAATTAATAGTAATAGCCACATTTTATTTCTCACATCCTGATATTTTTTATTTTTCCAAGTTTCTAAATCTCCATATCTGTAGAAATATGTAAAGTATACTGTATTATTGAATTATTATACTTTCCAATCACATGTAATGTACTTCTTAAAATCTTTCCAATTATTACTAATTGTAATCAATTTGCAAACTTCAAAAGCAAATTACCTATGTTTAGGCATCATTAATTTTAACTAATAACCAATTTTACTTAATGCGCTATTAAAAATGGCACATCTATGGCACAACTATGTTTACTGCCCAAGTTAAACACAGCACTTGAAATATTATTACCTTGTATGCCTCAGTGCTAAGTATTCTGTTAATACAATGAATTACCTACCAAAGTCCCTCCAAGCATTCCCTGCTAATTAAGTAAAAACAGGATCAACAGTATCATTCAAAGCTCCTGGAGTTTGGTGAGCTCCGCTGCAAAATTATTTTGGAATGTTTCTACTGATCTACTTCAAACTCACAAATGTGAACAATGAAATTGATGGCAGCTGTAACAAGAAAACCTGCCAATTCTTCTGCTCCAATCCCTTGTCTTTGACAAGCCAATTTTCATAAAACTTTCATCAACATCTTTCACTTTTTATCTACATCCCTTAAAAATTTTACTTTTTGTTGTGTATGGATTTCAGCAATAGAGTTCACGGCATCTTCATACAGATTAACTCCTCCTACAACTTCCATGAAGCAGTCCTCCATCTGAAAAGCAAAAGCCTCACAAGAAGTTCAGCGTAAAAGTAACCCCCTACAGAGCAAACACTTCTTCCAGTTTTCCAGACAAGGGACTTTTTTCTTACATTTAAAATCTGCAGCTATGTATCTACTGAACATACAGCACTGAAAGGTAAAAAAAAAAACTAGGTATAATCATTTGCAATGTGCCTTACTAATGTCTTCAAAAACATCCAGAGTCAGCAATATTTATTTAAAGATCCTGGTTTCAGATCTGGTTTCTCAGAATCCTGTTACCAAATCATATTTTAGCTTACCTAAAGAGCCTTTCTAGTCATTGTGCACCAACACAAAAAAAAATTAACTCACAGATCCTTATGAGAAGAAATCAGAATAAAGCAAGATTAGGCAGAAAACAAGAATAGACTTTGACAATATTTTCAAAAAAGCTAAAGGAAAACTAATAGTTCAAGCAGTAGTAAAAGGCCTCTGGTTCTGACAACACAACTTTAACATATTCATGTCAGCTGGTGTTAAAAACATCAGAAACTTATACATCTAACATAAAAAAAGAACTTCTTAGAAAAGCTTAAATATTTGCTGATCTTGTACTTTACAAGCTGTCCTCCCTTGCTACAAATTCTAATCTAGTAGATGGGATCCTTCCCTTAATATTTACAGAATAATGTTCTACCACACTGTCCAACCTAGTTCAGGAAAAAAAAAATACATCTTGTATATTTAAATATAAATGCTTAACTGAAATGAAATTTCTTAACAATGACAGTAATCAAAATTTGTCCAAAACATGGTTCAGAATTAAAAGTCATTTTCATCCAAGCCTAGGTTTCTGTTAAGACTGCTCTTTTACAAAAGACACAGAAAGTACCTAAAACAACAACTTCACTTGTAGTGAATTTTAATGTAACACAATGTCAACTTCCTCTCACCTACACAGCCTGAACGATGGATACAGATGACAAAACTGTTAAGAAAATGCCCAAGGATCAGGGCATTATATTTTGAGCCATGTCCAACATGCTAGCCTTTTTTAGAGAATTACCAGTGGTTCAAATTAACTGGTAAGAACGCAAATCAAACATTTGTTCACCAATTTCACGAGTTTCTTTCACAAAAAAATAGGAAAGGATTCATCTGTAAGGCTCCCTATAGGGCAGAGAAACCATTCCGCTTTCATGCCTTTCACTGGGAGAGATTAGAGCAAGAGTATTCATAAAAGCATTAAAGTACTACAGTATTCTCACTGAATGGCAGCTGAATACAAAAAAAAACCCCACTAATGGAACTGATTGCATGATAAGAAGATAGGATGCTCATTTTTAAAAAATAATCTTCAGTCTCACCCGTAATGACACAGCCCTCAGTTCCACCAAACCCACCCCCTTCCAAGAAAAGGTAGGTTTTTTTTACAACTTAGGCATTTTGGTTTAGGTTAATATTTCTATAGCAGAGAAAGAAATGAGGCTGCGATTGACAAGGTTTTGCTCCAAGCTTAGGCCTGTTAAGGCACTGCTATTGACGACTGGTTTTTTGACTCTGTACACTTTCACCAATAAAAGGCTCAGAGGATTACAAAGACAAATTATCTCTTTCTTCTGTTCTAGCTAACTACTTAGAAAAATATCACGGGATCAGATATTGGAAATATCACAGTCAAAACCAGAATAGGTTTCTATATTCTCCAGAAAACAATGGCCAAGTCTTATATCATGACACTTCCCAACTATAAGAATGAAAGGGCAAGAATAAGTATTAGTTTTACGTAAGCAGGTATCTACAACATGTCTCATTTACAAGGGACTTAATAAATGATCACAGGTTCCTTGAAGCCCGAGAAAATTTGGGAAAGATTCATCACTGCTATACCTTGGCTACAGAAAAAAAAAAAGTTTGATTTACAAAAGTTTTAAATTCTTCTGAAGAGAAAAAACAATAGCAGAACTGAAGCAAAAGGAGGACATTAATTCAGACAGAATACTTGAACTCATTTGGCTTCAGGAGATGGTTACAGAAAATGAACACACAGGTTTCCATTTCATATCTAACTACTTCTGAGTTTACAATCTGAACTGGTAAACTGTGCAAGCCTGGAAAAAGTACTTCCTGGTCCCCAATAAACAAGAAAGCTATGGGAGGATATATTCAGAAGCAATACTGAACAATGGATTTATCCTACTCTACAGGGGTTTTTTGTGCAATTTAAATAAGGCAGGCAGAATGAAATTAGAATAAAATACCAAGAAACTGTTTGAAAAATAAAATACCCGAACAAACTTGAACTATAGCACTGCATTCAGACTGTGGGATTTTGTTTGTTTGGGATTATTTTTCCACCAACCTTCTTTACATATTACACAATTTATATGAAACTTTTTATAACAGGCATCTGATACTACAGGAGCCAGACCACTACGCTGACTACTGGTACTAATGAGATAGTTTCTTGAATAGTCATTTATGGTTCTGAATGCTAAAACAAAAAAAAACCAAATAAAAAACCCCCTCCACACAACAAAGAAACTTCCAAGAGTAAAACCCAAACCCTTAATGGCTTAAAGAGGATGGAAATAAAAACAAGATGGGAAGCAACCTTTCTATTTGTAAAATACATGAAACTCCCATCCCCTACATCAACCTCATGGGATCAAAACACACTTTTCCATCTTCAGAACTCTTCAGGAAGAACTTCCATGTAAAGGCTGCTTAGACAAGCTTCTGTATTTCTTCTCCTGAAAACTCAAAATTATAATTCTTCTTTTTTTTTTCTTTATCTCTTTTTTCCTTTTGATAAATTAACTTGCATTTAATTTCCTGGAACTAAAAGTTTATCTAAAAATATATGGAAAATTTGGTAACATTTAGGACTTTGTCTTAATGCCCACTGCCTGCAGCCAAACCCTCATGCACACAACTTGAACTCCTTTTCATACTAGTTTCTCATTTAATGAAAGCAAACTGATGGAGCACTAATTAACATCCAGGATTGAAGGACATCAAGAAAATGAAAACAAGAGGGACCTCTTTCAGAACCAGACAGAAGTAAGAAAAACAGGGAAGACAGACGAATGTTCTGGGGTTCCAAATGGTTACGAACGCACTACACTGCATTTCTGACCGATTCCAAAGTACAACAACCTCTTCATCTTCGGTTACCAGCGGAAGTGGTTTTCTTCTGCTGCCACACTCCTCCATTCAACACTGCACTGTGTCTACAACTATGCAATCACATGACTGATCAGTAAGTTGCTCCAAGGAAAAACTACTTTTTCTTGTTAGAATAGTTTAATGCTGCATTAACTTACTCTGCAAGTGTATGAGCACTCCAACAGAAGAGAGTATAGCAGAAACACGTGGATTTGGGGGTTTTTCTGCTTGTGCCCAAGATGTAGGCTGACAAAGCACAGAGCTACCCATTCCAGCAAGAGCTGTCACCACAGCACCCTAACTCTAACATGAAATTGCACCCTGAATCCCAATCTCTTACTAATAAATTAAAATGGAAATAGTCTGCTACTAATACCAGTAAATATACTGCTCAGCCCATAAATACAGAAAATCAGGCACAGCAAAACCGTGAACCAGGCAACTGACTGGAAAGTCCAGCAACACTCTGATGCCATGAATCAACTCCTCCACACCTCTAAGGCAAAAGAAAAAAAAAGAGAAAAAACCACAAAAAAGAAATGGTATGGTAGAAAAAGAAAACAAAAAAGAGAAAAAGGAAGACCTCTGAGATGAGCCTTCCACGGGAACTCAATGCACATTCAAGTTACAGAAGCATCAACTGCAATAGAAAGCATTTTAGTGTGTGCCAATTAATGAAAAACCTTTCTATCTAGCACCACGAGAAAATTGATTCCAGATCAACCACACTCACTTTGCACTGATGTTCAGAGATTCTACCACTCCAACCTCAAACTGAAGGACCAAGTGAAGCTTCCTGCTTTAGGACTGAACCAGAACTCTGTCTTCCTGAATCCATACTGTATTATGAAACCAGCACAGTGTTCTTCCCTGTAGTGCCCAGGCTTGCAGATGTCCATGTGTAAAAAAAGTTGATGTCACACAGGAGTTAAGCTATTTACCTTTGCTTGGCAGTTGAGATTCCTTACTTTAAAGGTAGCTGTACAAGACAACTGTAAATTTTCATCCCATCACCCACCAACAATTTAGTGTGCAGACATCTGAAAGTTGCCTGTTTATAGGATTATTCTCAGACACCCAAGGTTTGTAGGAAATACAAAGTCACTATATTCTAATACAAGCCAACAGTTTATCCCTCTATAGCACAACGGATTCTTGTTTTGGTGTTCTCCCCTTGTAAACAGGAAATGAGTCCAAGTATAAATTATAGATTTCTCCTTTGAAAGGGCATCACTTACCAGTAACTACCATGCTGCTCATGTTAGAGTTCGGGCTACTGAGTACACTGCCTGAAAGAAGTTCGTCAGATCCTCTCTAAAAAGAAAGAGACAGTAAGAGATTTTTTTTCCTCTATTTTGTGATTTTTAAAGATGATACTTCCTCTTTTCAGATAAGTGCAACAACTTCAAATCTAAGTAAAGCGGTATATTTACATGGCAATCTGAAATGAGAGCAGCTTAAGCACAGTTGTTTAACCCACCACTGAAGTGAAGCCATCTCTGGACACAGTGAAAACTGCTGAACAAGAATCTTGTCCAGCATTTCAAATTAAAATATAATTAAATATATTTATTCTACTTCAATCACATTTAAATTAACTTTAAGTTTTAATATTTTAATACACATATATAAAACTATTATATCTAGCTGAAACTACAAGGGAAATCTACGCAAATAGAAATATGGAGTTTAGCTCAATCTTAACACCCCTATTTAAAAAAAAAAAAGCTTTAATGTTCACAGGAAATAATCAGTTTTCATTTTGGAGACATCCATTTCTTCTGCAAAACAATTTAGGGGAGGGAATTACATCTTCATTGTAATTCTTAAAACATGACAAATATCAATTAATGAAAGACTTAAAAGTGGGCTGCAAAGATCAGAGGAGGGTTTGTATTAAAAACATACAAGATAACCCTTTCCACAAACTGTTTGTAGGATGGGCATTTGACGCAGCTGAAGAGACGCTTCTGCTTCTTTTCAGACCTTGTTCTTTCTTTTTTTCTTTTATGCCCCACCCCGCTTCACCCTCAAGACTGCATCTCTCAAATAGCCTACAAAATCTTTATGTGATCTTTCAATAAACAAAATATTTAAAACATCCTTTGAATATTATCTTTGATTTCTTATAGGTTCTTTCCCGCTTCAAAAGTATTTCCGCAGCACCCTTAAGACTAATCCAGGTCACTGCTAAAATGGTAATGAGGAAAAAAACCAATTACTACCCATCTTTATAAAATAAATGGGTTTAATTCTGTTGTGGACACTACAAGAGAATCAAGAATAGTTAAGGAATATGTTTTACAGGGCACCTCAACAGTTCATAATAAATTAATCTGAGACTATTACCTTTATAGACAGCACAGTTGCAAGATTTACAAAAATCAAACCTTTACCTTTTTATCATACTGCACTACATCTGTGTCTACACAGGGAATAGTACGTTAAAGTTTATATATGGGTATGCACACAGAGCCAATAAAGTTTACTTGGTTTTCAACACCAGCTCTGAAGAATTTCTGTACAGTTTATTGATTGCTCTAAGCTCGTAAAGGTACCAAGCTGTGCCTATCAAATCAGCAACAGAGTTCCTTTAAAATTGCCTCATGCCTAAAACCAAGATTAGGTAGGACTATGAGAAGGACCATGTCTTGTCCTTTTCAGTGTAAGGATGCATTTCTAATCAGACTTAACTAAGAAAAAATTTAGCTAGATAGAACTGAAAAACAACCTAGACAAGTTACATAAACTCTCTGTTATTCTAACTACATTGCTTTCTACTATAACACACAGGTACTCGGTGTAAATTGAAACACAAACATTCTTTCTTTCATGTTCCATTTTTTCTAACAGTAATACACAAGGGTAGAACATTGCAAAGTTGAAGATTACTAGCAGCATTAGGTTACTGAGTGGCAAGTGCAGTTTTTCCTGCTTGCAGCTACCCATCTAGCTTTGCTTGGGAGCCCCTGTCTGCAGCCTGGTCAGCTCAGCTGAATAGGCAGAAGTAGCAGCAGACACTGAATCTGTTCATAGTTCGGCTGATTAAGATCATTCAGCAGCCTTTCTTCCCCCTTAATATGACAAGCATCAATTTGCAATGGTATAGTAGTTACTACATAAACAGCTGAAGAAACCCCAGTACCAAATGAATGCTCTTCCTGAAACCTGCAGGAAACTTTACAATTCTGAAATATATCAAATTTGAGTTGCCTGTAGCTTCAGAAAGTTCCTTACAACAGCAACTGCTGAATGAAAGAGTTCAAGAATGATTACATAAGCTTCTGGTTCCTAGTAAATCAGGCTTTCAAAAAAGCTGTTAATTTCTTAATCCACAGCAGAAAAATCCAAAAGAAGCACAAATTACTCAACAGAGTGGATATTCAGTTCCTGTATTTGTGTTTCATGAACAGTTCTCTCTTCATTTTCAAACGTATCATTTTACATTTCATGAATACCTTCATAGTCAATCACAAGATTTTGTCATTGCACTTGAAAGTTTTAACATTTTTGCTTCAGAAGAACAATTAAACATGAATTTCTTACACTGGCCTGTATCATAAATTCTACACTTGTCTTATCTGCATAGATTAGTGTTCAAAAGTCTGATTCACAGCTGTACAGGTTCATACTGGGAATGTTCTTCCAATTCCACGTATGAATTGGAATCACAAATGTATAGCAAATGAAATCTCATGTATAGCATGAAATCACACAAATGTATAGCAAACCTCTACTACCTCACTCCCATACATATTTCCCAAGCTTCTGGTCACAAAGATCTCTCTTATCGTGTGAGTAATGATCTTATTAGATATACATGGTTATTTCTCCTAATTGGTTCTTAAGCAGCCTAGACCCCTCTGTACTTCAATTCAGTACTTAACTTTAAAACCAGCTATACAGCAAAAGATGTGATGGACTTGGACACAGAGTGGTTAAATTACAAAACCAAAAGCAGTACCTGCCTGCTTATTGTGATATACTTCAACACGGTTATCTGAAGATCTTGGTTGTCTAGTAAAGCAATTTCATATAAGCATCTCAAGTAAGCCAATGTGCGCTCTTAGACTGGCACTACCGTGTGACAGAATCCCTCCTGAATTACACATGACGTCACAAATACTTGTTTTACTTACATTTATTCATCAGAGATAATGCTTTATTCAATTTGTGGTTTGGGGTGCTTGGTTTTGGTTTTATGTGCATCTTCTTTTAGAGGGTGCTAAGCCAAACAGGACTGACATCTTGCCCAAAGAGCAAAGTTTTCCATCACTCTGCTATGTCACACATGAATTTCAAAATCATAACCGATTTTCCAAGCATCTTGAATATTTAATTTGTCTCAAGCACAGAAGTTCTGCTAGTTGAATGGTAAAAAACAAACCTTTAAACTAAATTAGGTAATTGTATTGATTGTTTCAGAGCTAAGGAAACCAAACTCATCTTTGAAGAGTACAGAGAATCAAACTCAAGAAAGGAAGATCCAAGAGTAACGTTCACTTAACTCTTTTTCCCCATGAGTGCAAATTGCTGTGTTCTAAAGAATCAAAGCAAGTTTGAGATTGTATAACAATACTGAAGATCAAAAATACAGAGATGGCAAAAACATTCACATCTAAGTTAAAATAATAAACAAAAAATCACCACATTACGTTTCCCCATAAACTGCAAAGGAAAGTTACTGTAATAGCAACACACAGACTAATTGATTATCCATTTTAACATGAGGCAAGGAGATTATTAAGAACAAAGTAAGTACAAACTGCTATTATACTATTAATAGGTCATCTTCTGACATCTAGTCCTCAACAGCACAAGTTTTCAAGGCCATATTCCTACCAATGTCAAGAATATTAATCTACATTAATCTTCCACAAAAACGAAGAACTACTCAGATCTGGTATCTAGACCATTTCTTCATGAAATTAGTATCTGCCAAAATACGAGTACACAAAATAAACAAGGGAATTTCCAAGCTAACATCTTGCAGCAAGTGAACCCTGAATTTGTCACAGAGTCAATACCACCCTTTCACTGAAGCCCATGTTATCACCCCCATGACCCCATGAGAGCATTTCCATCCATGGTGGGAAAACATCATGTTTAATGCATGGCTTCAATCAATGGATTTCTGGAAAACTGACATGTAGAACCACTTTCAAAAAAGACAAAAAATACGCCAACTCAGACTTTTAGTGCATATCTAAGTGAAAATTCAAAATTATATTTGCAAAAATTGTTTTATATATTATAAATTATTTTATGTACTGTAAATTATATAAATCACCACTTTGATATTTTAGCTAATTTCCCTAAGTGAATAGTTATTTTATATACTGTCACTTCTGCAATTTACAAAATCAATTATACAAAGAGAAAGAAGAAGCCCCTAGCTCAGCAAATTAATGTCCTAAGTCCTTGCTTCAAGTTACAGCTAACTCAAAATCCCTCACTACACAGGTTGGATGTACATAGCAGAATTTCAGATTCCTTTCTCCCCCATAAAAGACTACTATAAAGCTTCATGCTATCATAGGTTGTATTACGTAGCTATGTAATTTCCGGAAGTCATTACAGTCATACTATCCTTCCAGGCTAATCAAAAACATACTATTTAGAAGACTTTGCCAACTATTTTCCTCGCATTCCAGATTGGGCTTTAAATACTTCACACATTCCCCAGATTTTATTACATCTAAGGCACAACCAGAGAGTAACAAGTTTGGCTTGAGAATTACCGAAGTGATTTAGTCCTTTAGGCATCAAAATACTTTCTGACAACTGTTTAAATCAGAGACACATCAGCTTTTTTCCTAATAATTCAGGGCTATGGAGACTCTGATAAGAAGTTACAGCTATCCCTGGCCTAAGAGTATATTAGAGAGAGCTTAATAGAAGCATGTGTAGAAGCACTGAAATATTCCTAGAAATAGTAAACAAGTGACAGAACTGCACTTTGTTAAAAAGCCAACAGTACCATCTAAAATAATTTCTTAAATTCCCCCTAGAAAATATAAAGAAGACATTCAAAGATATTGAAAAATACATTTTCTTAGAAATACTCTCATTTGTGGTATTTATATTTGCTGATATTACAAATATCTCTCAAAGATGCTTCTGCCCTCCCCATTTCCTTCTCTCCTCCCTTCCCCCCAAATGAAAGGTAAGTAAGAGAACTTTAGCTGCACTGCACATTTACCACAGTCATTCTCAGCCTACAGGCATGAATTTCCCAGGGGGTATGACAAGCCAGGAGACAGATATCGTGATTTAAGGAAATCCAACAGCATTGTAAAACACTTTATTTCTAACAACATCTGGGAACAATTTGAAAGAAAGAGCCAGAAACCTGATGGTTTGGGAGAGGAGTAAGCACATGACAGTTTCAACCCAGACATTAAAACATTCCCCTCTAACAGTTACACACTGTAAACACACTGCTTCAATATCTGAAGTAACTTTGGGGACTGGATGTTTCAAACAGCAGAGCAACACTTTAAACCCCCAAACACAGCATTTATAAACTTTGTTCAGTTTACACATGATGGATCAGAATTCAAAGCATGCTTCATTTTTAACATAAATTTTTATATGAAACACTGCATGAACATACCCTCACATAATCTTTCGTGAAGAAAAAACACTTGATCTGCCTTATGCTCTGATTACATGCACAACTGTCAAAACACATAATCCAAACTACCCTAAGGAATTTGTTACACCTCTCACATGTATAGGATCACAGAAGATCTATTAGACTTCTGTGGAAAAAGAAACCTAATTTCAGGACAGGACAAGCCAAGTCTATATATACAAAAAGAAACTCCATGCAGGTTCATAAGTATTTTACACACAGTTTAACTACATATTTTACATACAGTTTAACTGTAAAGCATACAGTTTAACTATAAGCATGCTGTCACTTCACCAGAACCTTACATGCAAGGAGTACACCTACTTGAATTTTTTTTTAAGAATACACTATTTAAGTATACTGGCATAAAATCTTATCAGTCAAGGTCGTGAACTCCATGGGTGCTTAACAACTCACTTAAAACATCACTTGCTTTTCATTCAGTATTAACTGTACACAATATGACCTTTACATACTTACTTTCTATATACATTCTTTCCTACCCTACTTCAATTATTTTCATATTCTCCTCAGCCAAGGATGTATTGGTTATATAGCCTAACAACTAACTTTGCCATTTTAACACTCTCAATTTTTCAATAAGAAAGGAGCTAGGAGAATATTAATAAAACATTAATAAAAACACACAAATTTTGTAGAAATTGAGAGAGAGCAATCAAGGGAATTTGAAAAGTCTTCAAGATTGACAGGAGACAAAACTCAATTTCCCTGAAAAATCTCCAGGTTCCCAAAACACAACGTTGAAAAGAGACAAATTTCTCAAAGCACCAGAAGATCAAGATGGACTATTAAACCAAAAAGCCGAAGAGTAAAGAATCAAATTTCAATTTACACCATGTCACACAACCTCATTTGGAAACTTCCAAACCTTCAATTGTAATGAGACTGCAGGCAAGAATCTCTTCTAATATAAGTCAATGCTTCAAACATCCAAGAGAAGTACACTAACAAGATACTTTACTCCAGAATTTCAGACTTTCGATTCCACTTTTACCAGGACTCTCCAACAGCTGTACATTACTGATAGTAAAGGAGAATAGGTGAGAACAACTCACTAGAGCTAGCACCTGGATGTGTCCTTTGCCTTCCAGACAGAGAACCATGGCACCTGGATGTACAGGTTTGGTCCTTCAGTAGCAGTTTCTACACCTCGAAATCTGATCTATACGGAAGGTATTTTCTACTCCATTATTTCCTATTTTTCACTAATAAATTAAAAGTACTAATGCTATTTTGTCTATAACTCAATACTCATGTTACACATTCACAGAAAAACTGATTTTACGAAAAGCTAAACATGGCTACATGTACTTGCAGCTATAAAAAATACCCAAACCCCTAAATCAAACATCACAGTCCCATTAACAGCTTGTGAAACCACAAGCTCCTTTGAATCAACTATCACCAAAAGCAAGAATCCTACCTTCTCCCTGACCTCAGCAACTTGTTCCTATTCTGTCCTTCCTAATGGTATATAGTTACAGGCACTTATGCAACCACATGCTTTGGTACAGACCTGAGTAAAAACATGTAGCTCACTGTTGTGTCAGCTTAGCTTCATCCTGGTTAGGTTCCCAAGAGAGGTTTGTGAAATGGCTACCTAAACATTTGTTGCACAAGTATTACAGTGACAGAAAAATGGAATGCAGCTTGATTTGCTTGTGAAAACATGGCCCAAAGTGCTTGGAAATGGGAAAGGTATTTCCATGCTGGTATTAGTGCATGTTTTCAGAGGTGGTGCAGGTGATTGCATTTCTCTTTGTACAACCCCTCAAATAAGATGCAAACTTAAGTGTTCTGTTACAAATGAGAACTAGGTGATTTCCAGTTAGTGAAAGATACCAAAACATATCAAGTAGGTATACTAAAGCTTCCTTACATTGTTGCATATTTACTACAGAGAAAAAACTTATTTTCACCATGCTTCCTTTTTTCCCATTTTCAGCCGTCCTTACTTTTTCACATATATTACAGTGGCAGAATGAGCATTACAAAAAAAACCCAAAAGTACAGAGAAAAAAAGAACTGGAGTCAGCTGTTCTGAGAATAAATATGAAAGCCATTTCAAACAGAGTCAATTTACAGAAGTTACTGTTATCAGACATCTTTACTGTTAACAGATAGCTTTCATTGGAAGAAGTTATTTTCTGTCACTATGGACATGTTCCCCATACCACTTCTGAAAAGACAAATCCAGATGCCAGTTCTAAACTTTTGAACATGGTCAGACTTCAGTCTTATTTGACTGCTATAATGTTCCACACTTCTCTTTTTGCTGTTTACTGTTGCTATCACAACTAAGTATCATTGAATACAAAGACTGTCTAAAAACATTATCATAGCAAACACAAGATTAAAACACCTCCAATTCACAAACAACCCATTTTTCTCATATCACTGCGTCTTTGTCTAATGTACTAGCAATCTACTAGTAATTACATTAGACATGCAAGGGTAGCTCAAAACTCTAATTCTAACATTTTAAGTAAAACAGACCATCACATGGCATTTGCCTGTATGAATAAATCAATTCTTTATCCTACCACTCCCTTCTTTTTAATTAGCCAAAATTACAACAGTGAAGGCAAAAAAAATCAGAGAGAAAAAACCAGATAGGAACCGGCTTTTGGAATAAGTTTAGACTTAATTTTACAAGTGGGAAAATTTTACAAGTTCTGACAACTTGCTAGCATCTAACTTTTCAATCCTGTTTTCATTATACAGTGTACAGTTGAAATAAAAAGTTGCAGCATATCTACAGTATCTACTTGTTCCCACCATGAAGAAATTCTCAGTTATTACTAGCAAAAAGGGTTCAGAGTTCTGTAATTCTGTAAGAGAAGACAACTCCTCAGAACTTGAGTTAAAAAACTTAAGTGTTTCGAGAGTACTTACAGACTGCTACTTAGTACTCTATCCCCTTTCTCCATCAGTTCCTATCTCTTGACAGTTTTTAGCAACTGCCTTTCCCCCATACTACTATATTCCTCCATGTTAAGTTTCAGCAATCAGGAAGAAGGAGGACTTAGTGACAATTTGCTGTTTGGAAAACTTAGAAAATACCTGGACAGCGTTTCTTAGCATCTTCTGCCCATCCCAAGCATAACCACCTAAATACACACCACCAATTCTCTCTTAAGTGCACTGCAGAGGCTGAAGCCCCGACTTTGGGCGGAAGAAGGCCATCCCCACATCTTTAAACATTATAGAACTGTGTTTACAGGAATGAGTTTTCCCTCCTAGCTGTAACTAGGGCTGTCCATGCATGGCAGCTGAAGTTTGCTTTTTGGCTACTGTCCAAAACACTGTCAGGAAGGTCAAAAATGTCCCAAATGCTGTGTACCAAATAATGAATCCAAGAAGAAATGGCTGGTGGTTTTCTCCTGTCAGACAGATGAACACCTCACCTTGTGAAACATGCAATGCACATACACAAAATGAGTCACAGTTGTTCAGGCCCCATTTACTGCACAGCTATCCATCCCTTCCAGGAGAAAGACCATCCATTAGACTGAAGTGGCACACACTGAAATACAGTAGGAGAGATCATCCTCAATATGCACCCAAAGTTCACCTAAGTTATTACCTACACCTGTGTGACATATATTCCTTATATCATGTTTTATACCCCTCCAAAGAGTCTTTTAATTACTCCAGAGGAAAAGATACATTATACACTTCATACATTCAATGGCTGAAAAAGGCACTATCACACCAAGTGCCAAATCAGTTCTCAAGATTAAAGCATTGTAATTGTAAACACGACACAAGAGAGCAATTCAAAGTAAAGTTACTAGATGCTGATGCGCAAAACTATATAACCAGAGAGTAACTACAGACATGATGTAATAAGAACAGAGCAACTGTAATGTATTTTTTTAAAAAGAAAAAGCAAAAATTTTCTATAATATGACAATTTTTTGAAAGTATGCAAAAAGAAATCTATAAAGTGTATAAATTTCTTCAAGGAGCTGAAATGTTTTTAAAACTGCTGAACTATGTAAATACTATTGTTACTGGAATCCTTAGCCCTCTTCTATTCAAATATACCTTGCACAAACTGCTTATATACAATGCAAGTTCACTAATTAGCATCAGACAGAGAGTTAAGGCTCATTCTTTTTTGCATTTTACAAAATGTAATATAAGGGGTGAACTGTGTGCAGTGACATTTCCCTGCCTCCATGAATTCTAGGTAAGGAAAACAAGACATTACAGACCAAATCAAGTATGAGTTATTTCATAACTACTTACAGGATGACTGGGTTGTGACATATTCAAATGCTTTCAGAAATTAAAGCACACTGCTCCTCTGACAGATTTGAGCTAGGAAGCGTGTTCCCACTGCATATTTTGAATTGCACAAATCCCCACATTTACTCTAGGTAAACCAAGTTTTCAAGTTGTATTTGTCGTTTCTTCCACCTCCACTTGAAGTTTTATGTTTTGTATTGGTTTCTGGTGTTAATTTCTGCTGACTCAACAGGTAAATAAAATTAAGACATCAGATGAACAAAAATGTTTTAAATCAAGTCAAGTGTACAGTACAAATAGATGGTAACAGTTTCAAATTTATCCCTCATTTGTAGATAACTCAGATTATAAAAGTGTTAATAAAGCATTATATGGAAGCATTCCTTTTACTTTATACTTGCCTTGACCACACGCAGTTCCCAAAGCTAGAAAGCCCTCCTTTAATAGAAAGACAATACCCAGACTACAGTAGTTAACTTCTCTTACTCTTTTATAAATGGGTTTAAAAACATAACTAACATGTTCACTTTTCTGTTTAAGAGAACAACCAGCCAGACACCAGTTAATAAAACTTTCAAATTTGTATTGACATGAATGATGATGATAAAATAAAGCTAATTGTCCGAACAGAAGTCATATGTCACAATCCATTTCTCCAAGTATAATCGAATCTATCACAAACATGTTCTGCAGGTGATTAGCATATACACTGTAAGTGAAAAAATCTCAGAAAGCATTGAGTAAAACAAATATCCTGCATAAGGTGATTTCTCACATGTAAATCCCTGCCCACATCCAATGACTATCCAGTCACAATAAAAGCAGTGTTGGAAGAGTAACGCTAATGCAACTCCTTGGATTCAACACTTACTCCCTACACATTTCCACAGCACCCCATGAAAAAGATAACAGCCAAGGGAAGGCCAGATGATTCATCCCAGTTGTTTACATACATTTGATAGGCAGAGCATTCCTCAACTTTAAAACATCAGTCCATCAAAAGCAATGAACAGTCACCACAGAACGTAAGGACAAACATCTTCTTCTGTTTCACATGTCCTTCCACAAAACACAAATGAAGCGGGCACACTGTATACCTCAATTAGACAGAAGTCCCATTTTCCATTCTTACTAGTATCTTGAGATAATTACAGAAGCTCCAGAATATAATCCAGTTTATTCCTCCCATATTTAACAGCTTTCTTCAGGATACCATCATCGTTATTTATTTGCACTACTTCCATGCACAGACTGTTTTCTTTTAAAAACCAGACAGCAAGTCCATTTTTACAAGGCAAAGAGCACAACTTTGGTACTTCTGAGTCTTTCCTTGTATTTAGTTTAATCACTGCCTCCAATACACTTCTCTTGCCTTCTTTCTTATATCTATAATATAACTTCTACAATCAACAGGAAAAAGCAGTTATGTCATCTGAAGCATCTTTATTTCATTGTCTGGCTAGTATCTTAAAATTTGATTCCAAAACTGCACTACCCACTTAGGATATATTTCATAACACTGAAATTCTCCTAGACTGAAGTTGCTCATAGTAAAGACTGAAAGGGATACAGAATCCATTTACTTCTCCTGAAGTGAGAAATGTCAGAATTTAAGATCCAAGTAATACATGGTCTACCTGAAACTACTCCTTTGCTGGACATGACTACAGGCAATCTATGATTATATTTTTTTTGCCTCAAAGCTGTGTACGTGGAGCAGTTTGCTTCTGAAAGATTTGGAACATCCTTAGGTATTCTGTCAAACTACTAAATACATTGCTAAGTTTTAATGAGTTAACACTTTGTCCTCCCAGGCAACAGAGAAATAATCATGTCAGTTCACATTTCCATTGTGATTAGCTCCCACGGCAGTACTTTAATAACTACACTTTACTCACGATTCAGAGTATGATTTTAAGCTTGTCTCCAATACTGCACGAACATATGGAGCCAGATGGGTCCAGAATCTATGTAACTGACTTCTTACAGCTCTTCCTAGAAGCAAGCTTACCCAGAAACATTACACAGGTACATCTGACAGAACAGCTGCTGTATCTACAGGCTGGCTGTATTATATAAGAACTAGTCCAAATCCAGCAGGACCAATACTGAATCTGACCAACTGGGCCTTACTAGACAAAGCTGGGCTTAGCAAGCAGTTAACACAGATCAGCTTCAGGTGAAAAGGCAGGTACGTAGCACCAGCTACAATGTCCCTGAACAAATGTGAAGAGTTAACTGTATGCGCTACAAAACTTCTGTTTCTACCACTGAAATAGTATTGCTGTCATGCATTCATTAAAGTTCTCTTGTCCCATATATCTTTGCATTAACATTATTTCTCACTCTACTACTACATAATAGTGATCTAATTCCTCAGACAGATTTAAATAAAAAAAGAAAAATAAATAGTAAATTACAAGCTATTTGGAACAGCCCTTTCCTTTTTATAAAAATATGATAAATTCATAACTGAACTTCAGAAATAAAAAGTACAGCAAAGCAAACACCCACTTCTGTGTCTACATAACAAATTCTAGCTCCCATTTTTTTGTGTCCCATTACAGATAGTCACTTCGTTTTTAACTTCAGTGGGAACTGTTTTGAAAAAAGGAGGGGCAGGGACAGAAGAAAGCATGATTTTTACAGTCCCCATGCAACAATGTGAGAGTGTTGTTTCGAGAAAAATATGCAAAATCAAATTTTAAAACAAGAAGCTGACACCACTACATTAATCCAGAACCACTGTTTACAGTTCAGTGCCTAGAAAAGTCTTTTGTGTAGAGCCTCCAATTTACCTCTAGGGATTTTTGTTTAATAAGGTGTATACGGCTGACTAGATATCAGCTCACAATGACCAGTTAAAATCTTCCAACATGCAATTACTGATGCTCAAAGTAGTTCATTTTGTATCAGCACTCTGCCCCCTTATTTGTTAAGTGTACATCCTACCTTCACACCAACTGCAACATCAGTGACAATGCTGTAAAAAAAGAAAAAAACAAGAACAGAAGTCAACCAATTTATCCTCATAAACCCAACTTTTCAATGTATTGCAATGACAAAATAATGAGGAAACAAACAGGCAACAACCACCCTGAGCAAGAAACTTATGTTCAAAGAACATGCAGAACTGAAGTACAAAAGAAACTTAAGAAAGCCACTGGGCTCCCACAGCTTATAGGCTTTTCCAAAGAGTACAAAGTTTCAAGTAAACGTTACTCCAATGCAGCATTGCCAGGAAAAAACTCGGGTTTCTAGACTGTAGGGTGGAAACAGAGTAATTTAAAAGTAAGTACAGAACTTCTCACACACCTCTATTAACTAGCTAGCTCAGCAACATAGCTTACTATAGACCTACTTTTTGAACAGGACAGAGCAGTGAAAACTTTTTTTTACTTTAATTAGCTTGGAAAAAAACCAAAACAACACACTGGCAGTTACACCTATACGAAATTTAATAGGTACACCTATGCAAAACGCTGCAACAGGTACGTCTAAGTACATCTTTTCTTAGAGGTTGTGACATCATCACTCACAGCATGTACCACAATCCTAAAAGAAACCTTAGTCCACACACACACACACACACACACACACATACAAAAGAATATGGGACAGCATTCCACAATGTAGTACTCATTAGTGACAAGAGTTCTCAGACAGGATTTGTAACTCCTACCATTATAATCACAACCATAAAAAGCCTTTGGAACTCTCACAGTTGAAAGGTTATATGCTTAAAGCATACCAAAGAGATGGCTTTTCTGTTTGAAGCAGAATAAACAACCTAATACGAGATTTGGAAGCTGAAAGTGGCTGTATTTACACTGACGAAGGCTACAGCCAGCAGCCCCATTTTTCAGGTCCAACAAAAAGCAGGCCTGGCGTGTAGTGCCTGCCCATCCCAGCCCTCTCTGTCCCATATGGCCGACTCCTTCCAACCTTCCCTTCTTTGGTTTTTACAGCCAGTCCACTGCATATACAAAGGCATCTTTCCACCTGGGGAGGGGGGGAAGCCTAAGGGCTTATTAGGCAGTTTCTGGAAACAAAAGAGCTCGACATCTGGCTCCTGCTGGCATCGCTCCTCCCCTCCAGCCAGATCCAAAACAAACCCGAGCCCTGCAGCGCGCCCCTCCTTAGCCCCCGGCCGGGGGAGAGGTGCCAGAGGCGGGGGAGAAGGAGGGAGCGAGTGGCTCTAGGGGGGAGGGATGAGGGTACATCGCGCTGCTCCTTTACATCGAGACGAGGCGTCTCGGGCACTACACTTAAGTAGGGGGCGGCCCAAAGCCCTCAACGATTTGAACGGGAGACCCTACAGAGGGGCCCGCGTTACAGAGAGACTCAGCCCCCTCCTGCCCCGCTCCCAGCTTGTGCGGGGCCTCAGGCTTCAGCTGTCCCGCGGCGGGAAGCTCACTGCTCCCCACACCCTCGGAGACGCCCGCCGACAGCCATCGAGCGCCCGGCACCGGGACAGGTCCCACCACCGACCGGCAGCACAAGCGCGGCGGTGCGCTCGCTCCCAGCGCCCCGGTGCCCACTCACCCGTCCATCGCCGAGCAGGACAGAGCGCGGGCAGCGGGATAGGAGCCGCGCACGGGGAAGCTGAGAGAAAATGGCGGCCTGGCCTGCACGGAAACCGCCGAGCGTTGCCGAGTGCCGGGCTCCGCTCCGCGTCCCCCTCCGCTACCGCGCACGCGCTGGCCAAATGCGCATGCGCCTTGCGCGCCGGTGAAGCTTTTGCCCTCAGTTGCCCGGCCCGAGCCGGCTCGTGAGGCGGCGCGAGCCTGCCCCGCTTCGGGNCGCGCGGCGGTCCCGGTCCCGCCCCTCCTGCCTCAGCGCCGCTGCGGGAGTGCGCGGGGGGCGGGCACACAACAGCGCCCAGGCAGCTGGGGGCGGCGGGGGCAGAGCGGCGGTGGCGGCTCCTCAGCCCATCGGCATTCCCTGCCGCCCCGCCCGGGCCGCGGCTGAGCCGCCGGACCCCACTTGTTGAAGGGAGAGAGTTTCCGCGCTTGGTGCCAGCGATTCCCAGTGCCGCGAACCCGGCCCTTCCCCTCAGGGAAGACGTTCGGAGGGGCCCGGGCACCCCTGCGCACCCCGCCCCCGCCGGGGTCCGGCCCTGACAGGGAGCCCTGTGCCCGTCGCTCGCTGCCTTCGGCTACGCAGTCACTTCCCAGGAAACAGCCTGTTGACTATACAACTGATCACTAACACTATATAAAAGTAATAAAGAGGAACGTACAAAGGAACTACTGCACTGGATTGGGTTGTTTCTTCGCAGAAACCAGTGTCTCCGTGGTTTTCTGTAAACTACCACGTCAAGTACAAAATACGTAGCTATTAAGAAATACGCATTTTCTCCTCGTTATTTTTTGCCAAGTCTTAGTATTTCATCACAGACCTTAAAATGTTTGATAAAGATTTTCCAGAAGACAGAGCTGTGCATGAGAAAACCGTGGATTGCATTCAAACAAAAAGTCAAAACTGAGACTTTATACCTATGAAAGAAAATTTGAAGATGTGATCCAAATGTTCCTGTAAGATCCCAAGTCCGGGAGAATGTTACAAAGTATTCAAAACGTCTTCTGAGATTTCTATATTTTGATCTGGCAGTACTCTTTTCAAAACTATATTTAGAGAAGGTAGTGCATTACTTTATTGCACTTTTTTCAGGTTAGTGTAAGTTCCTTGGAGTCTGTCATCGAAACTATTGCAATGAAATCTGATAAAGAATTTAGGAACCAAAAAACTATGCATACATCCACAACTAGAAAATGGGGATTTTTTTGTCTTTTTTCCCACCTTATAAATCTAAGTGCATCTTATGCAGTTTTGTTTTGGTAGAAGTACTAATCCTTCTACTTCTTAGCAATTAGTGAAAAATCTGATTTCCATCTAATTTCTCTGTCTCACGGCCTGACTTGCTTACCTTCTTTGCCTTTATAATAATGCCATTTTCAAACCTGTTTTTCTCTTCTGCAATATTTATTTTGTCTGCTTCTTTCATGACACTTACCAAAATCTATCTAATTTAGTGAGCTTAATATTCAGTTTATCATCTGAGTTAGATGCTCTTCTGTATAAAGGAGGCTGAGGAGCACCTGTTGAGTACTCATAGCAGAAAAGTTGAGTTTGCAAATCTGGTTGAAATAATGGATGTGACTTTATAGTCCAAAACTCTGGTCCCCCCCAAACCATCAATAAAAGTGATAATCAATCAGGATTTTACCTAGAGCATTTAATTATAGAAGGGATAAAAAAGATACAAGCGTTCAGTGTGTTTTTAATAAAATGCTATGGCACCTTCTTGATCAGTTGTTCGTGCAGTGTGGTATTCCACTTTCCTCTTCATGTAACTTTGCCTTTTTATACTATTAGATCATTCTTAGTACACTTTTGGATGTCTTGTGAAATGTCTGCCATATTTGGAATGTTGTGATAGCATCATCTGTTTATCTGGTCATCTGTCTTCTCTGCTGCTAGATTATCTCTTTGCTTTGTCTTTCTCACGTTTCAGAAGGTCAGAAAAAAAATTGTTGCCAAAAAACACCCTCTTGTCCTTAGGACCTGTCAACTTTCTGCTGAAGTCCAGCATCAGATGTTTCAGAAGGCAGCTGAAATGTCCAATAAGAGAAAACTATTAAGTAAAACACCTCGAGCAAAGCCCTCCGCATTCAGTTGTTACATTACAAAACACAAGGGTTTATATCCTCCATCCATTTTATTCTAACCAAAATTTAAGTGTCGATACTATTTGCTGTTCAAAAATTCCATACCTTTAAAATCACAGTCATCTTACTGCTGCAGCAATATTTTCTTTTGCAAAACAATTTCCTTTGATCATTGATACACTTAGATGTTTCACTTTGATTGGTAGTTTCCACTTTATGTCAAGAACGGCTAATGAATAACCATCTGTGCCGTTCAGTAGTAGTATGAGTAGTTAATGATGTTTGCTTCGTGAAAGACTATAGGAACCAGAAAGCACACAAAGATATTTTCTGCTGTACCTTGTCCCAAACTGAGTCTCTGGAGTTGCTGGGAAAAAACAGCACCCACACTCTCAGAGAAGGAGCCTGCCCAAGACTTTGCCTCAGCACTTTTTGACATCCACAGCATTCTAGGGCAACAAGTCTTCCAATTTAGGAAATCATTGTCTGAAAAATATTTTCTTTCGTTTGTGTCAGGCTCACTGCCTGATAATTTCCTTTGATGTCCACTAGTTTTTTTTTTTTAAAAAAACAGATGGATAATTTTTCCTGTGTACCTACACATGCTGTTCTTGAATGCTTATACGTCCATCATACTGTCTTCAGTTCTCTTTCAGGAGTTCTAGTCAATTTAATGTTTCCTCTATTAGAAGTCATTCCCTGTTTTCAATGATTTGTTTTGCTTTTTTGTACACCTTCTATAATCCTATTCTAGAGGACCGTAGTGGTCCTCATTATTCAAGTTACACACTCAATGGCTTTCTATAGGTGCATAATGAATGCTTTCTGGTTTTATATTATTTTTCTTTCTTATAATACCAATTTCATTTGCATGTTTGAATCCTGCTGAGCCATGAGCTGGTGTTTTCACAGAACCCCCACAACTCAAGCACTCTTTGCTGTGTGAAAGCCATTTATTTAGATTCCAGGATTTTGCACGTATATTTTGGCTTGTTTTCTCTTTCACATATTACTTCCATATTTCAGCACAGGATTTAACTTGCCGTTTTATCATTCAGTCACACAGTATCATGAGAGCTTTCCACAATCCTTCACGGTCAGCTTTTGTTTTTATTACCATGAATAATTCAGCATCATCAGCAAACTTGGTCGCCTCGATAATCACTCTTTTTTCCAGATCATTTAAGAATATGCTGAACAACACAGGTCCCTCTGGTACACTACCAATGACCTCCCTGTACTGTAAAAAAAAGAGCATTTTTCTTGTCCTTCATGTATTTTATTAATCTAGTATTAATAACTAATAATTTAAAATTTATTAATTTATCAAAGAATGTACCTGTTAATCGTGTGTCAGCTTAGTTTCTCTCAAGAGCTTTCGGCAGAGAATTTAAACAAATTCTTTTTTAAAAAAAATTTTATCATGTTGTTTCAATCAGACTATGCTAAAACTCAGTGACTCCTTCAAAGAATATGATGCTTCTTGCTATTAGATGTACTTACACAGTAACAACTCTTCATTTGTCCTTATCTCCAAATAGCCCCTTTCCTTTAGTTTCCCCGAACTGTTAAGGGTAGTGTCATTAGATGGTGCTGCTTAGAACAACAGATCCTCGGGATATTATGGGAGAGGTTGATCATTTGGTTTACCAGTCTTTGTTATATTAAACCACATTATTCTATCTTAAGCCAGTCCTTATCATCTTCATAAATTCCCCAGATGCCTTTGAGCAAAGTCCCGACATTTATTAGTAGCTATTCATCTTTTTGTGCTCCTGTAAACAATGTCCTTAATCAACATTTCTTCCCAGCAGTCTACGTTGATTTACTTTGTTTTCTTAAACTAAGTTTTGAAGCTATTGTGTAGCTCTTACAAGCACAGTGCCCTAAATAAATGTCTCTTTTTCAAGTTCAGGTCAGAACTCGTCTTGCTGGCCTGAATCCCACAGGCTGCTCTCCAGCATTTTATTTCTAGCATCCTTGCTAGAAAGACAGCTCATCTTGGGCAGGCTGGGAGCGTTGCTGCTCTCTACCATCTCAAACACTGAAACATGTGACATAGCTCATCCTGTACTTCACTGAACATTCATATGGCTCCAAAGGTCTGTTCTTGACAACTAGATTATTATCTGTCTGCCCACTTTCCCTCTGTTGCTTCTACTGTATCGACCTGGAAATTTATTTTCCACAGCAAATTCACTGTTTTCCATCACTGTGATTAAAAACATGTACATTTACTTTCTTCAGGACTAGAGATCAGTTTTACTTTTTATTACAAACAATATATGCCAGCAGTGATTGCAAATGTCTTTCATTCCTTAGTTTTTGTCTTGGAGCGGTGGTGGAGTAAAGATCATGTGGTGGGTCATGTACAGCCATGGCTGCAGCTGTTTTCTGTCAGGGAAAAGAAGCGAAAGGAATCTTCTTCTTTCTTTTTTGTTTCTAAATGCAAAGGTGTCTGTTGATGTTGCAAAACAAAGGTTAGAACTTCTCTGCTTCTAGATCTATAAAAATGTAAAGCTCTCTGTTGTCCCAAACAGGTGTCTAAGTGCTGGCCTGGCTCCTTACGTGACACAGGTGAAATATTCCGACACCAAAATTATGGTTGTTCTCCAAGTACATGAGTAAAGTAATTTAGTCTATGCACAATGAGAACCTAGTTTTCCGCTGACTGCAGTGTGGCTGACCAGTTCTGATGAGGGCTGCTCCCTTAATGGTGGTGCTTTTACCAGCCTGGATCTTTACATTGCAGACAGCAGAGCTGTCCCACCTACCAGGCAGTCACAAAATCCAGGAAAAAAATCCCTAAGCACTCTATTTTCAAAATCAGTATTTAATGTTTATTTTCATGAGTGGGTTACGTGAAAGACCCACAATCAAAAAAGACTGGCTTTAGTTCTTAGCCAGTCCTTCATTACTACAATGGCTTTGGCCAATCAGTGTTCCACGCAACAAAGGTTCTCCATTTGAGGATCAGACAAGGACTAAATTTAGGGACTTCAAGATGATTTTTATTTTTGAGCTGAAGTGAAGCTGCCTAAATTTTGGCTAATGATACACATATAAGAGTGTGACTAACTTAACTGAGCTGAAGCATTTAGTCCAGTGATCCCCTGGCAATCTGTTACCTTGTGCAAATTGGAGCCCAGTCTGTCCCAACAAGTATGTGGGGACTGGTGTGTGAGCAGCAGCAAACTTTAACCCCTCATCCCATAAGCCTGCTTTGGTGGGGGCGACTTTCCTCTGTTCCTGTGCAAAATCAAGTAGATCCACTGCTGCAGGGATCTAAACTCTTCTGGTTTGACTTTATACTGAAGCGATCTGACAGACTCAGAGTCATTTTTGCCAGAGGAGAGCCACCAAGACCCCAGCCCTCCTGCCTCCAGCTGCTCATTTGCAGTCCAGGAGCCTTTCCTGCACCATGCCCTGCATGCAGGAGTAAGTGCAGGCCAGAGGTTTCAGCCACAGCCTGGGTAAATATCCCCAAACTACTCTTAGATGCAAACTTAAGGGTGTATTAAGGTGAATTTTGACTTGCCCTCTCTCTAACTCACAGACCAACATCAGACAGAAGACTTTATGTAACATACACAATGAGCCCAGTCTTGTACAAGCTCTGAGGCTGCCCAGTTTTACAGATACGATAATTTTGATTACTAAAATGGTGACCAAAAAAGAAAAGGAGAGCACACTTTTTTTAAAAAATCAACCCCAGGAAGGAAAATATTCCAAATCTCCAATAATACAGTAGTAAATTAAAGCAATACATTCTCAAACCAAAAAAAAAAAGAAAATTCATAGCAATTTCAAAGAATATTCTTTGCACAGCTGAACTGAAATGGGACTTTTGCTATTGATTTCAGGAATACCAGAACTTGAACTCTGAACTCAAATAATTTAAAAGGAGTAAAAAGTGTCTCACAGTAATTTTTACAAGGCCATATAAGTGAGAGATTAGCTCACCTTTCCACATTACTATTTGATGTTAGAAAATGGAATTATTTTTGTACAATTTTTCCAAAACTGTGCTCTCATAACATCCTATCCTACAGAAGTTCTTCCACATGCTTTTGCACCTTATGTAGGAACAGCATTATGCTCCTGGGCTTTTTTGATAGGGATTATTTTATGGACTCCTACAAGAGTGTATAAATTACCAAAAAGGATATAACAGAGGAAAAATATTTTCAAGTGAGTGCTGTCCATGGTGGCAAAAGATATTTACAATGGAAACCTTTTAAGTGATACAGAAAAATGTCTTCAAAGAGGACACCCCAGAAATGTGACTGTTTTTTAAGAAATAAAAATCCTCAAAGCAGACACCTCTTTCTGTGAGGAAATCCTCAAAGGGGCATTCCTCCTGAGTGAGAATCTTTGAAAATGAAATCTCTTAAATGATCTTTAAACCTTGAAAGCAATAAACCTTTCCTAAAACGGAAAACAGTATTTCCTTGGGAGAGTATAATGTGTTCCTAAAGAGAGAAATAAGTGCACCATCGTTAACTATAGAGGTGATCAATGCTTCTTCTCTTAAAAGAGGAATAAGTATTACTTAAAATCTTTTTCATCTTCACAAAGTTATTAAAATACATTATGACAATATCTTAATTAATAAATACTATTGGTGGCAGCACATTCTTTCATCACTGGGCCAGCAGTTGCTGACTTAAAAAAACCTTCATTTTTGAAGATGCAAGTAAGAAAGTCCATGGAGTGGAGCTTGTTGGAAATACGTCTGCGAATGATATTCCCGTGGAATTCCCTTTTTTTTCTTAAAAGACAGGAAACGGCAGCTTCGCAGTATATTTTTCCAGGTAAGAATAGTATGATTTTTGGAATCTGGACTATTTTTATAGGATGGAAATCCATATTCAGATATTTTCCAAGTAGCACATTCCATGGAGTGCTTACTGGTCAAAAGCTTTTCAGGGAAGTGATATAGAAGCAAAGTTGTGACAAGCAAAGTAAATGGCCTCCATATAGCTTAGAAAGCAAACAGTGGAAAGACAATTTGTTCATTTTGTCACACTGAAACATCATGGCCTTGAAGATGACTGCTGCTGAAGCATTTCCTTGAGCAATGCAGGGAGATGGATCTGTAGTATCATTTAAAGAGGCTGACTGCCGGGGCACTAGACAAGCTGTTGGACTGTGAATGAACTGCAGCTGACCCAAAGCCAGGGGCAAGCCAGAATTATTTGCAGGGCAAGGCACTGGAGTTTAAAGCATCCTAGGAGACACAGTCTTTTTTGAATCAAGAAATTCAGAAATTAGCAGATAAAGTATGTATTTGCTTGCCTGAGTGGCCACTTTCTCTCTTACCCACAAGACTCAGGGAAGCAACATTTTAGTCATCTTCTACTCCTCATTGTGTGAACCTACAATGGTACCACCACCTCACACTGTTCTTACACTCAAAAATACTCAACAACGTGGTGTGTCCTCCACTCTCCCTTACTACCTTTTCATGCTGTCCACACACACTCCTCACTTCAGGATTTGGGTAACATAAGCACCCCTAGGAAAATGTAGCTAAGGGGATGCATTGTAACACTCTGGTTTTTAGTTGCTTTACTGTGCATACTTTCCCCACTGGTCTGTTTGTCTAGCAGCAAATTTAACTGAGATCACTTAAGCATCTTTCTGTATTAAATATTATAGATAACATTAGTCTTTCAGATCTACTCAGCTGAAATAGTTTTTAGCATATCAATTTCACAGACCTGTGATTTCTGTAGTGTGCAGTACTGGGAGGTTCAATATGTATACACAGGAGGCAAATTTGACCCAACTGACATAGCCTGTACAAGAAAGTTCTTTAATAATAGCTTATAACTGGGACGCGGGTTTGCATTTTAGAAAAAAAAAAAGACAACCACAAAAAGTAGAAGTTGCTTGCATGCTAAAAGGTAGATGTGAATAGTGGTTTTGCTAAGAGCAGAAAAGAAATCCAGGTTGCAAGGACCAATTACTGTGTTCAGTTGCTATTACAGACTTTTCACTCACTGACTACAGGCAGTCAATGCAGCTGGAAACACTCAGAGAATCTAAGTAAAAGCTACAAATACCTTGTAGGACCATTAGAAGATAATCTGCCCAAATAAGCTGCACACAAAAACCTTTCTGTAGAACTGCCTCTCTAAACACCAGAACTCCTGAAGCAGGCTGCAGGTATCCCCTGCTAGCCACGAAGCCAGAGCAGATGCCTGGCCCAGCCTTCGTGGCACTGAAGCAGAGCAGCCCATGCTGGGGACACCACGGTGCTCTCCCTTCTGCCACCCTTGCAGCCAACACGCAGCCCCCAGAGCTGCCTTAGGCTGGCACCTAAACTGCAGGCACTGTTGAGCTTCTCTGAGTCTAAAACTCTCCCAGCAGGGTAGCCAGAGTCTCACATTAATCCTTGAGAAAATACCAAAGCCCTTTCCCAGGCTCTTGCTCAGGCTGGGATGAGTACATGTCCTCCCACCATCCAAATGAGATTTTTGGAGAGGTGCATATCACTGCAGCTCTGGTGTGGCACATGACTGCCTGAATAATCAGAAACCAAGACGTCACAATCACAAGTAGAACTAGTGACTTCTGTCATGCCTTAGGCTGCAAGGCTAAAAAAGCACCAGAAAGCAATCCATAAACTAATGTTTTGCAGGTTTTTTTTCTATTCCTCATGCTCCACTGGAATTTCATGGTAAGTTAGCGGTAATTTAGAGTTGACCTGCTACAGCAAACAAAAATCTCACTTATGGTGGAGTAGGGGCAACAGATCAAGGCACCTCAGTAATTTTCCTTGTCAAACCTAACTCTTGTCTTTTTAATATAGAAGTAATAGAAAAATCCAAATGTGTCTGAGGTTCCAAATATTCCTCTCTAGCCTAAATTATATTTTCCATTTTAAAATTGTAATTTGCTCTATCGACCATACAAAGCAGGAAAAGTCTTCTTTCATATGTAGCGTAAACAGTTACAGAAATGTTGAGTGGTAAAAGGCACATCAACTCATTGCAAATTTGAAAATGGGTGCTGAGAAGAGCAACAGATTAGAGATGGAACTCAGAAATAATTCTGTTCTTAAATTCATTATGTATCCAGAATGGATATTATTAAAAAAAAAAAATCAGTTTGCCATCCCCAAAACTAATTTACTTTATAATTTCAAGAGTAATCTTCTGTGTAGTCTACTGTCCTTTAGGAGTGCTGATGTAGCTGGAGAACAAGAGCAGCTTGTCACACTGCATTACTAACCGTCTGCTAGCAAATTCCAGAGAATCTCTGGCCACGTGTGACATAATATTTCATTAACCTTTTGCAGTATCTGAACCCAGCAAAGATATCTGCATTTTCAGAAGAAACAACAGCTATCATCTCAACTTCCACCATGAACAGCAGCAACTCTAAACAAACACCATCAGCAGTATGAGATGCAGTCCAGTGATATGCTGATTCCTTATGGCTTGGACAATAGCAATCATCTTTGTATCAAATTTAAGTCTGTATTTCTTTACTCACTTGTTAGTTCAGCTATCAGTCCACTATTGTGCTTGCTGTCTTATGCCGTGACTTAGCAGATGTAAAATATGATTTTAAAAGGGTAAAATTGATAATTTACAACCACTGTAGGCACAGAGCATGTAAAGTAGAAGTCATCATCCTGTGGTAAGTAATCAAAATACTGCTGCAGTCCTGGTGCAGGTTTTCTAGGGGATTGGAGTCAGGGTAGTCATATCCCTCCTGTTTTCTGCACAGGGGCAGGCAGAGTTAAGCCCTGGCCTCGGGGCACAGGAACTCACTGACAGGAATGAGAAGGGATCAAGGCCACTGACACATACAAGTGCTAGTCAGGATGAACAGGGTATTTGGAAGCACAAAAGATCTCCCAGTTCCAACCCAACCTGAGGCAATGCAGCTCGCTCCGATTAAAGGCATGCAGTGCTGAACAAAATACGGCTCTGCACAAACATGGTTCTAAAAGCTGTAGAGACTCTGCTTACCTATCTCTACGCTCCTTTTTTCAGCTCTGTCTTATTATTTTAGTTCAGGCAGAAACTGCCCCTGCACTGATTTTCACTCTTAGTTGCAGTCAAAATGTTGCTGAGATAATCTCAGACTTTAAGGTTAGGGACCACCAGACCTAAACCCTAAAAACTCTGGATTTTGATTGTCTAACAGTCCTAAAGGCAAGTTCTTAAAGGTAGGGAAACAGCAGTCACTCTTGCTCAGTTAAACGGAAAATTTTAGTGCACAACAATTCTTATTCAGTCACCACATATTTTTATTACCAGTATACAGTGAAGCACCAGGCTGTCATTATAGTGTACAAGGCATGCCTACTCCTCAGCTTGCTTCTTACTTGCAGCATGCTTCCCAGTTTGTCATTTTGGAAATAGATGTGACACCCTATGTAGTGCCCTGTTGAAACCATACTCAGCTGGACAATGCATTAATTGCAAAAGCCAACAAAAACTTCAAGACTGATTTTCACAGCCTTCTGTTTTCTTTTTGCTCTGTTTTTCTCTTTAAGGACACAAGCAAATCAAGCAGGCTTGACTGAAGCAGTATTTTGGAGAGGTTTGCAACAAGATGTGAAGTTTTATTAACACAGAATCTTTCATCCAAAGATCACAAATGCCATACCACTTTAAATTAAGTCTCACTTGTTCTCTGTAAGACATAAATTAATTTTATTATTATTATATATTCTTACTGTTGGACAAACTGATACTTTCAAGTCACGAGAATAGCAGTGAGATAGCAGAGGAGGGAAAAGAGGTTTAGGGTTAGTCCAAAACTGCCAATGTAACCACAATGGTACCTTCAAAACTGTAATACACACAGTAGAAGTCCTTGGTAACTGGACAGTCATGCCTTTGAATTTCTTATCTGCAACAATAAAACACCCCATTCAAAAAATGAATTAAAATGCAAATTTCACGGGACTTAAAAAACTGTATTTTGAATTCCCAAGTATTCATAAAGATTCTGATCAGCTACAGGCTCCTTCCCTTGTGGTGATTTTAATACTCTATATGCCCAGTTTTCATTGAAAAATATAATGATCTCAATGGTCATGGTCAGAAAGATAATTTTTAAACCATTTCACTCCTGGAGGTACAACCTGTCTGATGTATTAAGCTGTCTGAGGTGTGTGAGCTGCCTTACTAAACTGATCTGAACCATCAACTTAGCAATACAAGTAGCAAGATTTTTAACTGATTTAGAGACTATCCAAGTATCTCTAAAACGTAGGACACGAAGTGAAACACCCCAAATCTTTTATCATCCTAAAATGATTCAAAAATCAATCTATCATGCATGGTGCCTACCAAGAGTCAATAATAAGCCATGAGCATTAACCTCCATTACAGGTTTGTATAAAGTATGACACATGTATAGGTTCAGTGCAGACTTGGACAGTGTCTTACCATGAAAGTAAATCACTTCTCAATGGCCAGTGATTTTTAAGCAGCCTCATTAAGTTCAGGGGATTTTGGTGCCAAGTCTACCAAAGGGAAATAGGAATCTCCAAAAAAGTAGGGGCCCTTGATCACCCAGAACAACTTTGAAATGGCCTCCTAAATTAGCTTAGAATCAAAAACACTTGAGGCAAAGAGAGAAGATGTGATTTTGAATGACCCATTGAGCAATCCACAAGAGAGGGAAGAGGGCAGAAAAGGAAGCTGGCTGGCGGGTGTCAGCCGGTGGCTCTCTGCAGCCCAGGGTCTGAGGGAAGGCATTGCCTTAGAGCCTGGATTCATTGGCCACCCACAGCCTGTCAGCTGCATACAGAGAGGAGAAGGTAAGAAGGACAAGCTATTAAATTTGATTCTCAGACAAGTCTCTTTCTGTATTTGCTATCGTAACTTGGTCTATTTTGGATTTTGTAAAGAAATGCTTGACTTTAAAATGGTTTCCGTTAAGGGCAAGATTTCAAGGTTAGTGGATAAATTCACACCATTCCCTCTCTGTAGCTGTAATGATCCATAAATCCAGCTAACTGCAACCCTTTTGGAGTGCCCTCTCTCCATTTCTCTAGGTATTGAAAGCATTAAGCATCTGGTATTGTATTAGCTGCACAGTTTAGGCGCTGGTGACGCAAGAAGTTCCCTTGGATGGCCTGCGTGAGCCACATAGACAGCAGAACATGCAGAAAGGAGAGAGAAGAGTGCCAGAAAATAACTACATTCTGGCCTAGTCTCTACATTTGCAATCGTCAGTTAATAAAAGCAGGCAGATTTTAATTAAGCTGAAAGCGATGTAGAAGTTTCAGCAAAGCAGCACTTGACTCCACAGATCTGGCTGCAGAATTTAAGTTGTTTTTAAGTCTGGATATATAGGACCTTTATTAAACGTCACAAGAGTAAATGTAGTCTGAAGACAGGGAGAGCTGCTCCTATGTCCAGGTTTTTACCTAATGTAAAAGTAATTAAATTAAGATAAATTCTAACATGACTTGTAACTGAAAAACACTGTATTAATTCACCCTTGATTAAAATTTTAACAAAAACTAGAAAACTGCACGCCTGAAAAGACCAAGAAGAAAAGCAACTATAGAAACCCCTCTATGACACTGTTACATTTATGCAATGGAAATTCTGATCTCATGAGAGGAAAAGCTGAGGAACAGAAACTTTCCACAATATTTCTTTCACAACCTGGTGGAGCTGCCAGAAGAAATTCCTGGCGGGTGTAATGCTGACCATAGCGATGCAGCGAGCTTTTAGTTACATACTTGTTCCCTGAGTCACCCTCTGTGGCAGTCTGGCTGCCTTGCCTCAGCCTACATCCATATAAAGAAAGAAGCAGTACTTAAGCACATTATCAATAGCAGCATGACATTAAGAGGGTCAGTCCCTTGCCTGTTGTGCATCACATTCCTCACAGACCAGCACAGGTCTTTCTTTTCCTTTGAGCACCCTTCATTTATTGCAATATAAATGGAAAAAATAGCTTGTATAAATACTGTATTTGAATTAATAAGTGTGCATGGATGAGGACATAGGCAAAAAGCTAAATATTTTTTTGTCTTTTTTAATCCATAGTTTAAAATCCATCAGTGCTGATAACATAATAGTCAGAATATTAGAAGCCAAGGTCTAAAATATCATTTTAGTGTCAGGAAGAAATATGCGAAAAACGTTTTTTCAAAGTCAAACAGGGCAGTAAGTGACCTGCAAAAAATTAAAATATTTACAAATAAGCATAGGTCAAGACTGTATATTACGCATCTTTGCATAGAGACAAAAGCTGAAACTGCAGTGCCAGTACTGTGTGCAGTCCAGGCTCACAGTCAAGGAGGGGTCCCTTCCAGAGTCCCTGGCACAGGAAAGAACCAGCCAGGGCTGGAGAGCGAAGTGACTCATCCAGCAAGCGGTAACACAAGCTAGACTGGAGCCCTGTGGTGACACTCAGCGCTGAGGAGAAGAGAGGGTGTCTGGCTAGGAGTAAACAAGCTACTTGATTAGTATTTTCCCTAAACAGAGGAGAACCTCCCTGCAGGTGCTGTGTGACCCAGCCCAGGCCTGGGAGACGCTGCCTTCCCTCCTGCTGCTGCTCCTGCTCTGTGACTGAGGTTTTGCAACACTGAGCCATCTTTATTTTAGGTTTATTTCAATGTTCTGCCAAGAGAGATTCCCATATCTCTCAACAGGCTGGAACAGGGCATATTACAAGCTTTGAAAATGCAGAAGCTGTGATTTACTGGTAGCACATGCCAGGCTATGGTGTATTTCTTTAAAAATTGTTTATTCCAGCTTCCATAGTACCTGAAAATAAACAATTAATATTTTCCAGTTAACCAAATTAAAGGATGTCAAAATGTTAATGACTGTTGAGATGAGAGCTCCATTACCAAACCTACAGCCAGTTCACTGAGGACATAGATGTGTTTGAAGCTTGCTGGAGCTGTGCTGCGGCGCTTGCTTTGAGAGATGAAGCTTGCAGACAACTGCTCCTTCCTTTAAGTAGCAGCAACTTTCTCATCTGCCTCAAGCAATTCTTTGGGATGTCACACATCAAAACACAGCTTTTGTTCGTTCATCCTAATAGGTAGCAAAGAGTTCAGAGTTTTTAGGTTCAGAAGCTGATGTAGTCTTGTTTTGACCTTTCTCAACATGCTGAATGCCCTCCAGTAGTCTGCACTGGAGTGTGGCAAGCACAGCAGAATCCCCATCAATCTCATGAAGGGAGGCAGTACAGCTGAGCTACACCACAGTTTGAGAGCACTGGCCCTATATATTAAAATCTGATGTTGCAGCCCATTTGCTGCAATGGTAGGTGCCTCAATAGCTGCACTTAACCTTGCTGAATATTCAGCAGTGGCTCTGCGTTCCTCAGCACTATCAATTCACTGACAGCATTTATTATCTTTTAATTAGGAGTGAATAGCAATAACCATATACCTTAATCAAATGTTATCAAGAAAAAAAGTCTTTTATTTTCTTTTTTGTTTGGGGTGAGATTGCCATTATTGTCCCTTGGGCACAAAGCATCGTTTTAGAACGTAGATCTTGCCAGAGTGACTGACACGTAATGTTACCCCTCCAAGCCTGCATAGCCAGCAGCTCCTCACTTCCCGGGGGTAAGAAACTTCAGCTAGTGCCAGGTGCTAAATCTGTGTAATGGATCACTGCACTGCTTTGTTTTTATTTGTAATGCTGCTGTTCTCCTGGCGCCTGACAGAGGTACATATCATTGCCATCATTTGGTGGCTCAAGGAGTAAAGGGTAAAGCTATGGCGTCTGGCCCAGCAAAGGGGGTTGGAGAAATGGAGCTTTTCTCATACCACCTCAAGCTTCTTGAAACCAAAATCAAAATCAAGACAAAACATGTTATACTTCAACTCACTGGGAGGTTTTTCAGTGACCTGCCACTTTGAGATATGACAAACCTCAGACAGAAGAACAAAATGTGAGAAGGCAAATGAAGAGCATATGAAGTGAAGCAAAATGTGGACAACAAGGAGAATGTGACCATAGATTTACAAATTAATTAGGAGACCTCTAAAACAGGTATTCATACTCACGTCATCTGTTTTAGACAACTTCTGGCATCCAAATTGGGTATGATGAGGATTGTTTCACTCATCTACTGTTGGCCTCTTATCCAAACACTGGAGCACATCCCATGCCCTCATCCACCAGGTAAAGAGAAATATTCCCCATTATAAGGAAGACAATTTTGTCATATGATAAGACATACACAAAGTCCTACTTACATGACCAGGCATGAGATCATCATGCAGTAACACATGGGTTTTTTGACAGCAGCAAAGAGAGCAGCGGCTCACAAGGAAGATCAGTTGCTCTGGAAAACCCTGAGGTAGGTTTCCCCTGAGCAGGGAAACCTCCGCTTTTTGAAAGTTAGGAGCATAAGTTTCCTATAAAACCAGTGGATGGTAATGAACGGACAATCTAACTTATCCATGTAATGTCAGACACTTCAGCATTAACTTTAGAATGCATAACTCTGGCTTTCTGCTTGCTGTTAAATCCCATCTCTCATTCTGATTTACAAACAAGGTAAATCAAAGTTAAGACATGCACGGTAAGGTTAAGACATGCTTCATCTGTTGTGCCCTGGCCATTCAGACAGCAAACGTGCGGAGTCATTTCCATAGTTTTCCTTTCAAAGAATCTCGGCTACGAGCAAAGGAATGAGAGTGTGACTCTTCAAGGTCCCACTGGACAGAAAGCTGATCTCAGCTGGGCTTCAGCAGACTAGGCTGTGGTGCCACTGGGCTGCTCTCATTTGTGTCTTGCAGCAAAGAGCACAGGGCCTGAGAACCAGCCCGGAATGAGACGAGCCAGGGCTGACTGAGCAGCTGGATGAGGCAGGGCAGCAGGGCTCAGGTATCACAGCCACAGACAATCCTGCTAAACAGTCAACAAAACACAGTTTGCAGTGCTAAGTAGTTGATAGTTACTACTGCGGAGCTGTATATTGTTGCATGAAGAGAAGCTAAACTTTATGATAAAGTTAATGATGTAGAGTGTGTAAGTTAGTTCTATCAACACCTGAAGCACTTCTTCAAAATTTTATTTAATATTTCAGCTCTTTAAAAATCTTATTATATAAACCACTTACAGGGTTTATAAACAAATATTCGTATTATTAGGAAAAGATCTTGATAAAAAATAGTTTGAATGCAAAATGCACCTGTAAAGTAAGCTGCTTATATACATTATATATTATAACTAGCTAAATGAAATTTGCTGTCAGCAAACCTCTTGACAAATTTCCCCGTCTGCTTTACAAACAGACTGTTCTTTTGTGTACTTGGACCTTTTTCTCATAGAAAGAGTGGGCCAGAGAATTCAAGCAATGGAGATCATAGTACAAGCATTGGCCATAATCCCCACTCTGAGGACCAAAACATTCCAGAGCAGACTGTGCAGCTGATTATAACAAGTGATGGAACTCACATCTGTATAAATTTCTCTCTCAAACTATAACAATTCTATAATAGTGAAAATGAGAAACTATATTGGCTCTTAGGACAAGGCTCTACTGTAGTTCTGGTGGAAATGAAGTTTTGATATACACAGAACAATATTAGTTATGTTTAGCTACTAAAAAATCTAGTTGTTTATTATGTTAATTGATTGTAATACATTGTAAACATTTTATGGTGATATACCAATGAAATTACTCATTAAAAGAATGACCTAAAAGTGAGCATGATTCAACAACATAACTGATTTTTAAATGAGGCAATAGACTTACAGTGATTGGTGTATGATTTATTGTCAGAATAGAAACCAGTAAAGGTTTACATCACCTGTATTCTTCACTGATATTATTTGGAGTTGCTATTCAGAGCATGTACATTTTAGAAGCCTATAATATTTGAATCTTATATGACATTTTGATACTTGTGTTTTAAATTATATGTTCTAACAGGTTCAAGTAGGTAGAACTTTAAATCTTTATAAATAACAAAATTTGTTGTCTTCAGTAACACTTGAAACATTAATCTGCAGATCCCTATTTTAGTAATTTTGTAGTGTTTTCTATGTACAAAATAAATGCAAAAGGTCAGCTTATTATTCCCCAAAACTACTGTGAAGTCATCAGAGAATTAATTTTGTTATTCTGCTGAAGCTGCATGCAATCACTGAGGTTCATATGGGTGAAATATTATTAAGTTCTGCTCACTGACACATACTGCAATACACAAAATAAGAGCTAAGAATTGCAGACCACTGAAATTACTCCCACATGCAATCAGACTGGCTTTTAAAACAAGCTCTTCAGATACTTTGGCAGCAGCCCTGTAGGTGCAGCTAATCCTCCATTGCTGCTCCCAGTTTTTCCCAGTCCCCCTCTCCAGAAGTGGCCCTGGAGTGCAGAGGAGCAGGGCAGGCTCCCTCAGCCCACGGACAGCCCTGAACAGCGAGGTCCATGTTGGGGTTTTACACTGGGCTGTGAACACCATCTGGGCCTGGAAGAGGGAAGGAGAGCCTGCTCCATCTTCCATGGCAGCCAGATCAGGTGGGAAAGGATGGGAAGGGGTGCAGAGCCAGAGCTTCAGGCCCCAGGGAAGGGCAGGCTGTGAGATACATAGTTAGTGACACACTGCTGGTTATGAAAATACTGTCCCAGACAGCAAGACCTGCAGAGCTGCCCAGGGCAGTGCGATGTGCACCTTCCCCTTGGTAAACCCCGGGCAAAGCCAGCCTGGACTGCACTGGCTGCCCTGATTTTAAACAAACTTTGAAAAGTCAGTATTGTATTTCATACAGATGTGCTATTTCATCCTCCTCTAGTGCATTGGCTCATGACCCTTTCATTTATCACAGCAATAGGTCTCACATTTACAAGTATAGAGGGCTTAAAAAGAAACAGGTTTTTTTTTGTTCTTTTCAATATCTGTTCCATTGATGCTGCCCTTGTGGGCTTTCTGCTGCTGTACCTCACTCCCAATGCAAATGTCATCATCAGGTAAAAATAAACTTTAAGACTACCTAGCAAAGTAGTTGTGTTTGCCTTTAGCAATTTAATATAGCTTCAACATAAAAGTTTGCCCACATGTGGATGAAAAAGCTTCAGTGCATCTGTGTGCACTCTGGAGCTGACTTTTCTCTCCTCTGGGCCCATGGGCTGAACTGATTTAAAGGTGCCAGCTCATCTTTTAAGTACATAGCCACAAAGTTCAGCTGAGGGTTTGTGGTTAAATCTTAGCTCAAAAGCCAGAAATCTGAAGTGGCAGCACTGAGCCTACAACCAAAGTGCCTTTAGCAGTTCCTTTGTATGGAGACTGTTGACACAGAGTCCAAGAAAAGATGACAGAGAAAATGTAGTTATAATGTAATTATGACTGTGCTCCCACGCTTTTTGTAAATGCCTGATATTTAAGTAAAATAACAAATATTCATTTATTAACAGGACTTACTAAAGCCAAAGGCAGATTGAAATGTCGAGGGTTTTTCAAGCCACAGATGTTAGGTTATCTCAGGAAAACAACAGCAGGTTCTGAGGCACAATGCTGAACTTTTCCACTGTATCTGCTGTTCCATCAAATAGGTTGTCGTGACCCCAGTTCTTCTGTGATGTGCCAACAAAACTGGTTTTATATCACTTGTAAGGATTCCATAACAGGATGTTATTCACTGCTAATGTATTTTGGTTCATACAAATGCAGAAGGAGTCTGTGGCAGGTCATAGTGTATCACCCTCTTATTTTTAGTCCATGTACATAATTTACCTTATTCATTGATACAGGGGCTCCACAACTGATCCAGGGCTGTGATAGAGGCTCAAATGAAGCTAGAAAAAAAAGCTTTAGCATTTCAATCTCTACAAAGTATGAACCAAAAAACTCAGATTCAATTCAGGGGATGAGAGTTAGACTGGAAATGCTTCACCTGCTCCTAATAATACCATGAGTGCTATGCAACCAAATTTGTTAAAGATTTCCTGGTTTAATAGTGAGCCTAAATAAAGAAGAACAGTGCTCTGATGATGAAAATTAGATGCCTTTGTTAAAATATTGGCGCTACAATGATCTAACAGGCTGTCTTGAGACAGTTTAAAGGTATTGTTTTCACGTAACTTGGCAAGATCACTCAAATCAGTGAGATGAGAAAGAGCTGGCAAATGATCAGAAAACCTTTTGCCTGTTAAAATTCAAAGCTTCCATTTCTGAGTCTTCTGAAAAACAAAGGGCGGGCAGATGGGTTCTGTTTGCTCATCCTTTAATTCTATCAGTTAAATAGCTAACCAGCAGACTTACAGTTACTGCATCTTGACATGACAGTTAATCTTTACTTCTTTCATGACACTCATATATTAAATATTGGGGATCAGGTTTTATTTACTGCTCTCACTTTCTGTAATCCAATAAAATGAGTCTTCCCAGCTGCCCTCAAAGCAAAGTAAATCTTCTTTTCTAAACCATTCGCAAACAAATCCTCAGTGTTCATTGTCAGATCTAAGCTAGGAGGTGTTTTATATGACCACAAGCAGATCACTGCCAACAGAAAAATCAGATGCAACATCCCAAGATATTTCCAAGCATATTTCCACAGACTTGCATACATGAACATTATATTTTTTGAAAGAGAAATAATAGCATAAAGTCCTACCATCCAGTCCATTTAGTGTATTCCATGTATGTGGATGAAATTATATGCTAGGGAAGCTATAATATGTAATTAATAACTACCATAGTTGTCTCCTCCTCAAATCATGTTCCTTCCTATGAGATCAGACTTATTTCCTGATCAAGGTATTGTTCTGCTTGAAAAAAATAAGATGTGAGGTATTGTGAACAGTACTGAATAACTGAAAGTCTTGCTTTGCATATCTGTAAAGCTCTGAGCTAAAAAGGATCTCAGATCATGCTTCATAAACTTTAATTGAGCTGCCTATATCATGCCCATGACATAGGAAAAGATTACTTCCTGTGTTTTATAGCTAAATGATAGCAAGACAAATACAGATGCAAATCTCGCCCTCAAGCAAATGGTCACAGTCTCCTCATGGCCTCACCAACACAATACTACTATGCAAGCAGCACTCTGAATTTATTGTAGAGGTAAGGAACAGGAGGAAGATGCTCTAGCTTTCAATACTAAAGAGCCAGGACCTTCTCCAAGGCACTCGGAGGAAACAAACAGGAGCCTGGCAAAGCAGGAGGCAGAGTTCTGCAGCTGTCCTCCCCTGCACCGTACTTGTTCCCACTGCTGTTTTGTGGCATCTCCTGGAGACCTGCAGCCCTGCTGCACAGCCTCTGTCACTCTGCATGTGCAAGAGTGCAGGAGACACTTGTAAAATACAGCCACTGAAAGTGGAGAGCTCATTTACACAAAACAAGAAGTAGGTGGCACAATTAGCTGCTGGCAGAGAGGAACTTCTTAAATGCACATGAAGTAGAAACCCACTGTCTGTAAGTGTAGCAACTGGTCGTAGCTGGGCTCTCTCAGTGGCCACCCTCCTCTCTGCTGCCCAAGACACTGTCATCAACCAAGCCTTACTTTCACCTTATAAATACTCTTGTCATTGCCAGGAGGACATCATAAGGCTGATACGAAACAGGATGCCCAAGTCATCACTTATTATTCAAATTCCAGTACCACATGAGCCCAGATGAGCAACGTACAAACAAAGGAATGATCTTGCACCGCAGGATGGCATTAAGTGGTCATAAGAAACAAGTAACAGCCTCACTGAGACAACAGCATTGTTCTATTTAAGTCAAAGGATAAGTCTCAAACAGGTATAATCAGGAGTAACAAGACAATGTGACAAACAGCAGGGCACAAAGCATTTTACTGGGGAAAAGAAGGGCATGATTTGATTAGTGGTAATTTTCAAGACATATGCCAGTGGGTTTAGCTGCCTCTCATAAAAAGGCATTTTAAAATACTTTTGCTAAATTAACATTGGGTTTTTTTCCTAGTGAATGCTTTCTTTTGTATTTCTGTTTCCAAATATGCAGAGCAACCTCCTTGATTCTCCAGCAAATACTTGTTTCCACTTGGTTAAGCTATGGAGAAACAGAAGGTTCCAATCTCACCAGGAGGAATCACCTTGCCTTTGCTGTTCAGCTCACCACAAAGCCATCTTCTGTTCAGGCACTTCTTCCTTAAGAAGAAGAAGTAACTAATGCAACTGCACTATTTTGAGCCTTTTTGCAGACGTAGATGCTCCTTGAGCTCTTTGGTGTTCAACCCTGCCAAGCCACCAACTGGCTTTCTAGGATTTTTTTTTTTTTGCTGTTTTTTCTGCCATTTTTGGGCATCTGCCATTTTTGGACATCAATACCTCTTCAGCAGGAATATTTCTGTGAATAGCCAGAGGAATTTTTGAACTCCAAATAAATAACTTGGAATTTCAGTTTGTCTTGTATTCTCCAAAGTTCTCCAAGGTCACATACTGTCAAGGCTGGAGCAGTACCTCTGACTGAATCTGTCTGAAAAAGCAGGAGGCAGGGCACCAGGTCAGGTCTTGTCTCCAAGTCACTCCTGTTCATTATGGCAGAAGGATTCCTGACCTGGGGAAGCAGGCATTTCTTGTTGCTGCTGAGCTCATTTTCTCTGCATGTGCATGATAAGCAGGAAAGCAGATGAACTCTTAAGAAACAAATATACTTTTTTAATGCAAATGTTTCCAGTAACTCAGAATAAGGATTGGGAAATATGGAAAATATAGGCTATATAAGCAGAATTGTTGTTACACAAAGAAACATTTAGTGAGACTTTCCATAAGGCAGCTGCAGCCCTGTGAAGTCAGCAGAATTGCAAAATGACAACATTCAGTGTTTATTGTTTATAATTAGTGACTTATCTCTCCACTTTGACTTCAGTGGCCGTATTACTGTGTAGGAACCCAGCTCAATTATCCTCATTTATGAATATTATGAAAACTATCTTCTCCTAGACATTATAATTCAAAATGGCTTTTTGTGTGTGTATTTACATTTAAAGGTGATAATAATATTGATAGGATACATAAAATTTAACAATAACAGCCCTTTCCTAATGGTTTAACTAAACTTTTTCTGGAATGAAAGTTTCTTGTTCTTTGTATCTTTAAAGAATAGATTACATAGCTTCTCAGTGATGTGGAATGCAGAACTGAGCATGCAACCTTGTGATGGGCTCCAGTAGAAGGCTGGGTTAGTCTGGCAAAGTCTACACATGAAGAAACATCTGGACCTCTTTAGCAGAGAGAAAGAGCTCAGAAAGCGCTCATGGTTGTGGGAAGAACAGGCAGTTAGAGTGTGACACAGTGTCAAGCTGAGCTGGCTCAGCCCCAGAGACAGGAGCACAATGTGTGATACCTCTGCCCAAGGCAGCAGGTTCCATCCCAAGCTGGGAAGCCCAGTTGTGGCAAAGGTCTGACACTGCTGCCAGAATAGTCAGCAAAACAGCTTTGTTTTAGACAGAGCTCTGCTTTTGAGTCTTTCTCTTTTTTTCACTTCAGAATGCTTTAAACCCTGAAATTTAAAAATTCCCTGTGAAATGAAACAGCTGGGAGAAATGCTTTGCACATGAGCAAGATGTTTTATCTCAGTAAAAACAAGCTGTATTCTGATTTTAACCTTTATAACCTCATGCCATAGGAAACCATACCACGCTGAGAAAAATAACTTCATAGATAAAAATAAAATTAATTTGTCCTTTGAAATGTCAAAACAGGTTGAGGATGGGGGGTTTGGTTCTTCTTGTTGGTTTTATATTTACCCACCAAGAAGGTCAGGTTCTGACCACTAGGAAATGCTTTATGGAAGTGGGGCTGGGACTGGAAGGCTTTGCTGGCTGGATGCCCCAGGCTGGGTGGTGGCACTCGCTCCCATGCACGGTGCAGACCTCTGCAGCTGACACTGAACATCATGAAACAGTTCTGCTCCTTTTTGCCTGGGCTTAGAAAACATCTGAGATGGCGTGTGATGAAAGGCCATGATCTTGTGACAGATAGATCATTATTGCAGAGACTAATTACCCTTTGCTGATTCCTGAACAATGAGATTAGCATCAACGAGGCCGGGGAAATCTATCTAAATGAAAAGGGACCCAAAAGACAAACAATGGAAATTAAATCCCTTGGTTAAACAGAGCGATAAGCCGCTCCTCCCGAGGCAGAGTGAAGCCAGGGTGCTTCTCCTGCCTCCCTGCTGCAGGGTGAGGTGGGGAGGAAAGAGAGCGACAAAGCACAGCCCCTGGGGCAGGGGTAGTGTACAGCCAGGACCCTGAACAGCCGCTCGGACTGGGCCAAGCTGCGTGTGCTGTTCCGTGACCTGGCAGGACCTGGGAACAGCCCGGCAGCTCTGCCCGGGACAGACCTTCCCTGGAGCGACGCTGGAATAACCGACTGGCGCCTGGCGTCCTGCAGCTGCAAGAATTTGAGCATATATGCTTAAAGATAATTATGTGCCTACAAATTCAGGTCTTACGAGAGAAAAGTGGGGTGACATTTTTAGAAGCGCTCAGCAGTGATAAACTTCGCTTGTATTGAGGTCAATGGGATTTCTTCTACGTGTCTTAAGTGGGAACTGAATTAGGTCAGTGCCAAAGTGCTTTTGTAAATCAGACCTGTGTGGTAAGCAAAGAGGTACCGTGTTTTCCTTGCCTTTAATGGCAGCTTAGGGACATCTCCTCCAGTGCAGTGCAGTATGAAGTCCCTCTTCATGACAAAGGTACCATTATGTCTGAAACCCCAAGGTAATTGTGTATATGTGTGCAAAAAAACCCTTTTCTATGAAATCTCCTTAATAGGTTACAAAACTATGCATTCGAAATTTTAGGAAATTATGGAATGTATCTATTTCAGTCTCCTGTTTAGAAATTCCCTGCCTAATTAGGAAAAGAGCACACCTGCACAAAGACCAAGAATGAAAAGCCATCTTTCAAGAGATCAGTCCATTAGCAGTGGAGAACTATTAACCACTAAAAAGTCAGGAAGGCTTGGAATAGAAGAGTTTTCAAATCCTTACCTCGAGCAAGAGTGCCCCAGTAATGCTACACCAGAGGAAAGGAAAGGAAACAAGAAAAATCGTCAGAAAAAAAAATTATTTATGAAAAGATTAGACACACAAGTGTGTTTTGAATATGCATGCACAATTGCATGCTTAATTTGCACACCCAATTATTGCCATTGTGCATAAAATTGAATAATTACCCATGAAAATAAATGATTATGGTTATTTACTTCCATAATTACTTGATTTGCACATACAATCATGGTAATTAGGCACACAAATTAGTCATCACACAATTGCATGACTAACCTTATTAAGAATCAGAATCAATGCGTTTATTTTAAATTGTCTTTGTCCAATTTGTACTTTTTTTTTTTATAGCTGGGTTTGGAACTGATGTATGTACCAGGGCCAAGCTTCCCAGTGTGCCTCTGTCCTGGTGCCACCCTTCAGAAGGCCCCCATGGCACAATGCTCTCTTCGTGCACAAATCACAAAGGAAATTATATGAAAGGGGGAAAAAATCATATGTGTGTGACAAGAAATTGGGAATAACACACTTTCCAAGTTGTTACTTTCAAGTCAGGAATGAAGCCACTAAAAAAAGTCTCAGACATTCATGAGGAAGAAACGGATTGTGCTATAGAGGAAACAAAACTTTAATGATTTTTTTTGGCATTAAAACTTTAAAAAATTCAAGTACTATAGTTAGTTAGCACAATGTTTCTGAAAATCCAGAAAAACTATTACGTTCATTTTATAGGCAAAGCCAGTTAAGAATACAGATGTTAAATGCCCAAGCCTGCATCAGTTCTTCGCTGCACTCACAGAAATAAAATCCAATTTCAGCTTCCAGATTTGTGATTTCACTTATTAGTCTGAATGTCTGCCCCTTGTAGATGTCCTGTCTCCAGGTGCAGTAGGTGAGGATACCTTTATTAACTTTCCTATAAATCACATTTTGCTAGGAAACATAATAAAAGCCTGGGGAATTAGTCAATAAAATAATGCTGCTGCTCTATCACTTAATAAATGCCTGGGTCCTGTGGTTGGAATTTGGTATGCTTTCTAATTAAAAAGAACAAATATGAGAAAAATACTGGCAACTTGAAATATTGAGCTGTTTCATGTTTGTTATTGGAGCCTTCTTGAGTACAATTTTCTAATAATTGGACCAGATGGACAAGGAAAAAAAATTAGCATGACAGTTTAAACTGAGTCTATTACTATAAAAAAAGGATCTTGCCTGACAGATCTGTGAATCTCCTTTCATAAATCAGTAAAAGCCTTACTGTGTCTGTGCATATAATCTATATTTTTTTGCCTACCAGTTTTGAGTTAATGCCAAGGTAGTTAATGCTGGAAGAAATATAGGGGTTAAAACATTTTGTCCTTAATGCATCTTTCTTTTTTTTGGTTGTTGTTAATTATGTGCTTTAATTTAGTTCTTGCTTAATGCACTTTAGAATGAATTGTATTTCTTGTAATTGCTTTATTATTGCTTGACATTAGACCTTATGTTAAGCAATCAGAATGGTATGGGAGAAAGAGAAGGAGGGAAAATGATCAAGATACAGTGAGGATGAGCTTACATCTTTAAAGCAATCATGCAGTCCCCAAGTGCCTGAGATGTTACAGGAAGAGAGAGAGGAAGAGAGAGAGGAAGAGAGAGAGGAAGAGAGAGAGGAAGAGAGAGAGGAAGAGAGAGAGGAAGAGAGAGAGGAAGAGAGAGAGGAAGAGAGAGAGGAAGAGAGAGAGGAAGAGAGAGAGGAAGAGAGAGAGGAAGAGAGAGAGGAAGAGAGAGAGGAAGAGAGAGAGGAAGAGAGAGAGGAAGAGAGAGAGGAAGAGAGAGAGGAAGAGAGAGAGGAAGAGAGAGAGGAAGAGAGAGAGGAAGAGAGAGAGGAAGAGAGAGAGGAAGAGAGAGAGGAAGAGAGAGAGGAAGAGAGAGAGGAAGAGAGAGAGGAAGAGAGAGAGGAAGAGAGAGAGGAAGAGAGAGAGGAAGAGAGAGAGGAAGAGAGAGAGGAAGAGAGAGAGGAAGAGAGAGAGGAAGAGAGAGAGGAAGAGAGAGAGGAAGAGAGAGAGGAAGAGAGAGAGGAAGAGAGAGAGGAAGAGAGAGAGGAAGAGAGAGAGGAAGAGAGAGAGGAAGAGAGAGAGGAAGAGAGAGAGGAAGAGAGAGAGGAAGAGAGAGAGGAAGAGAGAGAGGAAGAGAGAGAGGAAGAGAGAGAGGAAGAGAGAGAGGAAGAGAGAGAGGAAGAGAGAGAGGAAGAGAGAGAGGAAGAGAGAGAGGAAGAGAGAGAGGAAGAGAGAGAGGAAGAGAGAGAGGAAGAGAGAGAGGAAGAGAGAGAGGAAGAGAGAGAGGAAGAGAGAGAGGAAGACAGAGAGGAAGACAGAGAGGAAGACAGAGAGGAAGACAGAGAGGAAGACAGAGAGGAAGACAGAGAGGAAGACAGAGAGGAAGACAGAGAGGAAGACAGAGAGGAAGACAGAGAGGAAGACAGAGAGGAAGACAGAGAGGAAGACAGAGAGGAAGACAGAGAGGAAGACAGAGAGGAAGACAGAGAGGAAGACAGAGAGGAAGACAGAGAGGAAGACAGAGAGGAAGACAGAGAGGAAGACAGAGAGGAAGACAGAGAGGAAGACAGAGAGGAAGACAGAGAGGAAGACAGAGAGGAAGACAGAGAGGAAGACAGAGAGAGAGAGAGAAAGAGACCCATCCCTGAGCAAGCAGCTGTTTGGTTTGTTAGCTTGTGACAAAGTTTTGCTTTGAGTCGTTGCGGGTGGGACCTGTTGCCAGGCTGACCCCTCTCTGCTGTGCACTGAAACCCTCCCGTTTGGGAGGATGTAGCCCTGGCTCAGGAGGCTCACAGGGGGATGCAAAAGCCCTGTGCTGCTGCATGTGAATGTCTGAAGCACCCTCCGAAGCCAGTGGCAAAAATGCCTTAATAGAAGTGGTTAATGCCATTAGACAAGAGCTCTCTTCAAATCCTTTAAAATATTAGGTGTCAAAACATGCCAGAAAAATATAGTACCTTTGCAACACAGGCCCGTTAGTATTTTATAGGTAGCAAGAACCTTAAGACTCCCCCATCTTAAATCCTAGGGAAAGCCATTTAATAGAAATAACTCAGGACTTCCAAAGTAAACGTTAACACCTCTTGCTAGTTTAATTCTTTCACAAGGCTATTTTTATAAATCACAAATAAATGATGGTTTAGAGTGTCATTGCAACCAGCCTGACGATAAGTCATGAAGACAAACCCAACCCCAGGAGGTGTTTTAACTTTAAACCATTCATTCTGCAGCTCATGGTCCTGCTCTAGCCTGACAGCATACTAATTTGATGTGCTGATCAAGTGCTAGTCCCATGCAGAAAAAAAGTATTTATTTACATGCACAAGGCTACTTAAAAAAAGTAAATCTGTATATTTCATGCTGCTAAGGGGGTATTTGTTTAGTTGATGTAATATTTTCCATAATGATTTCTGATTACCAAAATGCATAGTACAAATGGTAATCAGTGCCCCTTTCAAAGCAAACACTGCTGCTGAGTACCTCCTATGAGTTTAATCACAGTGTGCAATTCACACCGTAATGTGTTATAATAGCCTCCTACAAAGTTGGTCCTGTTTCATTTTAATATCGCTGGACTAACTGCTGAAACTCAACATGAGTTCCTTGAATGCTGCATTCTTCATTGAGAATTTTACATACATAATTAATCTCAAATAAGGGTACCATAAAAAAAGGTGAGGTTTTTTAAAGAAATGCCCTTGGGTTTTAATAGCTGTAAAATCAGAGGTGGTACTTTGAAAAGTTCACCCTGTTGGACACTTTACTCTGAGATCCAGTCTGATTGCCATTTCTTTCAGATAATTTTACCCGTTCTTTTGGCAGGGAAAAGGTACATACTGATGTAGAGTTTATCCTTATTTTCATGCACCTACAAATACCATTCATGCCGACATGAGATGATAACTCTTACATTACTTTTTGAAGGAACTGTTGAAAGTACTCTGAAAGTACCTGGCTATAAGATGCAGAAGATATGATGCTGCACAGAGTTTTGAGACAAAGTTCTAAAAGTGCAACTGGAGATGGAGAACTCCATCTCAACTCACCTGCTGGCAAGTCTGTGCAATCCACCTCTAATTTTTACAGCAGTAGCATTATTTGTGTGCTCATGAAGCAAATGAAATTATTCATTTTTGATACCTTTTTGGCTACTTTTTACTTAATCGTGAGCAAATCTTTGGACTTTCCTAGATAACTTATGTGCTATTCAGAATATCTGAGCATTTCCCTAATGGTTCCTGTTGGTCAAAGTGCCAATCATCTGCCTGCTTTACCTGCCCAGCACCTGGGACACATTTGGGGCAGCCAGGGGAGCCCCACTTTGTCCCAGCCCACAGGGAGCCCCTGGCAGGAGCCTTCCCTCTCCTCTGCGGCCTGCCCTGGGGAGGCACTGCTCGGGCCTCACGAGGGAGCCAGGTGCAGGACGGGTCAAAGCCAACATAACCTTCCTGCTGTTTGCAACTGGTGTTTGCGCTTTCCCTTCACTGGGTGGGCGAAAGCTTGAACCTGAGGAGGAGGAAGTGACAGAGCGTCCTCATCAAGGCAGGTCCCCGGAGCACGACACGCCGCCTGGCTGAGTGGCTTCGTGCCGAAACCCAGCGAGCAGAGCCCCACCAGCTTCCACCAGCCCCCAGCTCAGCTCAGGCAGCCAGAGGCAGCACAAGGCACAGGTCAGCGCTGCTGGAAACGCCTCCAGTCCCGCTGACACCAGGCCTGCTGCAAGTGATAGAACCACTTCAATTACACTGACTGCATCAAGAGCGGTGCTGCTGAAATCATCGAGGGGAGCCATGGCCTGGGACTGAAACATCGTTTAATAACACTGATGAACTGTTCCCTTACTTAATGTCTGACCCTGACCTCCCAGAGGGAATTACCAGCACAGCACCTTCTTTCACAGCAGACACACTGCCGAGCCAGGAGCTCCCACCTCCTCATTAACTCCAGCTCCTGTTGCTGCTCCCCTAATGAGGGCTCGCTCAGGAGCCTGCCAGCCCCTGGCAGCTCACCACTGCCAGGCATCCAACGTCAGGCATGAACCCAGAGTGCTTCCAGCCTCTCTTGGCTTCAGGAACCAAAACTTGGTCCCTTTTTATTGAACACAATGCACAAAGGTAACCTAGCATGTGCAGAGGGGACAGGCACAAAACTCCAAAAATCTTTTTAGTAACCAGTGTTAATGGTGCGTGGCTGATGATGACTTGTTTGGCCGCAGTGCTTAGTGGTAGCTAGAAAGGACAGCACACGAGAAGAACAGGTGTTATTTTTTGCTTGCCTGCTTACTATCTCCATCACTTCCCAAACCCTAAAACCCGCACCATCAGGCTTTTCTGTGAGCCTTCATTGTTCAGCTACTAAGAGGCAAAATGACCAGATGGTGGTGACTGATGGTACCCAAAAGTGGTCTGACCCCAAAACCAGCCTACGAGCTGTGACACGAGTCCTTGCGACTTGTCCGGCCCCTCGTGATATTTTCCTTCTGTCAGCTTATGTCTCCTCTCTTTTCCTCCTTAGCCACATCTCCTTGTGTCCTCACTCTGCAACACTGAGCAACCAGAAAGCACAGCTAGAAGCAACAAACTCAACAGTCCAACATTAATAACATTTTTCCTTGGTTTTAGACTAGAGCTAAAATTGCATGCAGTATCTGACCATTTTTCTTTCTCTCCCTGCACCAGATTTACCCAAGAGACAGCATATTCCTTCTAATATTTTCTGTTTCCTCCCTATCTTCTTTCTGGACTTCCATTGTGTAACACAAAAAAACTGCCAAACCTCTGCTCCAAACCATTTCATTCAGTTAATGCCAACTTAAAAAGAACTTGCTAATGTCAAATCCAACTGAAAACACTCCATGCAGCACAATGAATAGGAAGCAAGATAACAATCTATTTTAAAAGTTAAAAATTAATTTTTTTATGTAAAATACTGTGTACTTTTTCTAACCTTTACCATGAGATGGAAATAATAGCATTTATCAAAAAGGAGATGTGGCACTGCTAAAGGTCAGAACTGCCCTTGACAGTATCATGTTGTAGCATTAATTGCTAGCAGGTTTTTTTCCTGGCTGAACCCCAGCCCTTCATTGTGGCAGCACACCACATCCCACCCTCGTGCAAAAGCAGAGTTTAGACTTTTCCTTCTTTGGTGGAAGCCACTTTGATGTTTCTGATGTGGTCAGGGTAGAGGGGCCATGAGAGACAGAGCAGCATACCAGACACATGCAAGGAAAGGGCATAAAGACAACGTTTACATGAGCACTGCGACTTTTCGTCATCACTGAGTCCTCTGATAAACTGGAAACACAAACAAACACACCACTTTTCTGTTTTTTAAAAATTATTAATACATAACTCTGCAAATTTAAGACCCAAGGACTATTTCAAATGTGAAGTTCATAATAGATCTTCTAAAGCTATTGTAACCATTGTCAGGGAGCATTCATGTTTTCAGAAGTAATTAAGAAGTAATTAAGGCAGAAATTCTTGGGTATACCTTGCCAAGGTTTTCTGAAGCTTATTCCCTGAGCTGCATTGTTTGAAAGGGGTGAAAAAAAAAAGAAGGAAACAAAAAACAGCAGCGTGAATTGTAATTACTCAAAAGCAGTGCAGAATAAAGCTTCAGTAAATGCCTTCACAGTTGAACTCAACTGTTTAACAAATGAAAACTCTAATTGACAATTCTGTACCAAAGTGTAAATTTGTCAGGGAAGGATACGCAACAAGTTTTTTGGGCTTTGTTTCTTTTTCTCCTTGTACATCATAGTGAGTGCTGTTGTGATTTGGATCTATTACTTCTGAATATTGCATGAAGCTGACAAGCACTTGTCATTTAAAGACCACATGGAGGCATTTAGTTTTCCATTTAGACATAATAACACATTATGCAAATAAGCTTGCCAAGGAAAGCTGGAGGCTTACATGAAATAAACTGTCAAACACCAGTTGCTAATAAATGAACATTTCTTTATAGATTGTCTTAATTTGGGCAACTGGAAAATAAGCATGACTGCATGGATAAACTATCTTTCAATATGAAATTCTGTTGATTGTGCAGAGCAGAAATCTTCCCAGAAAATTGATGTTCCTTGCCTTGATTCAGTTAAGCAAACACAAAGAACTTCAAGCAACCCTGTTAAATATTTACACTACATTGTACAAAACAATAAAGGTTTTGAAATTGGCTCCCCACGTTGCACATGCCAAGGGGAGCTCGGCCGTGCCGGGGGCGAGAGCAGAGCGCGTCCCATCGGCGCTCACCCCACGGCTGCCAGGCACTTCCCAGGCTGCCGGCACCGCCTGGCACATCCTGCTGGCACGTCCTCCTGCTCACCCCCAGGGGAGCCCCTGGAGCCCCTCAGCACTGCCCACGGGCATTTCAAGGGGCACGGCTCCCCCACAGGCTTTCTCTGTGCCGTACGCAGAATTGGCAAGTACTGGCAAGGAGATCTCAGGCTAACCTGGTAACGGGGCAGCAAAGCAGAGTGTTTGAAATAAACCAAAACCCAGGCAGCTTGGAGCAGTGAGGGTTCCAGGCTAGCACATGCAGTAAGTGGGCAGCTCAGAGATGCTCACGTGCATGGGCATCACAATTAAACACAGGCAGGCCTCTTAAAACAACTCTCGTCAACAAACAGACCACTATGACAGCAAACCAGAATAATACCAAAAAAATAGAGGTTACCAGGGTAAGATTAGGGGGTTTGTTCAAGGGAACTGTTTCTTAAAATGGAGCAGTAAAAACCAACCCAACCAATCAACACACCACCAAACAAACCAAAATACATCAGTGCTCTACTTGTGCAAATTAAAAGTTTAATGGAGGATACTGATTTACCAAATCACTCCATGTAAAAATAGCCTAATTGCTCTACATCTTTTATATTGCTTTGAAGGGAAACTCAAGCCAGTGTGTAATTCCAATGGTTAATTTACTATGTCATTCCTTGTTTCTATTTTTTGTTAACAAGAGTAGCATACAGTTGTTTCTAAAATGGCATCTTTTCATCCTTAAGGAAACTACACCCTAAAGTAATATTCTGTCAGAAATCTGCTCTTAATTGGGCTAATCAAGTAGTATTTCCACCTTAGGAAGGAAGGATTATAGTTTCATTTAGTGAGAAGTTCATATGACAGTTGCAGACATTTATATTTGAGTAGTTGGTTTGGGATCTGTCCAAAGCTTTCTCTTTTTGCTTCTTTTTAATTAATATTTCAGGCATACAGGATAGCTTCTTCTTTTTTGGAAATGGAATTGAAGGATTTGATTTGCACTGGGCATTTTGCCATTGGGGGAAAAAATAAAAAATAAATCAAAAACCTAAGAAGGAAATCATGAAGTTTTGCTTTGTAACTAACACAAAGTTTTTCTGTATAAGGAAAACTTTACCTGATGAAGCCACACTGTGCCTCTGCCACATAGCATGATTGAGGGGACAGCTGACTTGCCAGATATTTTAAGACAAAATAAAATTTGGAAGCTGATGCTTTGTGTGATCTGAGCGACCCTCCCTAAAATGACCAAAAGAAGCTATATTCAGAGTCATTTGAAACTGAACACTTACATGTAATTTAACAGCCCTTGCAAAACTTCTGCCTATTCAAAACCTGACAGCTCAAAACCTTCCTGTCTGCCAGGAGCCTGTCCAAACCTCGCTCTACCTTCACTCTTCACAGAGCAGTAAGATTTAAATTTAGTTTTTAATAAAGCCTGTCTACTGCTTGTGAGTAGAACAAGTGCAAAGCAGCATCCTGGTTTTAGTCAGAATTCATCCCTGTGGTGTGAGAGTGAGGAGGTATCTGGTGGAATATGAAGATTAATTCACAGGAGGTGAAAGAAAGCACTTCCTTACACAGGGAGCAGCAAATCTGTGGGAGGTGCTGCCACAGGAACTTGGAGGAGGACCATGTCAGCAGATGCAAGAAGTGTTCAAACACATTCCTGGACAACAAGGTCCCTAAACAGCTGTGTCAGAACCCAGACAGACGATCGTAGCTCACAGAGCGTACAGATAATCAGAAATTAAACACACTGCCAAATGGAGAGAGGAGCATTCCAGCCTCCTCCTCCGAGCCAAGGTTTGCTGTGTCAGGGTGTAGCTTCTACACCTGCAGGCAGGGCCTGGAGCCCCAGCACGCAGCAGAGGCAGCGCTGCCTGTCCAAGCACAAAGCAGAAAGTGTTGAAATCAAAGCAACTTGTGAGAGAAGTGTACAGCACTGTTGGGGTTAGGAGTGAAAACATAACCTAAACCCAAAGTAAACCCACTTCCCTAGCATGTATCCCCCTGTTCATTTTATCCATGTGACAGCTGATTTCAGACTACCACCAGTGGCTCCACGAACCCTAATCCTCTGTATTGTGCAAATAGTGCAGCATTGCCACAGGCTTAGAGGCAGAGCAGCACTAACGTTATCAACACTGATCAGCTGGCAGGAACACGATCCCAATAGCAGGACTGTTTTGGTACAGTCTTAGCACTACTGAACAAAACTGCTTTTGAATTTGGGAATTAGCTGATGCAATGTGGTAAAAAGACAGAACTACTGACTCATACTGGGATCAGACAAGGGCATCAGGGCAGAATTTTATTAGGTTATTATTTCCTTGCTCTCTTCTTGACACAGTCAATCTTTCTTGCAGGGTTTACATTAATAAATAATTACCTATGGCAAGAGACTTGGATGCATAAAAAGGCCTTACAAGTGCTCTCATACAGCAGGCAGCCTTTTCAAAAACAAAGATGGAACTGAAAAGTTTCACTAATCCGAGCCTTGTCATCTACAATGCTGTTGAAATAACCCCCTAAAGCACTGTTAAAAGGCACAAGAGCAACGCATCAAGCAAGAATTGGTCGACTTGTAGATGATACTGTCTCGACTACAAGGGCATCCCTTTGTAGCAAAGATTAAAGGGAGAGTGCCTTTTCCTGTATGCTGTTGACTTAAACAACCACCATTTAGCAGTTTGACTTTCTTTTTGTGGTCGAGAATGTATTATTAATGTGCAGTCCTTTAAAGAATGTGCTAAATTCCTCCTGCGTTACTTACAAAATATACAGAGGGGGGAAAAAAGCCCTGCCAGTGGTTTTCACAGTCTAAACAATAACAAAGTGCCTCCAGGATTCATTTTAATGAGAAACGCCAGTGTCGCGCTGTGGAAAGCTGGAGACGGACAACGCACACCAGCAGATTAATTATCATTTAGGAGGCAGGAACTATGTTGATTTTGTAACACAGCTTGTAGAAAATAAAAATTCTGTTAATCACTGCAAGATTTGTATTTCCTCAAAGGTACCATTAACCTGTAAATATATGTGCCACATACATTCAGAAGGAATAGGAAATGAAGGAGCCCTTCCTCTCTCCCCTCTCCAACACTACAAGCTAGGAAATTTTCTTCCGTTACAGATAGCAGTGGCTTTTTGATTTCTATTTTGGGTTGGTTTTGTTTGTTTGGAGGGTTTTTTTGGTTTTTTTTTTTAGGTTGAGATTAGCATAAATTTTTCTGAGCTTAACAGAGACTTCAGCAGGCAAACAGCATGACACCCACTGGTCCTCCACACATCTGCGGGACAGATTTATCACTGCTGGCATGCCATGTAAATGATGGCTTCAATCCCTGATGGAGCAGTCATTGACTTTCATAAAGGTTTCATGGATCACCAAGTCCAGGGGCGTCTCCCGATACCTCTTCTGGACTCGTGGATAACATTTGCAAGGCAAAGCCCTCGTGCAGAAATTCTCTGCTGGAGAAGGCCCTTCCCTGACTCCAGCAAACCTAGCTGGCGGCTGACACTCAATGGCTTCAGCCTTCAAAACCGGAGGTGATAAGAGATGGGAATTTTAACAATGCAGTGACTTGAGTCATAACCTCACTGAGCATATTTGATAACTCCAGTCTAATTTCTGGTTGTAATTCAGAGGGGGACTGCATTGTTTTAAAAGATAAACGTAATAATCCCTATTCTTCTGTGGTGGGTATCTAGGAGATTAACTACATTGCTGAATGTGTGAATTTGTCTGTGACCAAAACCTGACATGAATACGAACTATATGAATGATTTCTAAGACTCTTTTGTTAAGGAATAATCTCCAGACAGATGTCCATGATAGCTGAGCAGTCATTCCCACAGAGTATCATTTATTTGGAGTTCGTACCCCAAATAAAACTGACTTTACTGTAACCTGTTTAATTTCTAACTTCTGCATATTTTAGCCAGTTTTATGTCCTAGCCTTCCCTGATTCACAGCATTTGGAGGGCTCAGGCTGACACTCAGGCCTTTTGAAAACTACACACATGATGAAATGGGTTTGGTTCAGTCCTTTGAAGGAGATAGTTTGTTTAAAGTAATACTTTGACAGCTTCCTCCAGGAAAACAGCTCTTGTGAAATGGAAACATTTTCCATGTACCAGTCACAAGAGTGCAGAAACGTACTTCTTTCTCTTACTTTTTCAAATCCTGCCAACGCTACTGATCTTACTCTCCCACAGAAATCTTTATCTTGGCCCCCAGTGGTGACAGTCTCACTCCTGCATGATCCAGGTGCACACATTTTGGGAGTGTCTGGCTGCTCACTTCTAGCTGAGCAGGACTTTGGCAGGGGCACACGTGCAGGAGCTGCTGGCACAGAGAAACCTCTCTACCTTGCTGTCATTGCTTTGTTACCCAGATATTAACGATAATTAATTAACACCAATAAGAGTAGGGCTTGTTGTGTTGCATATATAACAACTGCAGTGTCTATACTGAGCAAGTACTCTCAATATCCCAATATCACATACAAGGTGACAAAGTCTTTTTTTCCTGGGACTAGGAATATGTGATGCTACTGGAGAGTCATTAATTCTTTCTCAAACTGTATTTTGCAGCTTCTGCATTTTTCATGTATGAGGGGTGATTCTGGTTCCCCTGAACAGATTAGTTACTTATAAATGTTCAGGTAATCCATGCAAATAGATTGCGGTAAGGTTGTTTATTGTATTTTTTTCCTCCTGCAATGGGTACAGAATGTGATTTCTCATTTCTGAAGAAGTTTTACAAGCAAGTGGAAAAAGTGTATAACAATAAGTAATGCATATTTAAATTAAATTTTTGAATCCATGTTAAAGTTTGTGAACCTTTTAGAATAAATGAGCATCCCCCCGACTACTTTCAGAAAATGAACTCTTTCTGCATTTATAATTCAAAGTGCCCTAGCTGTCTCCCAGAGTGGGGTACAGAGAACATTGCAAATAGATAACATCTCCAGAGAAGCTGAATACTATTCTCTTCTGAAAAATGAGGGGAACAAAGTCTGCATCCCAAGGTGTCCCTTCCAGGCGTCCCTCCCTGGATGGCGTTCAGGGTGTTGCAGAGGAGAAGGCAGAGCAGGGGTGCTGTGGGGATCACACTGAGTGCCCCTGCACTCCCAGGTGCAGCAGCTTCAGCACCCCCCTGCTGCCAGCCCCACTCTCTGCCCAGCCCTGTCGTGGGTGGCAGCCTGGCTCCCCATCTCCAGCTGTCCAGACACAGGAGGCCAGTGTCTTATCACCTCTGAGGCCCATGGCTCACAGACCCTTGGTTTCCCCTAACAATTTCCCACCACTTGTTCACAGCCAGCTCTGTGGAGAGGAGTGGGCTGGATAGGCAGCAGCGCCTGTCCCCTTCTGACACCTGTGTATGCACAGAGAGCTGCAGCCAGCAGGAGCCCGGGGCAAGGCTCACCCCCACAGAAACGCCCTCCTCACACCCAGGCACTGGTGCTTACGCCAAGGCACAGAGCCAGCATGGAAAACTGTATAACCCAAAGCCTTTTGTGACACGGGGGGCCCTGCTGGGGTGGCATTGCTCTTGAGCAATGACTTGAACTGCAGCTCCCGTGCCCACCTGCACCAGGACCAGGCTATCAGCAGAGATCTCCCTCCTCTTTCAGCTACTTGACTTTGTACAACTTCAAATTACAGTAATAAAGCCACAGACACACGTCCCATTCTAGGGAAGTGACCTAAATACTCAACACCTCAGCCTGTCTCCATCTCAGAGTAATTTGCCAATGGCACAGCTCCAGCAGTGGGGAACGCAGCAAGTATGTCAGAGCTGGCAGCCAGGATGTCCTCCCCAGACTGGAGTGGCAGGGGTTCAGGTCCCTTCCCCTGAGCTCCTGCAATGTTTCATGCACATGCACAAGGTGCCAAGATGTCTTTTCTAAGACAGCACTGAGGACCCCGAGCTGCTCTCCATATCCACAGCAGAGTAACTGCCATCACCACTGAGCATTTCAGCCAAGAATATTAAAAGCTGCTCTGTTAGAACGAGGGGAACTTAAACAATTGCTATTATTAATTTTAAAATAACTAAGTGAGAAGCTGTAAGGCCATCATTTTCTCAGCAGGACCACAAAATCTTTCAGTTCTGTGAAATGTTTTACTATGCCCATGTTTGGCTACAGCTGAGTCCAACTGTAAAAGTATGACATCTTTTAATTACATTTTAATGAAAGCTGTAACTAATCCAATAGCTCATTTGTTAGTACCTTGTGGGAGAAAGAAAAGCTCAAGAACAACCTCAGAATTCTTGAGTTTGGAGTCTGTGGAAAGACACATGAAAATGGTTATGCCAAGCTCCCGTTAACAGCTTGCAGCATTACAGTTTGCTTGCCAATGACCACAAAGAACATTGACATTTAAATAGGTGTGTGCTTTGGTGTGTCTCAGCAGCGCTTCCCTCCATTTGTCAGTTTTCTCAAACGCTGAAGGAAGCAGAGAGATGTACAAGGGACACACAGTCCAGAGCACATTTGGCTTGAAGGACTGTCCAGTGATTTCACTGAGCTTTGAATCAGACCTTTACTAAGCCATCTCCTGTTGAGCTCTTTCACAATCCCCTCTTCAACACAGGAGCAGGATCATTTCAGCTATTATACACACCGAAAAAATTGGATTTGAGCCGTCAATAGACATAATTTCCCCCATCTCCGAAAACTGACATCTCTTTTATGTTTGTCATCAATAGACTGACTTTTATATCTTGCCTGCCTGCCCTATAGACAAATACAGTCATAATATTCATAATTGCTGCACATTTCTCTAGAACAAGTGAACTGTATCTTGTGGATTCAGGCTGAGACTTGAAGAGCTCAAGGACAGTCTGGAATTGAATACATCAAGTAGTGGGCTCGAAAAAAAAAAAAAGCATGCAATTTCAACTGCTAGTGAAGAAATGTGCTTCAGAAAGGAAATCAAGCCTTCGGTGGGCATAGTTTGGCCCCTAGTGGATAGCGATTCTCATTGTCACATTGAATTGGTAGCCTTTGCTTAAGCAAAAGCCAGGACAGAATAACCCTGGAAACTAAATTACCTCCCAGCTTTGGAGATGAAACTTGCTTCAAGCCAGACCTGAGATGAATTTGCAGTCTAGTGACAGGACTGAAAACTAAACGTTTGCCTCCTCGGCAGGACTGCCAATACATTTAAAATTCACATCCAGAAAATGAATCCTCCTCTTTAGCTACAAAATATTCATCTGAATGGAAAGGTCAGTGAACATTTTTCTCTTCCCTTGCTAATTGAGAGGCAAGTCATATGCTTAATTTGCCAAGAAACCAGGACCTTGTACTTCTCATGTTGAGCAGAAGGCTCAAACAAACACACTTGATGGACCCACGTCCATGGCATCTCTGGATAGCTGCCATCATTCACCCCCATGGAAATGATGCCGTTTGCTTGCGATTATAGACTCCTATTGATTTCCAATTTTCACCAGACGTGCTCAAATCCCTTGGGATCTAAGCATTTGTAGATCCCTATCAGTCTTGCAGTGCAGAAACAAAAGTGGCAACATAATTGGCACAGTGGAGCAAAAAGACTCTCCCATTCTGCTTTCAATTTAGTCCCTTACTGCAATTTCTTGTCAGTAGATTTCTTCTTAGTGCTAATGGCTTCATATAAGGTTCTCAAGGACAAGATTAAACTTTAAAAAGAGGTACATGTATTTGGGCTTTTTGAACTTAATAACCACACTCTTAATAGGAATGCTATCTCCAGAGTAGACTGTGCTACATAATGTTGGCTTTGTTTGGTTTTGTTTTTCACTAGGAATATCAGCTAATGCTTTGTGTGTTCCTGTGCTGCTCAGTCGCAGCATCTAGTGAACATTTGATCAAAGCATTTCACGTCAGTAAAGCGTGCTCGTAAAGACTGTGTATTTGTAGTATTTATATATGGCATACATAGCCTGCAGTTGTTGCAAAAGGGATATTTGCACAGCCTACAGTAAACCCAAGGTGATGCATATATAATCTCCCCCTGTAAGGTGAAAAGGGGAAGTGCATCAGCACAATTTCTGTTTAGAACAGCTCTTTTAGCACAGAATTAATTCTGGCCCTCCTCTGTAATACCTGTGCTCCAATCTGAAAATTCTAACTGCTAACACAGAATGGAAAGCTTAAAATGTGCTGAAATACAGAACAAAGCATTTACAGAGAGAAATCAAAGCAAGTACATTTCTATTTGCAAGCAGAAAGTACCATAACGTCTCTTCCTGGTGATGTAGGCTCCCCTACACGCAGGAGATGGGCTGGTGGAGCAACACTGGGTTTGCTTGCAGGAAGCAAAGCTGTGCTATTTTAACATCTGCAGAGCAACACCATTTCTGTTGTGACAGAGCTCCATCAGGAAGCGAGACTGATTTTGTCAAGGCACAAGGCAAATACTCATTCAGCTCAGAGGACTTGAGGTTTAGTGTTTCAGAAGTGCCTTTGAGGGCCAGTCCCTCCAGCGGGAATCTCCGAACTGGAGGTGTTGTACTTTGCTGTTTAACCAGGGAGTATCGGAACCTGACCACAACCTAAAGCAGCTGTGTTTGATCAAATCATATTTTCTTACAAAGCAAACCCACCCAAGCACACATGCAGGAGATACTTCGTACCTCTGAGATGGAGGGAACACAGGTACCCCTAGAGCTTGCATGGTTCTCCAACAGATATTTCCCTCAGTGGACAGCAAGACATTTAAAACAAGCATTATATGTGGATTCCTGGAGACAGATTATCATAAGCTCCTCAGAACTGCATTTAAGTGTTTGAAAATACTTATCACCTGTTGTGGGCACTGCTAGAACTGAAACAAATTTAGAGTGTATAAATGCATCTGTAGCAATGAGAATCATTAAGCATAATGATCTCAAGATGGAGGCAAAACAAGTTTTCTAAGTTGAAATAAAATCTTATTCTAGACATGGGAATATAGGGAGAAAAGGAGTTCATACATACAAATCTTTCTACAGACAAGAAATTCTTCAAAGCTTGCTTTCTCTTTGAAACTATGCATCTCCTCATGAACCTCACGTAGCTAAAATGTGACTGAAAAAAGAAGCTGGTCCAAAAATAGTTGTAAAGCTCTTATTGTATTAAAAAAAAAAAAAAAAAAAAAAGAAAAAGAAAGAAAATAGTAGGTAAGCTCATTCAAAATTACCAGGATGCTGAGAAAGAGTTGCAAGAGGAGCATGTTCCTTGATTTTTTTATATTTAAATAAAGTTTAATTGAAAAATTACAGGATCAGAAACCTCACTACAGTCACATTGAAAAGGCATACTTTTAATGCCAACCTGATTTACTGCCTTTTTTTTTAAATACTAACATCAGCAATAGAACATAAAGATTAGAGAGGTCTTAGTGGCTTCCTAAGCCAGAGCCCTGTGCAACCCACTGAAATCTACAGCAGGAATCTTCTCCCAGTGAAGCCTACCAGGAGCAAAACAAGACTTAAAGAAACAGGATTTACTAGGAATAAAGAAGAAAGGGCTAATGTTTGAGTGTCTCTCTCTTCTTCTTCTTTTTTTTTTTTTTAAATAATTACTCAGAAATAATTCTAGCCAAAAATACTGAGAGTAGGAGTAATGACATCCTGAGATAATACCTGGCACCCTGGGTCCTCAAACAGCAGAGAAGTTCAGATTCAGTGCTGATGGCAGTAGCTGGTATGTTTAGCAAAGACAATAAGAAGCACAACATGAAAACCTGAGGAAGATGCATGTTTTCTAAATAAAAAGGCACAACTCCTTCACTCAAAGCAAGAGAAGAAAGGAAGACAGAATCATAGAAAATACATGCAGAAATACAAGCTCACAAAGACTACAGTGTGCAGTCAGTTGGGAGACTAAAAGGGACAGGTACAGGATGCTCACTCTGGGCTCAGTTATGTTGAAATGGTCAGTCTGATGTAAAAGCCACTCCAGTTTCAAACTAGTGATGAATTACCAATTTTGTAAAGATCTCATTTGAATGACTGGCTTGAAACCCTCTAAGAAGTATTCTCTTGAAGGTTGTATATGGAAGATCATCCAAGTCAGAAAAACATGCTCAAAGTCTCAGGGTTCAAAGGTAATTTGATCAAAATATTAAATTATCAGGTGAAGGCATAATGAAACTTGCTTATTACAAAGAGGAGCTACAAAAGCTTGCAGGAAACAACTAACTTAACCATAGTAAGATTTAAAGAAAAGAAATGCTTAAGGACTACACCAAAGAACAGGATAGCTGTGTATCTGACCTGTCCTGAAAAACAAACCGGTATCACAGGCCCCAAGTCTTCACAGAAAAGAGCACGAGAATACATCACCTGCTGACTCCATTGTCATGCTCTCATCACACAGAAACCTCAAAAGCTCAGTGACATCTCTTACTGATCGATCAAGGATCTTTAGGACAACTGAATCACAGAAACAAAACCTTGATAAAAATCAAGCTATGCTGGATTTTTTATTTAAGTGAAGTGAGCCCTTTTAGTTCCTCCCTGCTACAGGCAAGAATGAGGAAGGCACTTCCAGCAGAAGAGTCTAGCAGCATTCCTTGATTTCATCAAGTAACCACTGCCTTAGAAAATGCAGGTAGTAGACACAAGTGTTATTTTAAAGCTAACTCTGTGATCACAACACAGCAAAATCAGTAAAGTGCTTGTGTTAAGTGAGGACAATGCCCTACCTAGGAGATGGACTCGGGTTCAAAACTCTTAAAAAGAAAAAACAGAGACTGAATAACCTACCACAATGCGAGTCATGCCAAATTAGCGACAGCCGTGACACAGCAGTGCAGCCAGCAGCTCACATATCAAATTGAGATGAAAAATCGCTGTGATGAATCAGATGGTGGGTAAAGGCTCAGCATGGAGATAGAGCAGGACCTGGGCAATGGCACTGCCTGACATTCAGAGAGGGGAAGCCACAGGAGTTCAGATGAAGCAAAAGGCTAGAGACAGGTAGCAGCAGATTTGCTTTGTCTGCCATTATTCATCTCTCTGAAAAATAAAGAATGAGAGTTTTACCTCAAGAAATCCTAGCTACCAGAATAGTCTGTTAGGGCACAACTGTGCCTTAATACTGGAACTTATGTTTTGGGCCAACTTCATTTGATGCCAAACCTGGAATGAGAATGGAGGATGCTGCAGGAATGGTAGCAAGCATCACAAGCTACAACACAGGCTGGGGTCTCTCAGGACCATGTCTTTTTACCTATCTGCATTTCCCTGCACGCATTTCTGCATTTTGTGCTCAGACAGGATTCTAATCTGGAAACTTGTGTCTTCAGGTTCCTGCAGCTGGCCATTTTCTCTCAATCATATAGCTAAGCAGTATTGAATATTTATTTCGAGTGAGAAGCATGACACGAACAACCCCTTCGGTCAAGAGCTCATCCAGCCTCATACTAAGTGTCCGTAATTGCATAACTGGGTCAATTATCCCACAAGGAGCCCTTTGAGCCCTGCAGCAGAAAGGCCAACGCTGCTCTTGTCTCACCACGACCTCACCTCGCCCGTGCCATCGTTAGCAGGGGCAAAAAGGGGACAAGAGGAAGGGCTGGTTTCCCCTCCCTGGGGAGTAACGAGCAAGGCAGGGGTTCACAGGCTCTTCCCAACAGACCCGCTGAGCTGGGCCTCCATCTGAACACACACCAGCCCTTCCTTATAAAGACTGTCTTGTCATGTAATTTTCTAGAAGCCGAAACCCTTTTTAAAATATACTCAATTTTCTTCAAGGCTCAGTGTACACAAACTGAGCTATTCTTGTTGCATTAATGCTTGTGCAAAGGGAAAGAGATGCAGCATTTGTTTGAGAGTAGCGATAGGCAAAGTGCAACAGAATTCCAGGTTATAATTCTGGGCATAACAGTATAGGACACTGTCAAACTGAAATCTGATTTAAGAAAAAATCCAATTTAAAGCATTTCTAGGTGTTGTGCCTGACTGACTTAAAATGAACTCTTAAAAATCATTTTACAGTCATATTTTCCTCTTCTAAAGATGTTTTCCTGCTCTACTGAGTTAGTACACACATAGGAAAAAAAATTAACTGCTTAGTTAAAAGGATGCTGTTGTCACTGTACAAAGCACATACATTTTAAGAAGCAGAAGCCAAATGCCTTCTAATCTCTTTCAATTACAGTTGTATCAGAAATTCAACTACAACGTATTTCAGCTGGAAGCCAATTTAACATTGTTTACCAGCCTATTGCATATATATTAATGTGCATATTAAAATATATGCAAGATATGTATATACATATAAATACAAACACACACTGAACGTGCATGGAAAGACAACACTATGAGGTGTGTGCTATATGCTGTTGGTGATATAACCTTAACTTCTGCTCAGTAATAGCAAAGCTCACAGCATTTCATTCTCATTCCAAAAAAAAAAAAGAAAAAAAATCCAGGTAATCTTTCATATCCTTAAGTGGTCTTACTTGAGGTTTAACTTTCAAAACTCAGTGAAATAAATAATGCGCTATAGGAATCAATTCCTTCATTTGCTCTCAATTTTGCTTGCCTGTGATAGCCTTCTATTAAGAAGTCTCAGTAGAAGCATTCTAATAAAGCAAAGTTATATGAATTTGGATTGAGATCTTTATGAAGTATAAAAATGCTCTCTATGAGAATTTTATCATTCTAAAAATAGTAGAAGTAAAATTATGGAAATACAGTAGACCAGTTATTTCCCATCCCCCTCTACCTTACTAACAAGTACAGGTAGTCAAGACCTTCTCTTTACAAAAGGTTTTGCCGTAAATGTTTCAATTTGATATTTCAAATCTCTCTTATGCAAAGATGACTCCCATGAAATTAACTCCTTTCTGTTCACTGCCGCCGTGACAACTCCGGTAATTGCTTTCATGGGGTAAGCAATACTCAGAAAGCATGAACATTCCTTTGTGAAATTCTGCAACTACACGTGACTAACAGGGAACCTTGTGCTGTGCGATCACCAGCGCTGTACCACAGGACAGGCTTTGCCAACAGCCCTTTGGCAGCACCGTGCCACGGCACCCCACACACAGAGGGGGCTGGCGGGCAGCCTGTCCACTGAGGAAAGCATCCTCCCCTCTGCCCAAGACTAGCAAGGAGGTTGGGCACAGAACTAGTGCAGGGATCATGGGGCAACCCAAAGTGCCCACCAGAGCACCTGGCTGTGGAGGTCCATCTGCTGGCGTGGTCACCCTCCGTCCCGTCCCACCCCACAAACCAAACCTCGCGTAGCACAGCGAGCAAATGGCCTGACACAGCGATGTGAGAGGAGACAATGGACCTGGTAACCTGTGCAACAGGTGACCTGGTGTACCCTCCAGCCATAAAAAGAATGGATTTACAACAATGTATTAAAGAAAACTTTTGAGAATTAGAACTGTTTTAATACCTCCAAACAGAAAAAAAAGAAAGGTAATGCCACCTCCAATGTCTCTCCAAACACAGCAATGCTTGGATCATCTTAAAATTAAATATACCTTGATATTTGAACTGCTCAGGCTTCAGCGCCTCAGCCTCTGGCATTTCATAATACTTAGATAATAAACGAACAATCTTCTTTTATAAAAAAAAGAAGGGATGGGGGTGGGAAGGAGAATGCAGAGGAAACAGTAGCTGTGAAATGGAATCCAGAGTTTCAGACACCAGGTCTCATTAATCTTGCTGATGAATAGGACCTTTATAAAAGGAGACCCCGCAGCCAAGAGAATTGAAAGGAAATAGTATGGAAAGTGAAGCAGCAGTTTCTTGTACAAGTTCTTATATGTTTTAAATTAAGTGGCTTTTGTGGAGGCTTGAGTCAGAAAAACAAATCCGAGTAATTCCTTCTTTACAAGAGAAATGCATGTGGATGACACTGATGCTCGTTTTGCTGCAAGCCTTTTCTGGCAAAGAGATTAGATCAAGAATACAGCCAAAAAAGGAATGGAAATGCACTGTTAGGCGATTAGTTTATGACATTCTACCCTATATATAGTGCCTATTTGGCAAACCCTCCCGCAGTTCTGTGTTTTTCATTGCAAGTGGCTTATATCAGTACTGACATCTTGCAGATGTTAGTAGCTTTGATTTTTTTCCCCCCATGTTGCAAATGAGTTGGCATGGAAACAACTCTTTTCTGGCAACATGACATATGATTCAAGGCAAAATGCATTTAACACAGATGAATAGTTCAGGAATATGCCTATAACAAAAAGTCATCTTGAAAGCTGCTTTGCATTTGTTGGTGTTTATGACAACTGTTTCAAGACATTCTCCAAAAAAAACCCCAAAAAATCAACTGTTTAGGTACCAATGATTAATTTCTCACTGCTTGATGCTACATACTCTACTTCACCCTCGATATATTTGTTTTAATAACAAGAAGAGAACGTTAAGAAAAGAAAAAGATTTTGAGAGGTTATTTTCCTGTTCTTTTAAATGACCTTTGTTGTGTTGATTTTTACATTTAGAGACAGTTGTGTAAGCCTCGAATTAACTCCGGACCCGCCACGGGCATTCAGAGTGTGCTGCTGCTTCCAGGGACTCGTCAGACCATTTCTTGGAGGACCAGTACTAGTGGGAGCACAGCAGTGACTCAGCTTCACTGGCCCCAGGCATTTCCCCTGCCTCTGAGCACCTTTAACCAAGAGCCAGGACCAGCCCCGTGCCCATGGTGACACTGGTAGTCAAGCAAAGCTCATCCAGGGACAGGACTGGGGAGAGGGCAGCTTCTGGAGGCTGCTCACAGGGGCCTGAGCTTGGCCCCACCGGGTTCCTCCCCAGCCACTGTCCCTACTGCAACTGAAGCAAGTTAGGAAGCAGCAGCAAGTCCCTCCAAGCCTGTCCCTAACAGCTCCAAACTGATCTTGAGCCTTGGTAAAGGTCTGATTATCCTTTTGATCTTCTAAAAGTATCTTTGGAAAAAAGGTGTAGGAAGCACTCCTTCCAAGAGCAAAACCCGTACTTCACATGGCCAGAGCCCAGGAAGGAAAGGCCAGGGGTGAAAGCATGCCATCAGCTGCTGCCTCCAGCAGACACTGCAGGCACCACTTTCTATGCTGATCAGAAAACCACACTTCTACAGGTCTCCAGCACAGTCCAAAGCCTCCACAGATACCTGCACAAGTGAGCTAAATGCTGTGTGACAGGCACAGGGTAATCACGTGGTGCCTGCGCACCGAAATGCAGTTCTCAGGCAAAAAGTTACAGTCAACAAACCATAAAAACGGCTATGTAAGGCAGTGCAGTTCTCAATTTACAAACATTTGGGCACTGCCTTGTAGTACATATACATCAGACAGACAGATTTTATTGGGGAGAAAAAAAAAAAAAGGCGATCTTTAAATTGTAAGCAAGAGAGTTTCAAAGCAGGAGACAAAGAAGCTGAGCCTGCAGCAGGGAAGAAGAGACCTTGCACAGACCTTCTAGTGTTTGTCCAAACCTAATCTGAGCTCCAAACCTTTTGAAATATTATTATTACTGGAGGAGTCTGACAAGAACCCACCTGTGTGATTTAGAGGAGTCTGAATTCAATAAAATTAGCATTTAAATGAACCCAATTAAGAAATGCTTTAAACTAGGTACGCAAGAAGGAATTATGGGCAACTTGTTTATTAGAAACCTCTGAAGGGCTCCTCCAGCATGAGAAGCCAAGCGCTTTTGGGTCACTTTAGCCAGGGCAGCAAACACCAGGTTCTGTGGGTGGAATGTACCACCTGATAGAATAAAGAGGTGCTTTTTACTGCATTTTCACAAAACCAAACAAAAAGTCTTGCCTTATTTTAAAAATATTAAGATTCATTGGCAGGGGTGATGTGTAAGAAGATGGCAACTGCTTCCTGCACAACATTAACCTGATTTGCCATTTCTGAGCATTCAGATTAGTTTGCAAAAGGTACACAATAAACATAAATGTCTGACATGTAACAAATGTGTGTTGAAGCATCATTTATTTACTTGGCCTCCATACTGTGGAACAGCCCAATCACAAGAATAAGAAATCTGAATAGACTCCATTTATTTTACTGGCATTTGAATGCAACTTTTCATCTAATAAATGTATCTGTTTTGGAGGATAAATTGTCCATTAGAGAAAATTCAGGTAGATTTATTTTGCATTCCATGTTTTGAATAAGCTGCCATTAACATGGCGTTGCATTTACTATTTTATCATTGTTTCTGCCTTCAGCTGAGCAGTACAGAAAAAAAATGACAGTGAGCTTATAATCACAAGTATTTTAATTTATTAAATAAGTGACCTAATTGCTTGCCTGAGATCTATTTTTCTTCTTTCTCTTGACCCTATTGAGAGTTAATCAGTTTCTTGGTGCTAATTAGATGTCAGCATTAGTAGCCTGCTAATACATAAGAGATAATGACACCATCGTGCAAGACACAGTGTCCAACACATGACCCTGTTTCCTTAAATTATGCCCTAAGGAATCATCTGGAAGTCTAAAGGCTATGTAGTTTTACAGCAGCAGTTCCTTCTTCTGCTTGTGGATAGTGGTACAAGTTTGACAGGCAAGTGGAGAATTAGACAGGAGATTCATCTGACCAAGCAGGGTGAGGTTTTAACAGGAATGCTACTGACTGTTCTTGTCCCACCTTGGAAATTTAGTATGCAGTATTTGCTCTGTATGAAAATAATCATACAAAGAAGGCCTAAATAACAATTCTGTGTTTCACTTTTATAGACTAACAAACTACTAGCAGGATATTAAGACATACATCTTCCCTTTACAACCCCACAATCCAACCTGTACACTCCAGTAAGCTGAGGGAGTAGCAGAGAGCATTTTGTGCAAACATATCTTCATCTGCAGCTCCAGGAGATGCCAGCACAGCAAAGCCAGGTTTCACAGGGGCTTTTGCATCAGCCTGTCTGTGCCAGGCAGATGCAAAAGATGCACAGCTGGGGAAGGGAGGTTCTTCACATGCAGGTGAAAGCTTAAACTTGTGACACAGCTTATCACAGCAGTGCTGAGCTGGAAGGGAATTCCTGATTTACAGCCTTATACAATCATGCAGCTCTTGGGGCACGGGCCGGTGCATCTGCATGGATGCAATTTCACGGGCTTCTCTCCCCTCAGCTTTCCTGATGAGCCACATCCTCTCCCAGGTGGGCAGAATTAACTCAGAGCTGCAGCAAGGCCACATGCATAAGACATGCCCTCATCCGCAGCTTGAAAGCGTTTCCCAAGTGCAACAGAAATGTCTTTCAGGGGTGCCTGGGATGAAAACTTTCCAGAGGCCAGCACGGGAACAGGGTGGGATCGCAGGGAGGCCAGCTCAGCAATGCCCCAGCACGGCTGCTCGGGAGATGGCAGGAGATCGAGCGGGGCAGAGGCTCAGCTGTGGCAACACAGGGTCAGCTCACAGGCTAGCTCCAGCTCAAGTAACTTCTTGCCAGGAAAAACAAAGGAGGGGGAAAGAAAAGCACTCAACAAGTTAGTTTTATGGAGAACATAATCCAGGTTGCAGCCAGTGCCAAAGGCCCAGAACAAGGCCTGCAGCATAACCAGGCTTTCTGTAAAAGTTCCTGTCAGAAGCAACCCCACAGAATTTTGGAGAGCCCCTTTTTTCAGGTCTTCACCTCCACAAAGCCATGTTTAGAGCTTGAATCCTAGTCCAAGGCAGCAAACCCCTGCCAGCAAAAGCCTGCTGTCCTCTGAAACATTCTCCATCGCTCAGCAACAAGATACGTTATTCAAACAGGCTCCTCTGTCTCTGAAATAGACTGGGGGTGAGCAGTAACTTTTGTAGCAAAACATCTACAAATCATAATCTCTGCTGGGACAGGGTTCTGCTGCCTCTCCACCCTGGGCATTCAGCATCATGCAGGAAAGCAACTGATCTTAATCCAGTTTCTTGGTGTTGGAGGAAAAAACTACCTTATCCAGCAGGAAATCCTTTCAGATAGAGACTAGGACCTCAAACCTTTCTGATACAAATTCAGTGAATAAGCCAGCAATAGAACCTGCCAGTACAGAACTGTTAATCAGAAATGAAGCTTGGAAATAAAGTTTCTGGATCAACACGAGTTCTTGAAGTGTTAAGCACTTAAACAAAAGTTACCTGCCATCTGCCAGATTCATGACAGCAAAAACCTTTCTGGGAAGAGTTGACCTGAAATGTAAATACATGGAGGGCAAGAAGCAGAGTAGGGGAGAGGCAATGAAATTGCAATCTTTTCATGATGGCTTGCTCTCAAAACACCATGACCAGCTCTGCACCTGAAAGTCACTAAATGCATTTTCTGTTTGATATTTTTAAGTGCTGTTGTGCCTGGGAGGTGTTAATGGCTCATCCATTAGTTGTGACCCAGACTTCACAACTTCACCCTGGCTTCATTAGAGCAATTGTGGGGGTTAATGCACTCTACTTTTATCTGGCAGTTAAACCTCCAAGGTTCATTTGTATCAAAGCTGCCATACAAAGCAAAGGTCTTCTTTGAAGGCCCACGGACCTGCAGAGGAGTCTTTGAACTAGGGACAATTCCTGGGGGGAAGGCTGGAGTAGGAAGGGAAGCCTTATTTGGTGTGCAGACAGCAACAGAAACTCCAGAAAGGCACAGCCCCTAGCAACGATCACAGCTGGGAGGAGAGAAACAGTGCCTTACCAGGCTTCTGCAAGAGACCTTCTGAGAAGTTTTTTTTTTTCTGTGTTTCACTAAAAAATAACCAAAATGCTGTCCCCCTGCCTCCTGCCTTGGGGGAGAAGGTACAGTGCCAGCCTCAGTGCAGAAGGCTGGAAGGACTGTGGAATCCACAGGCTGAAATAACTGCATCTGCAAGCACTGTGCAGCAGGCAGCCCTCGACACTCAGAGATGATGGCACAGGAACACAGCACTGGCCAGCACATCCACCAGCACACTGGCAGCTTTGGGAGAGACACCCGGCACCAGTTCCTACCACCCAGGTGAAGGTCCTTTACAAATCACAGCATGGTCCTTGGGGAGCAGAATGCTGAGCTTATCTAGCTCATGAGGCCGAATACCCCAAAATGCGAGGGAAGAAAATGGGAGGGAAAGAAAATTAATTAGGTTGCCTGGCTCACTTGTGGGCATTCAGGGGGTCTGTGCCTACACAAAAAACCCACTGCAACAAACCCTCCGCACTACTGGGAGACAATACAGTGTTGTTGATTCAGGTATTAAGCATGACTAATGCAGCAGTTACCACTTAAAACATACCCAGATCCTAACACCCAGCTCCACAGCTATCTTCACAGGACCCTACAACAACAGAAGAGAGTGGGAAGCAGTAATTCAGCCCTTCAGAACGCATCTGGATCCCCAGCCCCTCCTGAGTGTAGACAGATACGGGCACAAATCCCAGACCCAAAGGAAGCAAAATGGGGAAAGAAAAATAAGGAAGAAGATAAGGGTTATTTTTAAACTCTGAACACATGAAAACATGTACACTCAAACTGGATTTGCTGTAGCTCCTGGGGAAACACATGTGAAATTCTTCATGTGAGAGAAAGCACTTTTATGAAGAAATATTGCACCGTTGAACACACTGTCCCCAAATAGGCAACACTGAGAGTTCTTGCATTTAAAGGAAACAGTTATGATACCCCAGAGTCCAACAGTGAGTTCAGCAATTAAAGAAGTTGAAGCACAAAGGAACAAAAAGAGAAGGACGAGAAATGAAGGGCAGAAGTAGAGGTGACCCTGTTCTGCCTTGTGGCATTTCCCTGCTGGGAGCAGAGGCAAGAGCTGGAATTGGCTCCTGAGCAGCACCTTGGGGTGCCTGGCCACCAGTCAAGCCCCACTGAAGGCACTGGGCTCTGTCCTTGTGAGGCAGATAGGAGGGGGCCCGTGGGGGTGGCTCACCGGAGGCAGCAAACAGAGCAGCACATGCCTCAGCACAGGAGCCAGGGCCACATCTCCACCCAGGGACAAGCTCGTGGCCACAGCACTGTAGGCTGTCGGGGGGGTCACATTTCAGAACTGGATCTCCTCTCACTTCATTCTTACCCACGTGCACATGTGTCAAGAGACCTGGATATAACCACATCAAGATTTACTACTAATGTATACAAGAGACTGATTTACAAATTGCAGCAGTGTAAATATTTGTACAACTTACAGAACAATTTAAAGACTTTAATTCCACTTGTAAGAATAAAGCTGGGAGGAAAAGAATTAGATCATGGCTTAAAGCTGAACATCCCTTCAGAAACAGAGACAATAAAAAAGCCCACCCACTCTGTCATCTAGCAGATAACATTATAGTTCATTAAGTGAACAATAGCAACAATTTTGGGGGTTTAGTGAAAGGCTACTCCCCAAAAGGACCTTCATTCATGGTAACTCAAGGTTCCTTGCTCAGGGGAGATTTCTTTGAGACTGGGAGCCCTGGTCTGACTCCACACAGCTCCCAAACAGCTTCCTGGAAGCCTTCTTCAGGCACATGATGCTCCAGTACACCTGGCAAGGGACTCTCCATAGCAAAGTAAGGGAGGGGGTATGAAACCTAAAACTGTTCTTACTGAGGGACAAAGTTTTTAACTGCACATAGAAACTTGCTGTTTGATATTGCTAGCAAGATGCCCAAAATGCAGCATTACTCCCGAGTGCATCACAGTATTCAGGACCATGTGCAGCTCTGCTATGAATTATTCTCTGTAAATATCTACTGTATTTAACCAAAAGGATAACCTGAAATAAAAAGAGAACCAGGCAATGTTTGCCAAAAGCCATAGGAAAAATGGAACCAAAATTATTAAAAAAAAAACAAACAAAAGAACCCTAGAGTCAAATAATAATAGATCACTAATTAGCAAGGTCCTGTGCTTATTTACTGAATAGGTGATAAGTTAACCAATATATGCCTGACCTTTTAAAGTCATATTTCCAGCCAGGAAAGCCATGGCTATTAACTGCTACCAGGGTGCCGTGGGATTCGTGTTCAGAGGGTTCTTTTTCACTTTGTTGTTGTAGCCTCTCATCTTTTACTGACATTACACACCACTCATCACGATCAGTGTCAGAAGCTATAACAGCATCTGTTGCAGTGGCAGCTTCTGCTGGATGAAGAGTCTCCCCCTTTACCTCAAAGAATGTCAATCATTTCTCATTCTCAGCATTCAGACTTGCTCATCAGTAACAACACTTTCAGCTACACCAAACATGATTTTTGAATAAACACTGGACTGAGATCATTGGAAATGATTGACAGCTTATAAATCACACTTTTCAGAAACCAGTAAGGAAGGGAAAAAACCCTATCCTTTCCTATTTCTAATGTTTCACTGTCATTTGAAACACCATCTACCTGAAGGGCCATGGGACCAAAAGCTTGATTTGTGACATGTGAAGGCCTTACAGGAGGCTTTCTGTAGGGCACTTTATGGAGTCCCCTGTCTCCTTTCCACTGGTAGCCCCACTGGAGAGGAAGGGGAGGTATCAGAAGTTAATCAAGGAAAATTAAGATCATTTAACTATCAGACTAGGTACCTAAGTACCCAGTTAAGTTTCCCCTCTGGAATAGCTGATACTCATTATTCTTAGCATAACTACCCCCTTACTGTCTTCCTGTGGAGTGTTTCCAACAGCATCAAGAGGTGCCTGAGCAACTCCAGGACGCTGCCCTGGCCTGCCCTTTCTTGGCTGCTGCAGAGTGACAAGCAGGGACCCAGGGGTTAGAAGCTGCATGCATAAAAAGGTTATTTCTAAAACCAAACCAAGTGGAACAGATCAATATGGATGCAAGAGAACAAGAACCTATAGAAGAGAAAAATGGTGGCAAACTCATTTCCAGGGAAGTAAAACTTGCCTCTGTGGGAAGGTGCCTATTACTCCACACAGGAAGCAGCTGCTGTGTTCCATCTTGCAGGTTTGCCTGCTGCTCCCATGCCATCATATTCCCCTGGACTATGGGCATCGTTTGGGACTGCTGTCCCCTCAGCCCTTGGGAATGTAAGTACAGTTCAGCTGCACCAGCGCTCGCTCCTGCCCAGAGCCAAGGCCCAGCTGTGGTCCTTGGGCTTTCTCTTAGGGGGAGATGGTAAGAACATATCAATCACAGCTCAAAAAAGGAAAAATTTCAAGCAACTGAGCAAAGAGGAAAACCAAGTATCTGCATTTCTCTGCCTCTTGTATCTGAACTTTTCACTCAAAAGCTTAGCACTGCTTTTCCAGGTTTTCCTTCAGCTTTACTGGATGTCAAGAGCTGTTGACTCACAAGCAAGCCTGAAGAAAGACACACTTTCCTAAAGTTGTGTTAAATTTAGAGGCTTCATACACCCTCTTTTGCTCCAATATGGATTAATCAGGCACTTCCTCAGCAGCTGCCTTTTCCTTCCATTAATTAGCAGCTCATCGTGCCATCCTGAAGCATATGCTGACACCACCTCGCACCCTGGCAAGGAGGGTCTTGCTCACGGCTCAGCGCCAGCCCAGGGAGGGGAGGAACAGTTCCAAGGAGCCTGGAGGAGCTGGGGCTTTCAGGACAAGGCTTCCTGCATGGTGTCATTCATTCCCTTTGATCATCAGGACACGAGTACCCAGTTCAGGCCAAGAAGCACCCAGCCCAACATCCACATTCCCAGTAGGCTTTAATGTCACCTCAAGTACAGGAGCTGCACTTCAGAAGTTGCCTCTGCCAGACCTTAGCAGTAAGGCAGCAAAATGGGTAAAAGAACATTTTTGCATGTTCTAAAGAGAAATGTACTTTACGATAATGTTTCCTGTAATAGCCAAGTTTTTGAAAGCTTCCTGTACTATGCTCAATGCTTCTTTTCCCTCTTTTAGTACTGAGCTTGATAAAAATGCTTTGGAACTATCTTTCTTAAATAATAAAGACTGCATTTTTTTCCTTTGTAACAAAGTATAGGCCTCTTTCAAAACAGAGAGGACTGGAAATCTCTAGAAACCATTTCTTACATCATCTCCCTGAAGCAAGGCTTCTCTCTGATTCCTTTGCAAACCAGGAGGATCATGGCTTACCAGAGCAGAATTGGCTTCACTGGAGGCCAGACCTTTTCCAGCTTCTCCTGCATTCCTTATACTTGAAAACACAATTATTAAATTTACCCCAGGCTTTTAGACAGGCTTGCATGGCAATGTTTTGGGATGTTTTTATGGGAAAGTGGATGCTTCTCACAGAGATACTTCTCTTATTTTCAGCAGAAGCTTTTGAGAATAAAAACCAATGGCCCATAATTTTTTTTGCTACAATAAGAAGACTGTTTTACCTTTCATTTGCTAAGTACACATCGCTAACAACAGTACTTTCAGAGCTAAAAGGTATCAATACCAGCCCTTAACACAGGTACTTACTCACTGGGCAGGTACAGCTGCTCCTTCCCAACTCTCTCAGCTCAGAAGTAGCTTGCTGAATTACAAAATCATGTCTTCAAAAAAGTAACCAAACACTTTCCTTAACCTTTATCACCACCAGAGAGTTTATCACCTCCCTAAATAACAGCATGGGGGGAAGAGGAAGAAGAGGAAAAAGGAGTGGGGCAGGAGTTAATTATCTCACGTGCTCCAGCTGTGCATGATCTTTTGCTCTTCCTACACAGCTGGCTTCTGGAAACTTTCTCCTCCCCCTTTCACTTTCCTTTTAACAGAGATCCTAAAATATATCTTATTGAGAGTCTGACTACATCTATTGCCTTCTCCAGACAGGGTAAACTACATTTCTCTTCCCCTGCTTCCAAAAGCCCTTGGGAGGTCTAAGGTCTGGAGAGAGCTGAAGAGAGGGATAGGAGGAAAGTCTTATTTCAAGTTCTCCTCTTCTGCTTTACAAAAGTCAGAGTTGACACAATAGGAAGAACTTTAATCTATGAAATGGATCAAAAAAGGTCCATGTCAAAGCCAACAGATACCATGCAACCTACTGCTACTTCTTGTCATTCTAGGGAAAAACCAAGTGCAGAAATGGCTCAAGCATCCCCAGACTGAAGCTGAAGTCAATGCAAGGCTGGATTTTACTGTTACATTCAGTATCAGTATTCAGGATTCAGTGGGTGTTTCCTGTTTCCAAAACAAAAGGTCTGCATTTTAAAATGCTTCTGCTTTTAAGTGACAACTCAATACTCTGTAAAGGGCTCTGAATGTCAGATATGGGGTGGGCTGAAATCTGTGAAGTTTATGAAAGTGGATGGAAATTCCAGATTCCTGCTTTTTAGTTGTGGGTTGAAAGGAGAATTTTGACACTAGGACTTGTCTTCAGGGCTATGACCCAAACTCAGAGTGCTTGGACCTTTGGATTAATTACTTATTGCTCTTTATTGAGCTCTCAAAACTAAAAACGCAAATGCTCAGTTTCTCTTATAAAAGTTGCTAAGGAGCAAAGTAACTCTCAGCAGCCTTTCCACAAAATTCACCCAGTCCCACAGCTGTAGCTTGTCATGGTTTGTTTGCCTCTGTAAGGCTCAGTGTTTCCAGCTGAGCCTCCGACCGAATGTGCAAAAGCGATGAACATCCCTGTTCCTGAAAGTTTAGCACTGTAATTTTGAAAATCACTGCATATGGAAGTGCTGCTTATAGAGCCATAATGGCAAGATTGGGGCTGCTACAGATGAGGCTGGCAGAGAGCAACTGTTGTTATCAGTACCTGTGATTTGTTGAATCTCCTAACTAAGCAATTTTGAGAGAAGTGAAAAGTGGTGTTGCTCGAAACAAGTGGAATAGAAAATGATGAAAATACTCAAATGTTAGATAATCTTAAAATAAAAATGGAAAGCAAATTCAAAACCAGTGTAGAATGACAATATATTTTATGAACAAGTAAAAGCATGGGTTAATCAATTCTGGGTTGGTTTTTTTCTCCTTTTTGTCTTTGTTTGTGTTTTTTTAACTTTTGGCATACCAATACATCACTTTGCACTTCCAAATTCAAAGTTCTGGTATAACATCTCCACAAATGGAATTGAAGTTTTACTTCATGAAGGTTTTCCTCTGTCTATTTTCTGTTTTACCAGTATTGTAAAGTATAAAGTAAGTCTTTTAGGATAGATTAAACTGCCACCAGAAAAACATATTCAAAGCAAAAACTAAAATTGACAAAATTAGTCATTTTCAGGGAAACAGCTTTCCAGGTCAAAGATTACTTGCTGAAGAAACACTAGCTGAAGATGCAGCATTATAAATGGTCTTCTCTCAGGCACTTGTACCAATGGTCGAATAATTCATTTCTTAGTAAGAAATACGATGGTCTATTAACAGAAAGAAAGATTAGGTGCACATTAATCAAACATTTCAGAGACGTATAAACATGCATATAGCATCTAGGAGTGTCCCATTACCTTATTTCAGAAGATATATGTAATCAATATTTCAAATATATCTAGTTAGTTTCATATCATTGACTTTTAAATATTCTCCCCCTCCCCCATTTGTAAAATAGGCAGAGCTTCCAAAGGCAGCATCAGTAATTTTCTGAAACAACAACTTGGTTGCTGGTTGCTTGGTTGCAACTTTCTGTTGCTGGACCAAAATAAGTATTTGAGCTGGGCTTTCTGTGCTGTTCAAGCAAACCAGGCTGAAAGCAAACTCAATGTGATCTCCCACAAACAGGCAGACACAAAAAGATTCACTAACTACTGTTATCAGAGTTCTGTCTGAAGAACATTGACTTGGAATAGCATTTATTCCTCACCTTTATCAGGCCGAGGGGAGCTTCTAAAGCATTGGCTTTTTCCCCTGCCCATATTCTAACCATTAAAAAAACATTAAAATATATTGGTGGACACCAGTCTGTCAGGCAAAATTTTTTTGTTTGTACTGTGGCATTTGCTAACATCAGTCTTTTCACTACCGGTTGCATCAAGTAAATATGTTTTCATTTGATAGCTGCTTGTTTCCAGGAAGGGCTCTAGGAGAAGGGAGAGCCCTTTGGCCCACAGCAACATTTAGCTGGTACTCTGCTGACAGCCCCTCTTATTATTCCATGCTTCTTGCAGGAGGAGGACTGATTTAAAATAGAAGACTTGCTCATCTCTGGACATCAATTAATACAACCCTGGTGGTCTCTGAGCTCCAGGATACATAACATTCTTTTCATAAAAAACCTAGCCTGGAACTCAATTATTCTTTTTTTTTTTTTTTTTAATGGTGCATCTTTTAAGAAAGGCAGTGGAAGACATATGTAGGGAAAAATACCTGCCTTCAAAACCGATACCCTCAAACCATATCTGATAGCCAGCAGTTGCAAATTTAAAGAAAATCTCCCAGTATGGAATTGTCTCAGTGGAATAAGAGGCTGTTACTTAGTTATTTATTAGTAAATATGGAATCAGAGTTTTCACAGACATGAAAAAAAGTCTGTGAAGAAATCCAGATGTTATTTCACGTTGTACTCTAAAAAGTCTGGAATATGCATCATTCCTTTCATTACTTCTGTACATTCCCTCAGGCTTACCCAACTTGCACTTCAACACCTTTAATATGGTGGCTCTGTGTCAAGAAGCACATTTTTGAGTTCAGTCTGTGAAATGTTTCTAGGCATTTGTATTGGGCTTATTCATAGAAGAATGGCCAGGAGTTGGCTTCATCCAACCATGGGGGATTTGACTTTGCTCCGTGCAGCAGCCGAAGAAGGGACACAGCGATGAGTCACCTAATTGCCTTGAAGCAAATGTAGATTCCTCCTGACAGCACTTAGACGTTTAAGCTCAGAGTTTACCAATGGGCAGCTTGTGTTTGCACAAAAATAGAAAAATAGAGAAGCAGCTACTTTAGAGGTGGTGGAAATGTTGCAGGTCTCCTAGAGAAAACAACATGAGCTCTGGGACCTTCCTGTACTTTCTGGGAATGACAGGACCCTTTGCTTTGGGCTACCCAAAACAGCTGGAGAATCTGCCACAGGCCTGGCAGGTTTTGAAAATGCCAGAGCAAAAAGTGGGGAGTGCTTCTTCCCTGTGCATTTCCAGGGTCTTAAGGCACTATGCAATGTGTGAGGACAGCTGCACAGGGAGCCCACAACTATGGATTGTCAGAGAAAAGGAGACTTTCTGGAAAGTCTTCCTGAAGAAACAGACAGGGCTTTTATTAGGACTGATGTATGTGTAGATGCTCATGTGACAGCCTTTGGATCTGGATGAAAGACAGCCAGGAGAATCAGGCAATTCAATTACTTCTCTTAGATGTCCTCAGTAACAAAATGACTGAATGAGGGACAGGGGGTCACTCTAGAGTGAAAACCATGCAGAAATTCCAAAAGACTCTGAAAAGTAGTCTAGAGCTGCCATGATACATTGCAGCAGAGCTGGAGATATTGTCATTCTTGGACTTTGAGTCAAGGAACACACTCATCGGGCAGCAAGGGTTCAGCCAAAAAGGTTGTTTTAATAAGCACTATAAAAGCTAAATCAAAAGAATGAAACATGAACATAATGTTTGCACTTGAATGGAGACATCCCCATCCTTTTTGCAGTGTTTACTCAATACCCAGTGAGCCCATCTGCACTTCCCTCATTAGGCTCTTCCACAGGAGCACGGAGCTGTCAGCACAGCTTCTCTCGCAGCACAGCAGCCAAGGCTGCACGGCCACCACGGCCAGCCGGCCACAGGCCCACGCTGCACAGGGCTGTGTCACCGAGCTCCAGCTGCCACCTTTCACACCGTGTGGGACTTGTGAGGCTGCAGCCAAGGGTCAATACACCCAGACAGGCACCCACGTGCCCTGCTTACAGTAACACCCTGGCCATGTCTTCCTCTGCAGATCCACGAGCTTTCTGAGAAGATACCAGGGTGACATTGCACAATCAAGGGTTCCATCTGCACACTGCTTTCCAAAAGCCAGATTGCCTCCTCCCTTGCACATTGAGCAGTCGTGTGTGAGCCCACAAAGCAAAGGGGAACTGTTGTACTCTGACACTGGTGCCACCAGGTAAAACTGAGCTGGGTGACAAGTACAGTCAGTATATGTAGTGCGGCTGTTGGGCTGGTGCTCCAAAGAGTACCTATCTTACTTGTGTGAAACAGGTTACCTTTTGGGATTAAAGGAGTTTTTTGGCCCTTGCAGGTGCAGTCAGTTAATGGATGCTGTATTTTGCCCGTGCTTGATTGTTACTGCTCACATTAGCTCTGAAAGGGCCAATAAACAAGGCGGAATAATCTGAGACTTTCCAGTTGCTAAGGCAATGAATTAATCAGCATGTATGTGTTCAGCAGATTCACATGATCCTGCCAAGGCCTACAGCTTTAGGTCTCCTGCTATATTTTTGCCAGCATGAGAGAAGGGAGTAGAGGAATTGGCAGGGAATGAAGTGTCAATGGTTAGGGCTGTAATAAAAATTTTGGAAGGAGAAAGCAGCACCTACCGCTACACATTCATGTATTATGTGATGTTATAGCATGCCAACAAAATGAGGCTCTTTGCCACCATTCTGTGCAACAGCTTCATTTAGCCTAATTATTGGGTATAAAATCCCCTTGTCCAGTAAGAGCTGATTTCTCCTCCCAGAGTTATGAATCCAAGCTGAACTATATTCAGTGCATTTGATCATATTTACAGACCCTGAACCAACTCTTCAGCTGACAAGACATTGCTTCACTTAAGTCATTAAATTTCTGTCTATCTCAGGAGCTGAGTTCTTTAAAAGCTTCTTGGAGTAAGATGCAGACCAGCCAAGCAGCACCGACACCATTTCCAAACCCAAGAGCATCAATGCATGCTCTGGAGGGCTGAGGACAGCACAGCATAGTTGATATGCTTAGGTGAACCTACAGTTTGTAAATGGTTTTGATGCTGATCAGGCAGGCCAACACAGTGGCTATAAATTAAGTACTATGATCCCTTCTGACACGTGCAACTAACTAGGAAAAAAAAAGGAAAACCAAAAAAAGTTGGCTTTTCTTAGTTAGGAAGATCAAATGAAGTGGTTTGGGTTTTAGGATCAAGCTGAATTCCCATTTACCCACTTAAATAACAGAGATGAGGTCTTTCTTACAGTTCTTTACCACAAGTTAGCAGTTAGCAAAAGAATCCTCTCCCTGTCATTTTCCTCTGGGCCATAGTCATGAGAACATTTAGTGGACAACACTTCCACTGTTCCCTCCTGAGCCACTGTGTTGCTTTTTCTCCTCTCTTTTACATACAGAAGTGTCACTGTGCATATGTACCTAGAAGATTTCTGAATAATTTTACACATGCAGTTGTTGCAGCTGGTGATCCATGCCTCCTTTTCAGTTTGGAGCCCCTTTGGTTTCCTAAGGAAGCTTACCTGCTCTGTTATCTGAAACGAAGGGCAGCCTTCAGCTAGAGCAAATACAACCCCACACATTCAGTGAGGTTTGGCCAAAGCTGAAACAAAAAGGTGCCTATAATAAGGAAATCCAAGCCTGACCTTCAGGGTCACTCTGGGGAAAGACAGATCCATTCAAGCTACCACTGTAGGCAGGCAGTTTGTTATCACCACATCTGGAGCTCTGAGCCCTGTCCTTACCCCAATTCCAGTCTGCCTTTGTGTGAATGTAAATCTTCTTATCAGCGAAGTGAAGATAATACCACTTCAGCACACTGCACACTGTAGGAGAATTAAATGGATAAAGTTTATAAAATGTTTTATATGTCAGACAAAGTATATATAAGACCTAAACATTCTTACTGAAAGCTCCAATAGCTGAATATCAGAAAACTAATAGGGAGAAAGGCATTAGAGACCTGGTAGAGAGACCAGGCCTGATCTTTGGCTTGTGGAAAATCAATTTAATCTCAGAGGAAAGCAGCCTTGAGAGGAAGGTGTAGGTAGAGAAGGCATTACCCCTCACCACATTCTTGAGGCTGACCCTGCTCATCCCTGAATCACCCACAGGAGAAGACCATGTATTGGGGGGAGCTACTCAAAACCTGTTTGCAGTTAATTGTGGAGTCATGGATTGCATGCAGGCCAGGCCTGTGCTCACAGGCACTGCTGGGGCACAGAATGGCATTGAAGACATGAGAGCATGCACAGCCAGCTCCGCATGCCGTCATCCACGGGGGTGAGGAGACGCTGCTGCTGCCCTGGCTCTCACCCGGCTCCAGGAACACGAGGATGGCCATGAGGGCGTTAGTTTCCATAAAGCATGCGGTGCTAACACGTTCAGTCAGGTGTTGTGTGAGCTGGCAGCAGAGCAGCAGTGGGGCTGTGCTGGCACACAGCTGAGGCTGCAGCTCTCTGCAGGCTCCATGGGCAGTGGCTGCCACAGCTGGGTGTGCGTGAGCACAGCTGGTGAGCACGGGCACAGCTGGTGAGCACGAGCAGCATGCCCGGGGCACACGGCCACCCTGGGGCAGGGGGTGCGCACGGACGGGGCTGGCCTTGTCCTTGCTGTGGCCAGGGTGGCTGCAGCCCTGGGCCGGCCACGAGGCCCACGGAGCCCAGCCCAGCCAAGGGCACGCCCAAGCACTGGGAGCCCTGGGTAGAAGAGCTTGAGCCTGTCTCGAAATCCCAAGCGCGTCCATGTACAGAGCTGCTCGCGGGCCCTGGGCCACCGCTCCCGGGGCATGGAGCAGTGTAGGAGCCCTGCCAGTCCTGGGGGCAGCCCACAGGGGTTCCACAGCCTCCTTCGAGCCCCCTGGGGTGATGCAGCCACGCAGTGGAGACGTAACTGCTCCAAACACTCCTTTGATTTGAGGGTTATTTTGCTTTTCCTAATAATTTCTTGATAATAATATAATTGGATGATTCCTTAAGGCCATTTCATGTAGTAGATTTACTGGGAATATTACCTGCAGATGTAGAGTTAAGAGGGGCAAATATTTTATTTCCTTTCTTTATTGTCCCATTATTTATAGAGTTCTCTTTGAATCTTGTAAATACATTTTTTCATTTCCCTTCAGAGTTTGTCTTTCTCTTTGGCAAACATTGATTTTTTTTTTCCATGTTTTTTCCAGTGAACCTTGAAATTAAAATGTCTTTTTTTGTTTAATTTCTTTTTTTGTACACTGGACTCATTGTCAGCACAGCAAGAGCAAGGTGCTTTGTTAGATTACTGCTGCTTCAAAGCTGCTGAAAGGAAGAGTTGACCACATTTTATCGTTTGTGTGTAGTTCCTTCATGGGTTACAATTATTCTCTTTCAAACACAAAGCCAAGTTCTCAGCATTTGAAGGAAGCATTTTAATATTTTTTAGTATTTCATGATCAACTTTTATTTTCTTTCTCTTTCAAACACAAAGTTTAATTTAAGTTTTAATTTAAGAAATTGTAGAATTCTCTGTCCTCTTAGTGGACAAATCACGTGCACAGAAACAGCTATATACAAAACCAGTCCTGTTTACAGGCTGAGAGAGTATCTTTTATTGGACCAGCTGATATAGTTGGGGAAAAAAAAAAAAGGAAAAGCTCTCAGTCACACAAGCCCTCTGAAAGCATTTCTACTTTTTTTTCATCTATATCAATTGTTCTAATAAAAAATATTACCTCTCTCTGCAAACCTTTCCTTTCTCCTACCTTTTTACCACTGCAGCTACAGCAACACTATTTCTAGCAAAAAAAAAATTGTATTCAGATAGCAAAGAAAAGATATCACCATTTTTTCAAGTGTTTTTCATCAAAACTACTGTCTGTTCCCTTTTCTACAGTAGAGATTTTATTTTTAAAATTGAGTATTTTTAGAAAATAATAATTTTTATGATAATTACTTTGTCATTGTCATTTTATCTGCTGTAACAGAAGAATTCTCTATTACAGAGTCTTGACTAAGAATGCTTTTTTCTTTTGCTAAGTAGCCAGGGCACTGTAGGTTATGAAATTAAAAGCTTAAATTATAGTAGGGTAAAGTGGTTGGACCTAGGAACACAGATACATTTGTATCCTTGGTCAGCCTGAATGCCATCAGAAAGTTAGGAAATTCTTCAAAATATTCAGCTAGAATGAAATTCTTCATAAATAAAACGGTTTTCTTTAGCTTTGTGACCTAGGGTTATACATTATGCTAAGCAAGTCTAACAGCCTACATTCAAAGGCTAAAGAGCAGGTAGTAAGTGTTTAAAGCAGCAAGAGTCATGCTTAAAAAAAAGAAGTATTTAAAAGTGGATTGTTCTAGGCTATAATAAACTATGAATTGTAAAAGGTTAATTGACAAAATGATACTCATCTAACGCCATCTCTGCAATAGCAATCAGTGCTGAATTCGTAATTCAGGCGTCTTGCTATATTGACAATCACATTTCCTCAAAAAGACTCCGGTTTTTTCCTGAGTCTGTTTAACCTGTGGTAGTTAATTATAGATTTACAAGCAGTACACAGGCAGATACAGGTACCTGTGACCATTGTGCTGCTGGCAAGAAAGACAAACGCCAGTCTGCAGCCCGGGGCAGCCCAGGTATCCGCATGGAGATTCCTGCCAGGAACTGACCTTTGCCTTGCTCGCCATCCGAACCCGAGCGCTGGCGTGGGCGATGGTAATTACCCTCACTGCACATCTGGCATTCAAGGAAGGGCAGCCTTGCCTCAAGGTTGCTGTGCTTAGGTTCAAATCCCATTTTTGCAGAGCCTCTGACCTGCAAATCTGATCTGTTTTCCTCCAAACTGTATTTCTTATTCAATGAGATACAGTACGTTAGCAGTGAACAAAACAGTAAGATTTTAAGAATAGCAACAAACATTCAGTCAAACTCCTTCCATGTGCACATTGTCAGAGTGGCAAGATACCCTCTTCATGATAGAAAAGATGCCTTTTTAACTTTTTTTTTTCTCCCTAAGATATTATGCCAAATGAGAATTATTTTGTTTGTTTACTTTGTGGATTTTTAAAAAAGCAGCAGATCCTCAACAGAAAGACAAATGGAGCCACTGCAATTGCTGTTTTGCAGAAAGGACTTCCCAGGCACTGGCTGCATCAGCGGCTTTTGTGAGCAGAGTGAAGTGCCACACAATCACTTCCATCCACGGCTGCTACAAGCTGTAACCAAAAAAATGGCACAGGCTTGCTAAGAAGGGGCTATTATAATGTCTCCTTAATTACGATTCATTACTTCTTTTTTTAACAGTACAAACTTGTCAGCTATAACAAAAGATGTTTAAGAAACAAACCTTGTCAAAATAAATGAATTAAGAGCATTCATCCTTTTACAGAGTGTGAAGAAGTTTGTAAGGTGATAATGAATTCTGTAATGAATTAGCCACACTTCTTAAAATGTGTGTACCACTTACTCCATAACTTGCAAAAGTTTTGTCATTCTCACTGAATCTCCAGTTACGGGCACAAATTAGCAAGATTTGATTGTAATTGGACTTTGAGCAATTCAGCTGTTATTCTGCCAAGTGCAAGGTGTTTTCTCTGTGCAGAAGCCTGTTAAAGCCGCATGAAATCCATATGAAATCCATAGGCATACTACCGTTGGCTTCGCTGTTACTTGGCAGAGCCTTGTGCTGGAGAAGGTGTAGAACATCTTCTGCCTGCCAGGTTCCTGCTATGGCATGGGCTGTCCCTCTGCACAGGCAGGTGAGTCCTGTCTCAGCAGCTGGGGTTAAACCTGATGCCAGGTCAGCATAAGCCTTCCCTAGGGCTCCACCAAAAGCAGGGCCAGGCCATGATTTGGGCTATGCTTCCAATGACAGTTTTGGGTCTGCTTTCCCAAGCCATTGCTTTCTTTACACATATGGGCCCCCTTCCACAGTGCCAAGAAATTCTGTCCAGGCATGACTGAATGTGGGTCCAGCAGTATTACTGAGTCCACCCATACCACACAGATCTGTGGCTGCAGCTCGCTCCTGGCGTTAGTCCCTTTATTGAACTGGGCACCGGCACAATTTTGCCATCCCTTTATGAGTCTACCCTTGCAGCTCATTGGCTGTTTTCAGAACCATCTCAACATCTGCCTAAGACCCATTTCACATCCGTGATTTTGTCCCCTCACTGTCACGTCCGTGACTGTTTACAAATTTATGGTTCTCTCTATCACAAAGATCTTGGTGTTCCTTTCAAACTGCAGAGCTGCTGGAGAGAGTCACTGTTCTGAGAAATTTTTGTGTGCAGTAAATGAGCACCCAGCACTTCCTCCATGTAATGAAATCTTTCCAGCAGTGACATGGCATAGCTCATTTAGCATTTCATCAGATGAGCACTCATAATACTTACCACAAAAAATAGATGGTGCTGATGGCTTCTACTTATCTAAACCAAATGCTCCGAAGAACTGCTCAGATTCCTGAAGCCCCCTAAGATTGTGGCTTTTGTTTCGAAAAACCACAGGCAGCTTCTGCAGACTCACCACTTTTACCCCTTGCAGCACAGTGACGGTTCTGACACGTTTGCCTGCGTGGGGTGGCGGGGCTCCCTCTCACCATCCTGCCTGGTGCTGGGAAGAGAGGCTGTCACCCACCTCATCACTACACCACCTCTCTCCTGCTGCACCTTGGACAGAGGTGCCAGTGTCACACTGGATCCAGGCTTCTCCGGCTCCTGGGCACCTCAGCTCACAGTCCCAGCCTAAAAGCTCAGGTTGAGGCCTGTCTTGGTGGCTGAGCGTACACTTGTTTGAGAGATGCTCTAGAAAAAAAAGACAAGTTTGCTGTATTCACAATGATAAACCCAACTGAATTTTTAAGGAGCTGAACTGCTTTCAATCCAGCTCACACACAGCTACGGACATCTTCAACCCATGTACTTTCTGATTCTGATAGAAATTCTCCCCCCTGCTATTTAGAAACAGACAGGCATAAGGAGGTCAATACTACTGGGGGTCTGGCTTTAGATTTTTGGCATCAGAAACATGAATGAGCAGGGAAACAAAGACTTTAGGAGATGTATGGTAGAGACGTATCAGAGGTAAGGAAGAAAAAAGGTTGGGCAGATATCCAGGGGAACAGTCTGGGACGTTGGCCCTTGCCCTGGTCTCTCAGTGATTCCTGGCAAGATGAAGGTGTACAGCACACACAAGAAGAATTTTTCCTGGAGCAATACAACGCAGTTATCACTGGAGTGTGTCTGCATCCCAGGGAAATGTACAGAGATTCAGGCTACCCAAAAAGAAGGGAAATCTGTACATTTGATGGCTCTTCTCACAGCCCCACTGGGCTATTCCTGATACCCTACTGCAATGTGCCATGCAGATGTGTCTCCCTCACCTGCAGTGGGACCAAAACTTGCAGCAGCAAGGAGGAGTCTGCCGTGCTCAGTTGTGGGGGATGATAGGAAGCAGAGAGCTGTGGAATACTGAAATAGCGAAATGCGTTTGGGAGCCGCTAACTTATACAGCAACCATTCCTATCCCCACAGCAGCCAACTGCAGCCAAGTGCAAAAGCAGAATCGCACCAGTCTTATTCATTCACAGGGAGCAGAAACAAAATCTAAGCTTCAAACTCATGATTAAAATAGGGTTTTAGAGTGGCAAGTAGACATGAACACTTGTGCCCAGAAAACAGTAGGCTGTTTGAATACCAGTCTCTGTGGGAGATCCAATATGCCACTGAAAGAGTTGTTCATGAATGTCAAAAATAATGCCAGCACTGAAACAGTCCAATCTGCAATAATATTTCCTATTAGATATTCCACTGTAACAGAATTTTAATAAAGCACATGGCAATTTTTAGTTAACAGTGGAGAAGGCATTTCCTAAAGCTGCCATACCTGTTGACTGGCAAACAGCTCGCAAAAGAAAGTTTACCTCATGGGCAGAGGAAATCACTTCTCTCCAGAATGGGAGCTCACCCTTCTGCAGCCAGGCAGGTGCCACCAGCAAAGACAGGTGGGACATCAGCCAGAGATGTACCCCCCGTAGTGCTCAGATCAGGCCCCAGCGGCAGCGACTGCAAACCACCCCCTGGGCTCTGTCCCTGGGGGCTGCTCGTGCCCCAAGCCCCGGACCTGCCTCCTGTGTGTCTGTGAGCACAGACTTCCTTCCTGGGCACAGGGAACATCTCAGGCACAGTCTCACTCACTTTTCCAACAAAATATGGTGACCTTCACTAGCAGCAATTGTTTCCACCTTACCACAACATTTGATGGTAATTGTGGGAGTAAATGTTTGGAGGTCAAGGTGCGTTTTCTAAATGTCTGGTATTTATAGCTATGGAAAAATTAATGAATTGTCTCATTCACCTAAAATGATTCATGGTTATAATTGGAGAAGAGCTTCCACTTGAAAAATTAGGCCATACTGACCCACATAAACAAACTCAGTAAGCCACAACAAACTGCTTGAATCTATTTAAAATACTACTTTGGAACCACCAAAAAAAAATCCTACCTGTTTAGTTAACTTAGGGTCCATTTCCTATCTATCTGTATCTATATATGTAAAAATTTTTCTGGTGAAATAAGCACGTGTTTTTATTTGCTGGTGTAGAGATGGTATGTGTTGCTACTGTGGTTCATACACGAAAAAATCCATTGCTTTTAGTATGAATTAGGTGAATACTGAAGTGTTTCTGCAGCTCTCAAAGGAAAATTCTCTTCTACCTACCTTACCAATAAATGTGAGGTCTGGTATTCAGCTTAGCAGAAAAATACAGCACATTAAAAAAACCAGCTCTCTAAAATGTTATTTATACACTTTATATATTGACTACAGGAAGAACTGAAATTCTTTTCACTAGCAACATATGTGTAATTTAATATCACCAGTGAAAACTAAAAGGAGCTGAACTGGCTGGGATAAAAAAAAAGCACTTGTAATTTTTCAGTTTTGAACACCAAAATGGGAGCTAAGCAGAACTCTCTCTTCATCTCTGCAATGATTACAGCAGTATTTTCTGGAGGAAAGGATAGAAAACCAAAACTGTGCATGGGGAAAAAAAATGAGCAGAGAGAAAACAAACACTCCCCCACCACCCCACCATCAAACTTCTCTTGAATGGATCCATTGCTCAAGCCAGTCGTGAAGCAAACAGCCAGGTTCATAACACGTGTAAGGGGTTACAGGATACAGTTCATACTTCTTCACCTACTCTTACTCTGCATAATGCTGTTCCTGGGATCTCACTCCCCATCAGCTCCTTCTCTGCTCTGAACAAGGTCATAATGCACTGACCTTGTATCCTGCAAAATCAAAAACATCCCCTAGCTTGCTGTTGTATTTTTTTTCCTTGAAATCTCCAGACTAGGTGAAAGTATTGAGTGTGTGACTCTTGATGACCTTTAGAGAAACTTCCCCCACATCACTGCCTCTTGCACTGAAACCAGAGTCCTTCCTCCCACCTGATTTATGTTTCCCACTGCAAGCACAGCAGATGCATTCCAGACTGCTGAAGAAAAGACAAGCCTGAAGAGCACAATAAACTTTCAAGACATGGCATACATGGGCTCTGCTCTGAGCCGGGCAGGCAGGGTACACAGCGTGCCTGCATTGTCACGTCCTTTTGGAAAGCAAAGGAAACAGTAATCCAGCTTTGCTTTCCCTGCATCTCCTACTCTGAATTTACACCTCAGTGAGAAGGAAACTAATGGATTTGTGAAGGGGTCCTGTGTTACCACTTCTCCTGTAGCTCATGCAGCAGCATGGTTTGGATCGAGGGTCACCTGTGCTGCATGGAATCGGACACAAACGCAGAATGCCAGAGGAGAGACCTGCAGTGTAATCCAAGAGATGCTGGAGAGCAGCAAGAAAGGAACGAGGTGATGGTAATTTAGACTGTAAATCAGTGACTAACTCAGAACACAGTTCACCTGCTGCCTGCGCCAGCACAGCCTCTCCCTCTTTTCCCAGGCACAGGGACGGGCAATGCTGTCTGCTTCAGCTGTTCCTCATGGGGCCCTTAAAGGCTGAGTTAACTCTCACTACTTCATCATACAGCCTCTGCTTTCCTAAAGAGTCATGGGATCTGGTCTGCCGGCAATACATCTGCATAAAACAAAGTTCAGCATTGTCTGTGGTAGTAACTACCCTTGCAATCACACCATAGCACCAAATGCTGGATAAGTGTAAGGACAATTCCATAAAGCCTGCAAGTTAAATACATATTTTCTCATTAGCATTTAGCCATTAGTCTCACATCTTAACAAATCAAGAAGCCAGTGCAGATGGACCAGAGTAGCATTAGTGCAGTGACCCTGTGCTAGGCAGGGTCTCATTGCTCAGGGGTCTCAGTACATCTTGGAGAGCTCCCTGAGACAGCCCATTTGGAAATGTGAGATCTTCACACCTGATCCTGGAACAGGCCACTTCTTAGACACCACCTTTGCCATGTTAACTGAGAAATGTGGCCACTCAACCTGATGCTCTTTGTGACATAAGCACACTGGATCAAGTGATAAACCAGATATTTCAGTCCCAGCCCATCTCCATTAAAAAAAAAAAAATCCTGTTCATGACTTTACATTCATAAATACTCTCACAATGTCAAGGGATGGGGGGGTTTTCATCAATTCATTAGATCTGCTTCCATGAATTATTTATATTCAGTGCTAAAAATGGTTCCGAAACATTACAAGAATTCAATATCAGTTTTCACAGTGGGATTTCATCATTTTAGCACTGTAGCATAATAGCCTAATGCAATACTAATACTAATACGCTATGGTGCTAATAGGGTACAATGAGAGTTCTCTCTAATATGCAAACATTTCCATGTTGCATTATTATTTCTTTTAAGTTAATATGATATGGTGATAATATGATGAAATGAATTAGTTTCGTATCATTGTTTGCATGAGTTGCGCATATTAAAAGAATATTTCCCCCCCTCCCTTTGAATTCACTTGGAATGAGCTTGAAAATTTACCCTGTAGTTATTCTTATGCTAATGAGGCTGTTTAGTAGGAAACACTCCCGCTGTTGCTTAGCCAGCTGAAGAAAGAATAGGCGCATGTCACCTCTTGCTGGAATAAGAATTTTCCTGGCCTGTTTTGAAAGCCTCTGTCCTAAACATGTCTGCTTTAACATTTCCCACTAGCTCATAGATTCATTGCATATTGATGCTAAATTCTCTCGTCAATATTTATCAGGAGCACTTCTACGTAAGCGGGCATGTCTCCCAGCTCAGCTGCTGTGAAGGGCAAGGCACGGGGAGTCACACGCCAGCACCTGGGGAGGTGACCACAGAGACAGAGCCATCGTGGTTTGTGTGGCCCAGGTCTGCTGTGTGCTGGGAGGAGAGAGATGGCAAGGCCACACCCAGGCTCCAGGGTCCATCACAGTACTCTCCTCCAGGTCTTGTGACATTTTGCCAAAGTCTGTGCTGCATATTCATTGATCCAAAAAATCAAGCTGGTGTAAGGGATTTTCTCTCTGCCCCACAATGCAGAATATCTACCAACCTTGGAGAGAAATCCTGTCTGCTGTTCCTGGAAATGAGCTCTGTTCCCTGGCACATCACACTTAAGCAAGGACCTCTTCCTTTCCCAGCTCTGGTAGCAGACCCATGGAAAGCATCCTACAGATGCTTTGGCATTCTGTGTTGGACATAACCTGCAGGGCTTGGGGGACACACAAAGCCCTGTCCTTTTGCTGTGACACTTAAACGTGCAAACTGGAATGGCTATAACGGGACTTTACTTGGCCCTATTCAGAGGGACTCACAGGAGTAACTCAGTAACTAACAGGAGTGCTCATTGGGCACTGAAGTTCTGAGGACTTCTCTTTGGGGATGTTGTGGTGTTCCCATACAGGATGATAGGGGAGGACATTCATAAGTAATTCAGTTAACATTAGCCTCTGGCTATTTTCTTCCTGACTTCCCTATGGAGACAGAGGACATCTCACAAGGTGGCTGAGAGCAACATCCTGATCTGCTCACACCCCAACTTTAGCTTCATGTAGATCCAGAAACTGCCTTCAAATCCCAGCACATCCAGCTTGACTGAATCTGAATTCAGGCTCTGTGACCATTAATTCACATGAAGTTATGCATAAAAATTTTACACGTGAGGTTAGCAGCACATGTACAACACAGAAAACTTCCCCAAATGTTACAGAGGTTTAAAATGTCATAAATAAGAGTCCAAAGTTTTTTTAATTATCAGATTTCCAAAGCTATTTTACATAATTCCCTGTATAATCCAATCTTAAACTCAGAAGACACTCATGCAGATGACATTTCCTTTCTGTTTTGAATAGGGATTATTTTTTAAGAGGATACAGAACCTGGAAGTATTTCAATAGCTCTGATATTTAAAGCATATTTAATGGCATTTATGTTTTAATCGTCTTACCTACTAAACTTTAAAGAGAGCTGCAAGGAATTCAACAGTGAAAAAAATAATTAGACATTAGTTAGTAACATAAAATGCAAAGGCAAGGGGTCAGTTGATTCATGAACAGGACGTAAACAGGAACGATTGTCAGGGCAACACAGCACACCATGCTTTCTACCCTCCAGGAGCAAGGAGTCACACTGTTCATATCCTTTCAACATCCTGAAAGTGTTCAACTGCGTATGGACTCGGGTTACAGTGTTGGCACCAGGGTGATCCGAGAGCAATGACCCAAATTCACCAGGTTCCTTATAGATGAGCAGATCAGAGGAATCTGTGCCAGGAAGAGAGGACAGAGGCAGATGAATAATTATCATAACTTTCATTCTGCATTTTCTAGCCTGAACACAACACAGCACCATCCAAGCCCTCTCCCAGGAAGACTACTCACGTTAAGCAAATCTCACAGAAAATTATACAAAAAAAACCCTTGTTGGTTTTCTGAACTTTGGAGTTTTAGAAACAGTCTTATTTTGATCATACAAGTTCGGCCCTGCTGCCTTAGGGCTGTTCAGAGTCGGGTGGCGATGAGTTACACCTTGTGCTCGTCTCCATAAGCTTTACACATACTCATTTGCTGTTTCAGTCCTGAAAGAGCCTGCGGACAACTTCCTGCTTGTTTTTCTTCTCACACTCTGCCTAACCCCAAGAGCAAGGAGCTACTTCGTTAGGAGTAAAGGTATTAATTAGCAGTGAACCTGTTTAACCCACATGCTCTTTTATGCAGCTTCATAATGAATTCCAAACAATCCTGAGTTGTAACATGACTACTATTTCCTCGTATTAGAGCAAATACTCATTCTCTTGAAATCAGAGGCAGTGGTCTAGCAAACACCTCCTTCCAAGGGGCCCATAGATTGGAGTCTGCTGAAGCTTCCCCACCGTGGGATGTATGACTCTGTATGGCACTCCTGCAGCATTCTTCCAGCTCTCTGACACTGTGCCCTAAGCCAACATCAAAAGGGAGGACTAAAGGAGTAGTGACAAACTGTGAATTAAAACTGTTTACTTTGTTTCCAGCTTCCCACGAAGAATCGCTTACATTAGTGAGGTCTTGCTAAATTTAGAAGTTTCCAGAGCCACTAACCAACACGTGCTGCCTGCCGTCCCTCCATGCGGAGCACTGTGCCTGCTGGTGGCTGGGTGCACAGTGCTGGTGGCAGACTGGCATGGCCACCCATGTGGGCACCCCTCCTGGGCAGCCTCATCCCTGCACCCCAGCCACAGGGTCACTCGGTGGTCTTGCTGGTTAGGAGGCCCAGGAAGGTCTTTGTTGAGTTGCAGCTTTTTAATCTCTGTAGTATCAGCAATAGCTGATTTCAGTTATTTGTTTCACTGAGCAGGACCCAGCATGGTCATAGCGGGCACCAGCTTTAATCTCTCTCTCTCTGGTTAAGGACCAGGATTCACATGTGGCTGGCTTAAGAGTCACCTCAGGTTGACCATCGTAAAACACACACTAGAAAAGCCCCATTTCAAAGATTTGGATGCATATTTATTTCTACATTAAAAGAACTGATTTTGCAAAACCTCCCTGTGTGGCCCAGACAAATTGATGTGATTACTTTTAGCTATCAGTGGGAACAAAGAGGTCTTATGCAACTTAAGCACAATAAGCCTGGCCATTATTCTATTCTGAAAAATCAAAGATTTCTTGGTGTTACCATTACTATTGCTCTGTTACTTGTGGAAAACAATTCCAACTATCAGGAAATAATTATGAACAAAGTCCAGTTAATTATACAAGACATCTCAGCTGCCCTAATTAAGGACTGGTTCAATACTGTTCACTTGGTAATTTTTTTTTTGATTGTGAATAGATTTAGTAGAAGCCTGGGCTGATAAACAAATAATGAGATTGGCAGTCCAGAAGGAATTTTATTAATAAAATTATTCACCAATTATTTATTTCCTCTGGTTTATATCATTCTTCCTTCTACCGTAGAACAGGAATAGGAGGAGAGGGATTGCACTGAAAGGTTTCAATGCCTACGTTCCTTCCTGTCAGAAACACCCTACAATCCTGAGCCTGAGGGTTAAAGCTTTATTCATGCAACCATGATAAAATGGGGTAACAATTCAAAGCCACACCAAATCCCTGATGCAGTCCCATTCAGGTAGATTCCTGGATCCATAGAAGCCTTATGGACTTTGCTGCAAGTACTCACCTTGCATAGATAGAGTGTTTATGGTATTTGTGCTCAACCATGACAAAACCTTCAGGCTGGTAAAAACTGAAATAGACAAGCTATAGATCTGGTTCCACAGCAGATACCCCCCATTTCCTCAGGAGAATTTACATAACTCCTGTTGACTTCCAAGTGTAGTGTTCCAAGTCCAGAAACAGGTCACAAGCAGGAGAAATCGAGCCCAGCTGCTGTGGCTGCAGAGATCAGACCCTGAAGGGGCCCAGAGGACCTCAGCAGAGCTGTGCCCAGAGCAAGGAGTGGGCTCATGGGCCACTCAGGCAGGCAGGGCTGGGGGGGACATGGGCAGGGCACTGGGGGAAGGGGAAAGCCTCTGGTTTGGATGTCTGTGGCTGAGTCCCAGAAAATCCTTGTGTGTTACCACCACACCAAGGGTGGATGACTGCAGTTTAAACAGGAAAACAGCTTTACATATGTTTTAAACTACAGTCTGCAAGCCTCACATTTTAATATGAAACTGAAGCAATTTACTTCCTTTTTAATGGATTACAGAAGGAGCTCAAGCATAATGCTTCTACCCTTGTATGATCAATACCTTTAACACACTCATAAATTATTAATATTCTGCTCACAAAATTAACCACCTCTAAGATGCATAATTGCTCAATACTCAAAAAGAAAAAACATTTAAGGAAGTAAAATGTTTCTTTGCATTTTTAGAAGTTTCTAGTAGCTTGCTGTACAGCAGGAAAGCTACACTGTTTATTATTATTCAATGTAGTATATTCATTCTAATTTTTTTTACTTGTTTTTTTTTCCTTCTGTGGCACCATAAAGGGACCTGGCATATGACTGTTTAATCAGTCAAAAGCCCACACCACGAGGACTGTCTCATTGCATTCTTCCTAGAAATGAATCTGTTTTCCAGATGGGAAGGCTTTGGGTAAGAGGAAGGGGCTGAGCTGATTTAGGAGTTGGCATAAGTCAGTATTATTCAGGATTGGTGCATGCAACATTACATAATATCCCAATGCTATCAGCACAGTGCTCCTGCTGACATCTCTTCACCAGTGTTGTTGATAAGTATCCTAAAGAGGACATGCATCTTCCTGTTAATTAATATCATGTGCTGTATTCACTTAGCTGCATTTCATTAGCTGAATTATAAAATTAGAAAATAATCTTCCAAAATGTGTCTCATTTTTAAAATTTGCATCTTGTTTTCTGAATGAAGAGGAAATACAGAGATCTCAAATCTCTGCCTAGGGATCACAAAATTTCAGTGCAACTCTGAATCCAGTTTTCTTTTTCCAAGTGCTACTCTCTGTGTTCTAATAAGTCTGAGTTAGAATATCTTGGCTAAAATGCACAGTTAGTATCAAACTCTAAAGCCCAAAAATGTCTTTAAAAGTTTCAACTAAGGGAGAGCAGATGTTCTCCCGCAGAGGCATCAGTAGCTCAGAGCATTGCTTTGTCTTGGAGGCCTCAAGGAATATTGCAGGCAGTGGAAGGGCTCTCCTTTCCATCTTGCAGCTCTCTGGAAGCTATACTCATACCACATGATCCTTGATTTTATGAAAATAAATGAGTCTGATAAATGTATTTTAATCTAAACAAGAGGTAAAATATTTGATCAAATATATTCAAGGCAAAATGTTTATATCCATGCTTAACAAATCTGATATAATATAGCTCATTGTTGGCAAAAACAAAACAAAGAAAACTCACTTGGTCTTTTACACAGCTGCTCCAGGACAGAGCAAGACCCCTAGCTGATAGCAGGGTGTGAGATGTGTTTGCAAGCTGCTTGCACTGCATGAGCAGCAACCTCATTTCCACCTTCATAAGGATGTTAACACCTTTGCTGCAGTTACCCTCATTGTAAAGTTTAATGGAAATTTATTAGGTATGAAGTACAAATTTTCAGCTCTGGAAGTAATCCCTCCCATCAAGTCCATGCCTATGGCCATGGGAGAGGTACCATTCCTGTGGAGAGAGCTTTCAGTCCATAGGTGTTCTAGCCCAATACACTGACTTTGGAGGGGTTTTGGTGGGTTTTGTTTGGGTATAATTTTGTTTTGGTGGTGATTTTTTCAGTCAGAAGTACCAGAAAGCTTTGAAACTATGAGACCACAAAAGCACTTCCAGAGTTTTCCATTACCAACTATAGGCCAGCCTTAAGGAGATTCTTTGTTTACCTTTCATGGATCCTTTGAGCTTACACTTACTTGCTTAGTTTGTGCCAATGCTGGGAAATCTTTGAGCAACATCATTTCAAAGGTTCTCTGGCTCTTTACAATCATTTCCTTAAAAAGCATAAATGTATATCTGAAAACAAACGCTGGATTTCAGCAACCTCTTGTGTAGCCTAGTAAAATAGCAGGAAGAATAACATATAATTAACCAGACTGACTTCTCCAACTCAAATATGTTACAACCTCCATCATTACAGATTTCAGTAGATACCGTGATGTTACAGCGTTTAAACTTATGCATTTCTTTTTTCAAAGTCTAGAGGCAGAATAAATAGCTGCCAACACAGCCAGAAAGTCCCAGCAGACTTAGAAGCAAGAAACTCTATCACTAGTGTGAATGCTAAGGAAGTGGATGTCTTTATACAATTAAAGTTCAAGGTTGCATCTATAATAGGCTTTTCAGCTGTATTTGAAAGTAATTTAAATTGTTACTCACCCTTAACCTTGTTAGAGATTAATGGTGGTGAGTATGTAAAGCAGAACAGACTGAAAGGGTTATAATACATTTACTGAAGGAAGAGAGGCTTGTAGCTAGAGAGAATATTGTGCAGAGAAACTACAGGGGTTTGGAAAAGCTGCTTTTTGTGAGAATACATTTCTCTTACAGCATCTGAATTATTCTTAGGAGATAATTCTTTGGAGAAGTAGTCATGGTCATTTACCAGTTTTGTAAAGATGTTTCTCTGCCATCCAGCCAAGAAATCAAGCAATTTAGACGTGGTTAGTGATGAAATGGGTCCTTCTGTTTCGATCCAGTTCTGGTAAGGATATGGGAAAAGATTTTCCTTCAGTAATTTACATAGTTTAACAGAAAAAAAAAGCAAAAAACCCCCAAAACTATGATTACCAACTGGTGTTCTCCATAACAGCCTCTGGGGCCAGAAACGCACCAAATTCTTCCAGGCATTTTCAGGAGCTCCTGTGGAACAGTGATATGGATTGGAGTTGTTTTCACTTTGATTACTGGATGTTTCTCACACTGTTCATCCAATACAGAATGATGTGGGAGCTTTAAGCTCTAAGCATCAAGATCCCACTCTGTTTCAGAAATTACAGAAAAGGAGGCAGAAAACGGGAAAAGCAGAAGGAAAAAGGGAAATGCCAGCAGGCCAGCCTAGTCATTTAGAGTGGCACAAAGAAAACAAGAAAAGAAAAAGAGGGCATTGAATGGGTAATGTTAAGTAATGGCATGATGTCCAAGTATTTGCAGTGTTGGCTTCCCTGCACATGGCAAAGTCATGTTTCCCATTACAGAATAATGGCAGGGCACAACCCCATGATTCGGCTGCAGTTCATTCTGGCTCTTTTTACCATTGAAATACTTTGGTGGCAGCTCTGCAAATTTTTGTCCAAGTTTTCAGACTTCCAGGAGAGGTTGAAATGGCATCCCTTGAAATTTACAAAATGTCATTTAAAAAGTACACCTCACCCTATGCTGCTCCTTTCATTTAGAGAATCTGAAAAGGGATGGAGATATTTAAATTCCTAAAGGGTTATTCTCACAACATTTTCAAGAAAGTCAAGAATTTCCAAAACTCTAATTTACCTGTGTTACACTTTTCACTGTACCCATCACATAGCTTTTAAGCACTTCCAAAGCTCTTGAGTACTTTGTGACTGACCACAAGGCTCAGTAAGCCTCCTGTATGCTTATCTTTTGAAAATAAGAGGTCAAACCTTTTGAGAGTTTATTCTTCCTAAAGAAGCTTCTGTCACACAAATCATAGACCTGACATAGCCTGTCAGATGCAGGTTCACCAAACAGACCTTGTGGCTGTGTGTGCACTAGTGATACACAGTGTTATCACCACAACCTGGTATCTGACTGCAGCCCTTATTGGCCTGTGAATTTCACCACAAAGAACAGTTGTTTGGGTTTGTTTTGTTTTTTTTTTAATAGAAGTGTATGAGACTAAAAGTTCCTGATTTCATATATTGTAAACTATATCAAATACACTGAAAATTGTCTGATGATGACTGCTGCTCTTCCAGGCTAATTTCTCTTCTAAACCATGATATGAAAATTCTGGCTAATGGGCTCATGACAAGACTAAACAGGGGTAATAGCAAACTTAATCAAGAAAACAAATGGGATTCATTAAAAGCTGGCACTCAGAGGACAATCTTTGGAGAGTTCTAACCTCAATCTACGTGTCCCCATCAAAAGTGGAGAAAAAAAAAAAGAAATCTTCAGCTGATTTTATCTTGGGCTGTTGAGCCAATTCCATGGAAATTCATAATAGAAAAATATTATATACAGTTAAATTTGAACTCTCTGCTCCATGTTTTAGAAGATGTATCCTCTTTCCTACTCTTTTTTTACTCTATCACAAAACTCACAGTAAAACTAGAATTTTTTTCATGCAGTTGAGAAGACAAATAAGCTATGGTTTTCACAACTACCTTTAACAGGTAAATTAAGATAAAGTTGCAGCACTAGAACCATTTCTTGGCAAATACTACTAATATATATATATATACACACACATATCATACACATACATGTCTTTCATATGTATGTATGATATACAAAGCCTATAAAGCCTTTATATTTATAGGTAAGTTGAGTACAGATACCTCCACACACCTGCCCTACATTGTGCACTGTTACAAGCTGAAAGGCTGGAGATGGAAGCCAAATTCTACTCCAAGTTTCAGAAATACTCTTATCTACAATGAATGAACCCAGTTCCCTAAATATAAACATGTTCAAAATTCAGTTTTATTTCTGCAGTTCAGCCACCCATAAAAAGGAAGAAAACTTAGAAGTTGATTATTACTCCCCTCCAACAACTACTTTCTAAAAAAAATATGCACAGAATTACCAGATAAACAGATAACTCCCATAAATCAGTATCTAAGTATTTCTTTAGCCAATATCATATTATCAAAAAATAAGTAGTAAAATAACTTCTGAATTGCAAGGAATACATGTCCAGCCATGATCTACTTTGAATTTAAGAACAATAAATAAATAAATATGTTTCAGATTTATTTTTATTCATTTCTCCTAGAAATGTAAATGCATGGCAACAACTGTCCCTGAAATCTATGTAACCTACCCAAGCTCTCTAGGGGCCAAATGACGACCTCACTGATGCATCAAAGAGTTTTGATGGTTGGGGAATGTTTGGGAACAGGAATTGATAAGTATATTCAATCTGTTTTGTAACTTCCCCTCTTTGCAAAGACACATTTGCTTTTTGCTAGCAGCTCAAGCACCACTGTTAAAATCCAGGATTAGCTACCTTCTCTTTCCTGCACTTGAAGAAAACTGGACGCACAGTTTATTTGCTCTCATTTGGTTCACTAACACTGTGTTCTGCAAAAGCTTATTTACTCTCACTACCACCTCCTAATTACTTTAGGGAAGTTACATTGTTTTGTCATTTTGTTCTTCTAGCTCTGTTCTGAGCAGGACATATTTTCTGTTAAAGTGTCCAAATTCTTTTCAGGTGGCTGCACCCCTTGCAGCATGTTGCCTTACACAGTGTCTAAATTTGCTAAGGCAATTTGAGCATTCTCAGTCTGCTAATTAATGTCCTATAATAGTTCTGACCTTTAAAAATTGTCTTCTAGCACTGCTGTTTCACAGGCCTGCTTCACATAGGTTTTTTTCTTTTTTTTTTTTTTTTTTCTTTTTTTTTTTTTGGTGAAATTTTTCCACCTACAACTTCTGCTGTCAGAGAAGTCCCAGCTCACTTAGGCATTGCTGACAGAGCTTGGAAATAGCCCTGGCTAAAATTCTGAGGTTTGGTTTGAGGTTTTTTTTTTTTTTCCCCTCCATTTGCTTTGAAAGCTTGATTATCTCAGCTATTCTTGCAGAAACACTCAGAAAGAGGAGGTTTTGCATTGTGAGGGTGTGCTGCAAGCTGGCTCCTTGGCAAGCCACACCCACACACACCAGCCCTTCCCCTCCTAGTCAGTGGGTTCGAATATGTAAAGATCAAGGGCACAAAAGGGAAGAACCAGCTGAAAGCTGTGGGTGAGCCACAGAGGATCCATGTTTGAGTTCATTTGGTGTACAAGAACTGCTACTAATATCCCCAGCTTTCAGGGATGGCCTTGATGCACAAATCCAGGAGACATTTATGGGACACAGGGAGTGCTCCAGCTCTAAGAGACGACTCTTCTGCTTCTGTGACCATATATGCAACCCTTCTGTGGATTCTGCTGTTGACTATTTAGCCTTCCCTGATAAATATTAACAATATGGGGGTGGCTGCAAAAGATTTATTACTTAAGAATATAATGAGAAACTTCCTTTGCAGTAGAGTCATTTGGGGGGGATACAGATGTGCATGCCACAGCTCATGCTCCTGTAATTACAAAGATATCTGATAACACAACCAGCCTTATTAGAAACTATTTTATATTTTTGGGATTAGACCAGAAAAGGGAAACAATGTGCCAAGTCAGAAACCACAGTAGCAGTGCTCACTGTGATCCCTGCAGAGGAAAGGCTGTGCTTACACCTTACTTTCCCTTCTCAACACTCACTCTGAAAAAGAGGGTCGAGAATAATAATCTGCCTTTCTTGGTAGGTTTGTAGGTAGCCCAGGGAAACACATGGAATAGAAGAGTGAAGGGACTTACTGAGGCTGGGAAGAGCTCCTGCCTCGGAGCTGAGGGATGGCAGCAGACATCAGTGCCACTGTGCCAGGGCTGTGCCCTGAGGCACACCCAGAGAGGACCCTGGCACGTGGCCTGGCGCAGCGGGGTAGCGGCAGTGCTGCCCACCAACCAGGAATCTGCTAGCAGCCATCAGGTCATTTTGTGCCCATTAAATAACATTTCTTCCTATAATCACCAGCTGTGTTGAGGTCTCTCCAAACAACAGAACAGCTGGAGCCAATGCTTTCACATATTGCAAAAAAAGAAGCAGGGGAGACTGGCATAAGGGACAAGGATATCTGCAGGGAAAATGACTGTTTAAGAAAAAAATGAGAAAAGTGTATCATCCCAGTGACAAAGTTTTGTATGCATTTATGCTATCAAGGTCATAAACTTGAAAAGAGATGCAAACTTTGTTTGTTACAAAAATAATAGCAGAGATTTTTGGTTTTTTTAAACCTCCAAAACCACGGTGAGGATTTTCTCATAGTCCTGCAAAACCATCCTTTATGAACCCAGCATCAGGGGTTTCCTGTTATGCAGTTACAAAAGCAGTGGGGATTTTCAAGGGTTTTGCCTGTCACAGCACCAGGATTCAGTGAATTATCTGAGGCATGTTTCGCAGCTGTCAGATATCCGTACCTCTGTGACGCAGCACAAAACAGAGAAGAGCTGTCCATAAGACTGAGCTACAACTGTATTCACCTGAGAACAGAGAGGGCATGTGAATAAAAGGAGAAATATTCCAAAACATGTCACTGGAAAAGACGTCAAAGGATACTGACCCTTTCTGTCGTTTCACTAAGGATGTCAACATGTTACCAAAGCTTAAGGAACAGAAACAGCCCCTTTGTACTCCCAAGGTGTTTCTATGCTTTTGTTACCCACCGTGAACACAGTTATCTAAAACCACAATGAATGGGAACATGCATACCCGTGTAACACATCAAACTTTACCTGGACAGGTTTTCTGTCCTCAAAAGTCTTCAAAATTCTTTCTTCAAAATTTTTTTGTATAGGTGCAAAATGCCTCTCTCAGAGTCAAATAAACCTCATTATCAAGATATTGCGCAGGTGAAAAAAAGCCTTGCCACAGAAATATCAGGATAGGAAAGATGATACTGACAAAGAGACACTGTGTTGGCAAAAATACCTTGGGCTGATCCCAGTGGATACACAAGAGGTATTTTACCCAGCTCTATCAATACACAGCACAGCGTACTTAGGAGGAAGACAGGAAAGCATGGACTGTAACACTCACCCACTGAATGCAATCAGACCTCTGATAATCAGACACTTGTTCTGTTCATTGGCTACAGGAGACAAAGTAAGCAAATATGGGAAACCCAAATAACAGAAAAGCTGAAACCAATCTGAGAAACACCAGGAAAAGGGAAGATAAAAATGCTGAAGTTGCAACATTGACCAGTGTGTCTCCCACCATGGGCTGCATTTACCAATGAAAAATCTCTGCAGTCACAAATCCCAGACCTTCATTAGACTCCCAGATTGTCTGGTTTCCAGGAGGTTCCTGTTTTAATCAGTTTGTGCTACAAAGCTGCATGGCCAGTTGTGAGCCCTTGCCAGGCTCACAAAGACGTGCCAGAATGATCAACCATGTGAAGGGACTCTACAGTTGCACAAAGCCACTGAGTAGGAATGGCAAAGAGCACACTCAGCTTTCAGGAGTTCCTTGTCTAAGATGCAAGAGGGACATGGGTCAAAAAGAGCACTGCAAAGTACAGAATGTGTTAAACTTTGGACTGCTGGCTTCATGGAAGTAAGATGAAGAGGATTTTCTCTGTCACAGCCAAAACCAGCACCCAAGACCAAAGACTGCAGCCAGGCTTGATCATAAGTGCTGCTGCTGGTTCTCCATCCTGCAAGCAGACCACAGATGGATCGTAACACAGATGATAATAACAAACACCTAGACTATTCTGGTGAATGAATGCTGATCTCAGAAGCACAAAGCCTTTTTTCCTTGGTGCTTTGGAGAAATTTGGGGTATAACATAAAACTGATCCTGCAGAGGCTTTTCCGTGAGCAACCTTGATCTCCTGCATAGGTATCCCACCTACATTAACAGGTGCAATCACAAATACTTGCAGTTATCAAACACAACCCCCCTCCAAACCAAATGTGTTGCATCTGTTCCAAAGAAACATCTTTGGTGTAGGAAAAACAAAACAAAACAAAAAGTCACTATTTGAATCTGAATCTTTCAGTTGGTCTGCAGTGTCTTGGTTTGGGGGGGGCAGGATCAAAAAGCCTAGTAGATACCACTAAGACTGAAGCTGGTGCATTAAATACATTGGGGTTTGTGGGGGTCACAAGGGGAAGTGTTTAGCCACATTTTTTTCCAAAGCAGGGGAATAGCAGAGTGCTGAAACCAGAAGAAAAGGGGACTGAAGCCAACAACTCGTTACCTGAAGCCAGGGGTGATCCATCTGTGTTCCTGTGCCCCTGTGGCAGCAAGGTGCCCGGCTGGTGCTCCCCTCCACACAGGCAGGAGGTGCCCCTTGGCCTCACTGTTCAGTTGTCCTCCAGGTGTCAGTGGCAGGGGTTGAGGTCTGCTGTTCTCCAGCAAAGCTTTAGTAAATTATTAATTTTCTCTGCCTTCAGTTTTTTACCTTCAGACACCCTGATAGCTTAAATAACTACATGCCAAGGCTCTCTTGAGAGAGGAGAGAGGCTGGAGGGAAGCAGGTTCCTGCCTGCCAGCTTTGCAAACGTTCCCCTGGTTTTCCTGCCTGTAGTAAGGGTGGGGGGTGAAGAAAGGGAAAGAGATGAAGTTGTCCTTTGACATTTTACATCCAAGCCTTACTGAGATAACCTTTACAGATAATTTTTCCCAGCAGGTGTTAGATATTTCTTGTGAGCATTTAACAGTGAAACATCATTAAGTAATGACTGGCAATAGAAATTTGTTACAAAATTTTTTGGAGGGGGTGGAACAAAGGCAAATTAACCTTAGGATTTTAAATACAAAGACAACAAGTTCTCTTTGCACTAATCCTATTACTGTGGATATCCTTTCTAGCATACTTGAAAGCAGACTCACTTGGGCTGAACTTACTGTAAAGCATTCAAGATGCCCTTTCTCCAACTTTTAGAGAGAAGCAACTGCAAGCAATTACTATTAAAAATATTTTAAGGGTATTGAAACCATTCCTTCCTCTTTCAAAAGATGCTTTTCCAGCAAGATTAAATTATTTTTTTCATTTTTTAAAAAATTCAAATAATAGAGTTAATTCTATCACTCCATAATTTGTAGCATCATGAAGAACAAATACAACTTATATATTTTAAAGGTTTACTTGTTGATCTCAGAACACTGACAGCTCAAAAAGTAGGGGGGGGGGGGGGGGGTTTTGGAGGTTTTTTCCAAAAAAAATTGTCCCTGATGAGGCAAACTGGCACACACAGAGAGCTGCTGAATCCTCCCAGAGCAGAGTAGTGGCCCATGCCTGCCCTCAGCGTGGCACCCTGCGAGCAGAGCAGCTCTCACAGCCATTGCCAGTGGTTTGGATGGGAAACCCATGCTCAAATAGCTGCACTTTTTCATTTTCCGTGGGAAAAGGCCCAGCCTTGCTCCACACCTGCCCTTCACACTCAACCCTCACTGCCCAGCTTTATTCCCTTTCCCTCCTCTTCCTGTTGCACCAGGGCTTTCTCATCGCCCCCGTTCCCATCCCTCCTGTCCCAACCTGACCAGGTCACATTCTGCCTGACATGTTCCCCTCTCCTGCTGCCCCTTTGGAGTAGGAGCTGTGCTGGCCAGCAGAGTCCTGCCATGGCCAGTGACAGTCTGACAAATTAACAGCTCTCGCTGCTGCATTCCCACTCTGGTGCCAGGGAAGTCTGTCAGCATCCTGTAAGGCTGTGGAGCTCCTGAGTTGCTGCTGTACGGTGTTTTGTTTTGTAATGGCTCCATTTCACGCTCCAGTGCAGCTGACTTACCCTACTGTATTTCACTCTTCTTAATTAGATTTTGCTCGTTATTCCTGAGCCCCTCCAAAGCCAAAGCAGCACAGTGCCATGGCTGCTCTCCGTGCTAAAGCAGCCCCAGGGGCTGGGTCCTGGGCTGCACCCACACAAGCTGGAAGAAAGAAAGGTGTGTTTTACACCGAGGAAGGTGTGCAGCCAAGGAGCTCAGTAAAGCAACAGCCAGGGGCACTGGGAGAGGCAAGCGCTCACTCAGCTGCTGCACTTGTGTGTCCCATGGTCTCCACGCTCATCCCACACGCCAGGGACCCCACTCCTGCCCCTGCTCCGAGCACACCTCCTCCCATCCTCTCTTCGCCCTTCCTGCTCTCCACTCACTCTGAATATAGAGGAGTATTTTTTAGAGGAGTGAATTATCTGATAGTTATCTCTGACTCCAAGGCCTCTCAGTGCAATATACAGCTCCTGAAGCCCCCGGACTTGTAGGAATTTATAGCAATGGATTGACAGGAAGTTTTTTCTGCAGGTTGTTTATATTATTGTAAGCTGCTTAGGAGGAAAGCTTTAACAGAACACTAGATAAAAAGAAAATGGGTTTTAAAACCTCCAGTCACTCTTCTTTCTTAACTTGTTCTTGAACAAATAAATGTGAGCCCTGGGAAAGTACCTGAAGGCACTTTCACAAGAAACTAGCACAGAACACAGCAGAATGCAATAGGCAAAACATCCTCTGCTCAGCGTTTGGCAACAAAAACCCCACTGAAAACCTGGGGAAGAGCAGGACCTGGGCAGTGAGGTCAGACTATGAACGCAGGCACTCGGGTATGTGAATAAATAGATGGTCCTTGCTTTTTCTACCAGTAGGATCCCATATCCTGCAGTATCACATATCTTAATAGCTATTGATTTTTTTCTATATTCTGCCCACAGCTAGAGCAAAATTTCATTCAAATGAAAAACTCACGAATGTGCTGGCAGTTATCCTGGGTGAAGGAAAGACAAAGGGTTTGGAAACAGAACATTAAACAGAATATTCCTTTTAGCATTATGCAGAGGTTTCATTCAGCAAAGAAGGACCTTCAGCAATTCTAATGAAAATTTTTTCAGACTAAGGACAGAAATAGAACAGTTGCCTCTCCTCTACAGCAATACTGAACTGACACCTTTTGGGGGACAATTGCATGTCTTTCAGTCACTTAATACATCCTTATCTGCCCCAGGGGCTTGCCCTGTTGAGAGAAGGGCAGCAAAAAAAGTAACATAAGATCTCCCGGGTGGTGCCTATGGCAGCCTGTGCTGATGCCTTCCCCCATCATCCTGAGCAGAGGAGGAGTTCAGAGCCCATGGGAATAGTCTCTCTGACTGCCGATCCAGGAAGCCCAGTGAAAACATGGGGGTTGCTGCCAGGACAAAACCAGGATCATTGCTTGGAATTCATGGCAGTCCAAGGGAGCTGAAACCTTCACATGAAGAGAAATGAGAATCAAGTAGTGATTCAGCCTGTCCCACTGGATGATGCAACAATAAGCAGTGTGAATAAACAGTCTCAATCCTGTGGTTCTCAAGAGCTGAACAGAGGGAAAAAGCGATTTTCTCTGTCAGCACTGACGGTTAATAAGGGTAGACCAAACAGGTTTACTTTTAAGTGCCTGTCTTCAGTTTGGAGGACAAAGGTTTTCTCCAGGCAGAGAGAAGGTATCAGTTGGCCTAAGTAAAATCTCAGCAGGAAGTTTCCCTGCAAAATACAGAATTAAATCATTTATTTGCATTTCTTGTATTTAAAGAGGATACTAAGGGGAGAAATAAAGAGAAACCTGAGAACAGCAGGCAGCTTCCTTGGAAGGGAACTACAAACACAACAGTGAAAGGGCAGCTGAGTTCCTGTGCAAAAAATGGTATAAAGCCTGGCAATTCTCAATAGTAAAAATAACTCAGAGCAAATTCACAACTCATAGCAAACTGAGCAGCAGCAATTCAGAGTTCACTCAATTAAAGAGTACATATCTTTAGTATATTCTCTAATATTTTAGCATATTAGTTACTGTGTAATAGGAGCACAAAAATGTATGATGGAGATGGAGATGCAGGGAGCCAAACAGGGACTTGGGCTGGAAGGAAAAGCTATTGCAAACTCAAGAGAAGACAAAGCTTTTTGTCCTGCTATGCTGCCTTGCTCAGCTGGAGAATTGCAGGTTTAGTTTTTTAGGTAGAGGCATAAGCAGGCTAAGCAGCCACAAGAAAAAAGAAGGGATCCTGTGCTGCTGGAGCTCAAGTCTGTAGATGTAGCCCACAAATACAGAATTGGAGGTTGGGATTATAGTTCCATGATGATGTAGTTAGGAGGGATAGTTGAACAGCAGGGTAAACTGCAAACAGCTGTATTGGCAGATCACACTAAAAGTTTTGATCTCTGCAGAAAAGGTAAGTAAACCTCAGAGAGTCATTAGTCCCTATCATACTGTCACCCATCCAGGTCAGCTCCACCTACGAGTCTTGCTGTCAGTGCTTGGGAAGAGTCCCCTTCCTTCAAAGTGACAGCACAAAGCGAACCACTGCTTCTGGGCAGGTGGGACATGAATTGGTTGTGTCCTGGGATGAGTATCTTGTCAGGCACCCTGCAGCCTCCCTTGTCAAACAGGAGCCATCAGGGGAGTCAGGCTGTTTTCCCTGGCCCTGCCCTTTGTGCTGTGTATGAGAACAAACTTTTGACACCCGTATGGGCACAGATGGCTCCATGCTTTCTTCAGCAGGAGCCCTAAAGAAGTACCTGAAAATAGACTGACCTTTTGATTATACACGGCCAACTTGCCTGCTCTTTTAGCTGCTGCTGTTGAGTTTTCCCAAGCAATCTCTAAACATAAAATAGGAGTGATTTTAAAAGAAAATGGGTTCATCAGGTCAGTGGTAGTGTAATTCTGGAAAGGGTATGAAAGTGAGGAAGTAATGATAATGCATGAATTGAAGGGCTGATATAATTTGCCACAGCTGCACTGAGGTAAGAAATTGTAAATAAAACTTCCTGTCTGGCTGGAACATAATGAGTTCCCTACCTCTTAACAGTACCTTCAAAATAAATTAAAAGAAAACACATACTGCCATCCTTTGCTTGCAGATAGTATCTATTTATTAAGGGAAAAGGAGCAGTGACAGAGAATACTGCTTCTGCACAACAGTACTTGCATTAACTCGGAAGTCCTGGCCACTGCCCAGAGATGAAGAAAGTAGGGGCAATGATGCTGGCATGGGAATAAAGTGATCTGAAATTTCCACTGACAGGAAATAGGAGAGTATTGGGCAGTGGAGGCTTGTCCCTAACCTTCGTGCAGCCTTTCTTGTGCTGGAAGGAACAGCAGTTTTAGGGAGGTAGAGGATATTTGGAGGCAATGACTGTTTCTGTGAGAGAGGTATTATTAGTGGTGGTTAACTGCAGCCACTGCTTTTGTAACTTCTGAGTGCTTCAGTACAGACACTGTCCTTGCTGCTCTGAAATTTCAGTGTGGACTTGCAAGTGCAGGAAGCCCAAGAACAGAAAGGGAACAGTAGTGCCCAAAGAGTGATGTGAGTAGGACTCCCAATAAAATGTCCACAACCAAAAAGGGTGGAGCTGAACGAGCTCACTAAAGGGCACACAACAGCTGAGTTTCTGGAATGCACAATCATTAGACAGTACTTCTTACAAAACTGTGAAGGTATCCTTTTACCTAGCTGGTGATTCAGATGTCACACCAAGTTTCTGTGAGCAGAGATACAGCTAAAAGCAAGCAAACAAGGAAAGAAAATAAAAGAAGAAGGAAAAAAAAGACTGATTTTTACCTACACACAACAGGACTCTGCATAGTTACTTCTCATTCCCTTAAACCTCACCACAGGCAGGGACCCTATGTCAACCGACTGATCAAGGCCTCTGTGAACTATACACTTCCATTTCTTATCTAGGGAACAAAATGGAAACTATGGTAACAGAGACAGACCTGATAAAGTCCATCAAAGCCTGAGAAGGAAACTCAGTCTACCTCTGCCTAGAGCCCGTGACCTCTCTGCTAAGGCTCCCAACCAGAGGGGCACTCCTTGTGACAGGATGATGGGGATATAAATAACTCTAACATAGACATAACCCACTGCACAATTGCTACTGATTTTCACCCGTGCTGTGCTTGGTCTCCTGGTTGGAAGGCAAATGCATCCCTCATTTCAGGATATAACTTAAAAGGATACATCACTTAAGCTGTTATCCAGAAACTGAATAATCAAACTTTTGATTGGTAATTTTAGCTCAACCTGCTACATTCATCTTAATCCATATTTATATAAAACACATCTGTAAATTTTGCCACTGTTGTAAATTATAACTTCATGTAAAATGCATTTAAAATACAAAGAACATTTCTGAATATACTGCTTTTATAGCCAGACATAATTTCAAATTTTGCAGATTTTCTGTCTTCTGAAGAAACAGAAATTTAAAATACAGTATAGGAAACTTTTCTCGCAGGAAGTATGACAGATTTTTATAAGGCACTCGAAGACAATTTATTGTGACATGACTGAAAAAGTAAAGCTCATTTTTACAGTGTATGGGGGGTTTTTGCAGCGTGGTAGAATTCCTGTATGCCTGACAGCACAAAGAATAGCATGTGAAATACCATGTGGATTTAAAGTGACCAAAAGCAGAGGCTAGTTTATAATTATCTTTGTTGTAGAACCCAAATTCTTTTGGGGAGGCCTGGAGCAGGGTGTCTTGAGCCTCTGAAGAGAAAATAGGTCATTTTTGTCAATGAGAAAAGGATGCATCTTGGCTTGTTTTGTTTTCCCATAGCTAGTAACAAACTGCATTCTGAGCTTAAAAGCAGAAAACCTGGTGAGGTCAGCTGTATTTCTGCCATTTGCCTTTCCAGGCTGATTTTTAACTCAGCCTTCAAGTGTTACAAGGAGATTCTTGTTGTTACCAAATAAATAAATAAATATAAATAGCACACGGCATGGCAGAGCACTGGAGAAAGTCGAGTCTGCCCTTCTTCCTAGAGGCAAGGATTGGGCCATTGCCCACTCTGCCTCTGCATTCATCTGGGTCCTGGCTGCTGGCGGCATCTTGAGGAAGGAAGCCTGGGACAAGGCTTGTGCCCCCAAAGTTGCAAAAGGCTGTCTAATGTACACTTTTGCCCAGTAACAGGGGCTGTAGGAAGAGCCAAGCTGTAGGTGCTCATGCTTACACTTTCCACTCTTTTTTTAAACAAAAGTAGGGTTGGTCATCTTGGGGAGAGTGAACAGCAGGGATTGGCACATCCTGTTGTTATTAATCCATTTAATGGATGTAAAAGCACCAAAAGGAATGGAAACCCAGGTGAAGTAAGAGACAGAAACTTTTCTATATTATACCATTGCCACTAGATTTGGGAACCCTTATATTGCCATTCACACTATCAAAGTACCTGGCCTTGCAGCCAGTCAGTCTGTGTTCAGTGCTTTGCTTAAGGTGCATCCCATAATACCTTCTTCCTCATAGTGATTTAGGAGCATTTGCATTGGAAAAATAGAAAAGAAAGTAGTGCTTGAATTGTCTACATCAAAATGCTTAAAAACATACTCCCTTTTGGTATCAGTTTGGCACATGTGATAAATGTAACAAAGACTGAGAGATACGACTTCCAGCACAAAACTAGCATCATCTCTTGGAAGATATACATAAGTGACAGACTCTGAAATGGAAGGAAAAAAGGAACATCAAAATTATTTAAGAGTGGCAAACAAAATCATAAATAGTAGTTTTGTCATGCATTTGCTGTATAGCCACAGCTCTGGAATTTTAAGTGCTGGTGTTGGAGAGAGGAAGCAATTGGCCAGGTGCAATCTGAATTCTAGTTTCAAATTATTCCAGAACCTGTCCTCTAGTATGTCAGGCAACAAATACACTAATAAAAACGTCTTTATCACAGCAGCAGCACAATCAGTCTTAGGCCAGATTTTTTCTTAAAAAATTTCACACAATTAGCTTTATTCTAGAGTTACCAGTATCCTGCTGGTTTGGACCTCAGAGGATTTCTAAAACCACCATGCAAAATGAACATATGGATTAATTGCAGAAAGAATAGATACTATCACTTACCTCTGAAAAATAATCAATATTGCAGAAAAGGCTTGTAAGCAGAATTAAAAGGAGAGGTAATTTTCTTTAATCGGTTTTGAGCTATTATGCTTTACCAATTTTCATTAGTACTTTTTGTCTGCCCCTGGAACATATATATAAGGGGAGAAAGGGATGTATATAAAACTAGCTCAGAAAGTTCTATCACTTTTTATCTGCTGTTCCTTGCCTGCCATTTTAAAATTTTTCTGTGTGTACTTTTCAGCTTTCACACATTTTAAAATGATACAGTAGTATATCAATTATAATTGAGTGGCAATAAAAAATATTATTTCTCTCTTTGCTAGATGTATGGTGTGCGTGAGTCAAAGCAAAGATTTGTAGGCTGTGGAGAGATAATTTAAAAGCATAATGGCTGCTAGTGCTTGCTTATGTTACTAACTTTGTTTTCTTTTCCCTTTTTTATATTTGTCATATAATTTTTACTGTGTTTTTCTCCTCCGAAAGCATTTCAAAAGACATTATAATCTACCACCTTGTCTTTTAGAAGGTCATTAGTCACACAAATTGTCGTTTAAGCTGAACTTTACATTTGATGAATTTTCTGTTTCAGCCTTTAAGAAATGAGACTGAAAGCGGAAACAGTCTTTATCCAAGACCAAGGCAAATTATGAGGGACACTGCAATGCCTGCCCAGCCGAAAGGATGTTCAAATACATGGGGCCAGGGAGAAGTGTGCATCACAGCCAGGCCACTGCTGCACCCTCTATATCTAACCTTTGAAAGGCTCCAGTGCCTCATCAAAGCCTATTTAAGAAAGTAACAGACACATGGACATTTTGAAAAATGAAGATTAAGATCTAGAGTGTAAAAGGACAATCTAAGCCTGCAAGAGTAGTGCAGGGACTTTCCACTGTGCACTCTTGCCTTGATATGTCACTCAGCATAGTTGATGATACGTGGATTTTAGAAAACTGAAAGGTACACCTGCAGTTTTCCGCTATTATGATATCTTGTAAGAAGAACATTTCCTGCGTTTCTGAAGTGACAGCTACAGGCACAGACCTGAAATGCAGAGAAGTCAGGCTGCACTATTTCCAGAGGTATTATTAACACCACAACAGCAGTCCCACCCAGCATTACCAACAGATGTTTCAAATGACAGATTTAGGCATTAAACAGCCCTTTCACTTCTCCCTTTCTCTTCATCTGACATCCCATTGGCCAGCCTGTACAGGGCAGCAGAGAGGGAAGGAGCAGCATTAGGCGGATGCTGCTGCTGGGTGCCGCTTGCTGCCCGTGCTCCCCAGGGCCCTCCCCATATCACAGCCACCTTCTGCACACAGGTTTGGTGCTGCAACATTATTCCCCATCTACAGAGCTCTGCTTCATGCAGTCTGAGCTTCATTCATGCTTTGTTACTGCAGTTTTCCACATTGCAAGGCTCACTGTAGGACTGAGCCATTTTTTTGTGGCTGGAATCCCTTTTCACTCAGAGATTTGTTTCACATCAAGTCTCCTGTGTACAAGTCATTATAAAAAACGTTTGGTGAAAAAGTAATTTATAAACCATAAATAGAACTATTTAGTCCCTGTTTTTATCAGAGCAGACCAACACAGCTCTTAATTGCAAAACTGACCTGGTCCCAAAGCAAAGGCCAGCTGTGTCTAATCATCCAGGGGATGGACCAGAACATACCAAATAAAGGAAATGAAAAGTAATGCCAAAATGTTTTAAGATGTAAAATGACACAACGTTCAATGAACACTTGCCAACATCATCTCTAATTACTGCAGTGATTAAGTAGTAAAGAATTTGGTCCCAAGGGGTTTGCAGTTCTGAAGGAAATACGGTGCCATGTGTTACAGAATTTTTTCTTGCAAATCATTATGGAAATCCTGCTTCCTCTGGTCCTCCTAACAAACTCTTTCTTTGCAAAAACCATGCTTCATTTGTGAAGTGCAGAGGGAGTGTAGCTTGCCTGCTTCTGAAGATTTATGTCTTTATTGCCATGTATTCAACTTGCCTTTTTTAAAAAATCCTTTTATGTCTCTAAAGAAAGAAGCATAGAAAGCATTATGTATTTGCATACTGTAAGGGTTCCTCTCATCCTTGCTGAAGAACAAACAGAGAATAGGGGAGGGCTAGATAAAAGCATTGAGACCTTAACACAGCACGGCAATGGCCTAACAAACAGCCAGAGAAACTGCAATTAATGCAAGACCAGTTTAAAATCATAGTCCCAGGGGACACCTTAGGAGACCTTGTTTAGAGGTACTTTCTTCTTTTTCATAATTCTATTAACCATAAGATCAAAATTTTCCCAGCTTAAAAAACCCCCAAAGCAGAACAAAAAAACCTCAGGCTGAATAACAGAAGCATTTGAATTGATTTTAATTTACGGGTTTAAACTTTCTGTAACTCCGGATCAAAATGGCTATTGTACAAACAAAATATGTCTCTCACCATAGCATGCTCATGTTTATTGTGTTTTATTCTCTCAGCAGGTGTCCCTAGATGTATGCTGTGTTGTCGTCTTTTCATTCAGCAAAGGAGGTGGAAAAAAATCCTCATACTCTTGCAGAGCTAGAATAGGAGACAAAGGACAGCAAGGGAATAACCATGGACCTCCTTCTCTGTTTTGTCCCAATTTTTTTGCATCAGATCCATGTCTCTGCCATCTTCCTACCCTTTGCTGTACAGAGCTTCCAAACATGCTATGGCATGTTCCACAAAGAAATATTTAGCTCTCACAAGGCACTTTTATCAGCACATCAAAGCAACACAATTATCCCCATTTCGCTGGTGCGAAAACCCAGACTCAGACATCGTCAGTATGGAATATGCACAGCAGGGAAATAGTGCTGCGTGTTCCCAGGCTGTGAGTGTCACACGGATCCACCGCACATGGGGCACTGCTGGCTGCCGTGCACAGAGGGGTCAAGGCAGAGGAGAAGGAAAGAGAGGCACCAGAACCTAACACCCCGGGGCTTAAGCTGCCTATTGTCCCAAGGAGCATACAGAATCAGTCGTAAACAAATAAAACCAAGACCAACTGATATCAGACATAGCTTTCAGAGAAAAATCTAACACATGGTTAAATGTGAGTGAGAAATGGTGACATGGGCAGTTCCCCGCTGCCAGCTGTGCCCCAAGAGCCCGGCTGTGCGTGCTGCTGGTATGTGGTCAAATGTATGAACAGAATGAAAAACAAAACAGCTACAGTAGTAAATTAAAATGCTTCCTCTTGCTTCTTAGTAGCGAAGAGGTTTAGCTGGAAAGGCAACAGATGCTCTGAATTTCAGTGTTTAAAATGAGACATTGAGACTCTTCCTTTTTAGCCAAGTTGTTACGAGTATGGGAGAAGATGCTCTTTTTTTTCCTCAGCATTGAATAAGACGTTAAACTTAGTTTTCTAAGCTCGTTTCATGAATCATTCATGATCAAGTACAAATCCTCACAAACTCACACGCTTCCTGGTCGAGAGCACTGAACCAGCAAGAAGACTGTTTAGGGAGATTTAATGGGGGATGCCAAAACAGTTAAAAATACGACTGGAAGGATCATAAGCAGTAGGTGAATTCATTGGACCAGAACACTTATCAGTTGCTTCAGTCCCATTTGTACTATCAGCAGTGTTGATAATAAGAGTGTTGCAGATTTTGCAAAGAACTTCAGATTCTCAAATTCTAATTTTTTTTTTATGCATCTGTAGTTGTTATTTCTGTGAAGGGCATCATGCCATCCTGCAGCACTTGTGACTCACTGAAATTCTTTTTCTGAAACTTAGCAGTATGAAGTTCTAAGTAAGTCATGCTGAGAAAAACACTCATTTTGAATAAAATTGATCAAATTGTGTTTACAGTGACCAAAAAACTTCCAATAAATATTGCCCCCACAAAAATCTGACAAGACAACCAAATTTAGAGGGAAATAGATTAGCTGACTGGCAAATGCGTTCAACTGAGACCACATGCGTGGGAAGCACTGAAAGCAAAAGTCTCCCCACATTTTTTCCTGTCCCCTTTTAAGTACTCACTCACTCAGAAGGTGCAGATTGCTCCGGAATCTGCTCCCCACTCCTCACAACCTTGCTGAGGGAGGGCACAAACAGAAGAAGGATGGGTCTGGGGCAGACATGCTAAGGGAAAAGGAAGGTTAAAAGGCCTTAATGGTTGTAAAGGGAACAAAGAAGGTATACCCTGCTTGTGAAATGGCCAGGGGAGGGTTAGGTTACAACAGTGCCGCTTCAACAGCACAGCCAACTCCAAGAGGATGGTCAGCCTTCAACACTCCTTGGCAAGGGGAGCTGCTTCTCCAAGAAGGGATGCTCTTGCTCTCCTTGCACCAAATTCTCTAGCACTGCCTCCCTAAGTTCCAAACAACAGGTCTAGTTCCTTTTCCTTTTAATGACTACTGCCACTGGATATAAACCCATCAGCAAACACCATGGTGACTCTCAACTGATGATTTGGAAATGAACATGCACATTCACAGGCTCCTAATTCCTCAGGGCTGGAAACCTGCAGCACCCAAATTCTTCTACGTCTATCTTACATTTGGTTGAACTATCTCCAAACCAGCGCAGTGCTTTCTGGCAGCACCAGAGCAAGCTCCCAGAAGCACCAGTCTGCAATAACCTGTCAGAAATATGACACAAGAGACTAGGAATGGCAGGTTGCCACCTCTGTCATTCACCCAAAAGGAGACTGGATAGAGCCATCCAGTCATGATTTTTCAAGTCCTGTAGCACCTGCCTGATGCTATCAAAACACAGGAACTATTGTAATCAGAGATTGCATCTACAGCATTTTTGTACAAACTGAGTACACCCAAAATGCAGTGAGAAACTAATTAGACTCTTCTACAGCTTGCTAGTTCATATTTTTGTTTGAAGCTTAGGTGTAGTGGAAAGACATGAGTTAAAAATGCTGATAGGCTAAGCTTGAATTTTTAAAAAGAAAATAATTGTGCTCTAAAAAAGACATAAAATTATTCATTTATGTTAAATATCAGCTGTTTCTGTTTTCTATTAAAACAGCTCTGGCTTTCTTTTTTACTATATTAAAAGAAAATCAGGAGGTTTTCACATTTTAGGCTTGTGCTGTTATAAAAACAAAGAATCACATGGTTCCTAAACTGTTCTAAATTGCATTTGTACAGAAATGTACATAAACTTTCACCTTTTTGAAAGAGTAAAATCTATATATTGCCTTGAAAAGGGCACTAAATGGCTCCTGCATTTAGAACTGGATGGCAAACTCTTTTAGGGCAGTGTCTGAGATGCCGCTGCTGGCCTTTGCTGTGGTGTCAAGCATCAGCTCCTGTGGCATTGCAATTTCCCTTCTGGAAAAAAGTTGGTATTTGTGGACCATATTACACTGAATTAAATTTGCAGTCTCTGATGCCTGCTAGTGGGACATTTGTTACATGCTCTGTTTTCAATGTAGTAATACATATTTCAGTGTGGCACCGCTTCTTCAAAAGATTAAAAACCTCTTAGTCCTTTGAGACTTGTGTCAGCATCTGATTTCATGTGCACGGTAATCTTTAAATATTAATATGGGGCAAGGTCACGCTCTCTTTAACCCCCAAAACGGAGTTAGTAAATCATGATCTGGCAGTAAAAATATACAGGGCACATCAGTATTTGTTTAGGGCAAAATCTAAATTTAAATTAAAATAAATTGGCTACTGGTATTTTTATAATCACATATATGTAGTATCTTATTTGTGAGCAGGGAGAGAAGTAGGGATATTCTACGAAGCTGTAGTTGAAATATATTTATTAAGAGGATATTAATAAAATCTCTGCCATTGACAATCATTGATATTAATACAATCTCTGCCAATAGAGAAAGAATGTCTGAAATACCAGTTAGATGAAAGTGGGAATTCTGAAGCTCTTGGGGCAAATCTGCTGCTGTCAGATCCTCTGTTGACTGCAGCAGAATGAGTCAGTTTACACCAGATGAGCAGAAGCCTTTTGGGCTCTCCTCTAAGCTGAACCACTGATTTACGGCATGACACTGGTAGTCTCTTTGACCTCTTTATATGCCATCCGTCCTGCTAAGGAGCAGGGGAGGGAGGAGTGCTGGACCTTCCTGGAAACCAGATGATAGACCCAAATAGGCTTTCCCTAGGCAAAATAAAACATTTCAGAGTTAAATTTCTTGAGAGAGGCTGATGGGTTAGCCTTGTAATTCTCGATACATTACCATTACATGTTTTCCGGAGCTCAGCTCCCAGTGCAGCTGAGGTTCATGCCACACATAACTAACCACATTTGTTTTGCTGCCAGGGGACCTCCCTTGCTACGGAGATGGGGAATGGCTTCATCCTACAAAAGAGAGCCAGTTGAACTTTGCAAGGAGTCAGTATTGTGAGCCTATGACCTTTCATATGAAGTACTTGGAGGGCAACAGAGAGGTAGCAGAGTCTGGGGAGGAAGTCTTCACCTAAGCATTGGGAAATAAAGGGAGACAAGTCATTTAAATTTAAAAATACAGCAAATGCACTTGTTAAATAGACAGTGAATGTGTGATTCTCATTGAGAGCAGAGAACAGAGTAGTTCAGGTTCAGCATTAGTGATTTGAACTACCAAACAGGCAAGATTTTCCTTACAGAAACATCTAAGACAAAAGCTGATCATAAATAATCAGCTAAAGTAGCTCCATTTTGCTCTTTCCTTTGCTTCTGAAAGTTAGCAATTATTTCAAATTATGTATAGAAATTTTGTGATGTGGACTGTTATGTCCATTGGGAGATGTGCTCAAGCTTTTAAACTCATTTCCTCTGGCCCTTTTACTTTGGTCTGAGCCCAGAAATGTTTTATGGGCCTCACTGGTAGAGGTAATGGGAGTCTGTGGATCAGGTCATGCAGGCTGCATTACACCAGACACGAGTCAGACACACAGAAGTGTGCAGAACAGACTTGGAGTCTCCAAGATGCAGCAGAAGCACTGGAGTCTCTAACACTACAGAGTGATTTAAGCACTGTTTAAATCAGCCTATGTCACCATTTGGGGCAGGTTCCTCAGCTCTGCAAAGCTGAGCTTCAGCAGGGAATATCCTCCCAGAAAATTAAACTGATTTTTGGCTGTGGCTTCCAGTCTGGGGTCCATGGATGCCCAGGAGTCTGTGGATCCATTCTGGAAGCTCTGCAGAGGTAGTGAGGAAAAGTTTCTTTTCAGTAGGCCTACGTTTGCTATGCAGATGTCCACACCTCCACCAAAATCCACAGGTTACAAAGTTTGATTTAAGACTTTGCTCTCATATATAACAGTTTGATGCTAATATTTGCAGTCCCTTTTTCACAGATGCATTTTATCAGCAGGTTCAGAACACTTTTCCAATGCTTACCAAGCAGCCCTCTCCTGCTAAAAGCTCACTGAAGTTATTTTGTAATATTTAAAATGGTGTGAAAATTCAATCCTGCCTGATTATCCTGAGGCATTACTCATGTAAATCAGACTCTAAACAGAAAAAAATCTTATTTTGAGGAAGATGCAGGAGCAAAGATACCAGACAATAGGCAATGAGAACACCGAAAAAAAAGCAGCAGATTATTTGACAAAATAAAAGACTGGGGAAGGAGAAGGAGAGGGAGGAAAGGGAGGACAGAAAAGAAGCATATCTAGAAATTAGATATCTGGAAATTAGCCTGTAAGAGTAGAAAGTCACACCAATTCTCACTACACCATCTCTTTTAGCTTGGAAGACAGCAAGATCAAGGGCTACAGGTTGCCCAGGTGTGGTGGCAGTGGCTGTGAGGTGGCATCTGGCAGCCAACACCCCTTGGTCCCCAGCCAGCCCTGTGAGAGCTCTGCACCCATGTGGTTCCTGAGGCAGGGACCAGACCCACTGCAAAATGCCAGCCACGTGACTTTCACCCCAGAAATTACTGGCAACAAAAAACCTGACAGGTAAGCACAAACAAAAAATGTGACTGAATTTAAAGCAGGTAAGCACCTTGCTCCAAGAAGGCTCATAACTGCCCCAGGAGTCCCAAACATATCCTTCAGCACAAACTGTGCAGCCCCTAGGAAGCATAGAGCAGTCAGAGATGGAGGAAACCTGGAAAAGCCTGGTTTTCCAAGTAAGACAGCAGAATAGCAGTTTCAGGGTGCTCATTTTAGCTAAATGAGGGTCTCTGCAGCTGGCAAATGATTTGATTGTAAAGCCCTTTCTAGAGAGTGAACAGAATGTCAGCAGCACAAGGAGTCACCATTCCCAAGGGCACCTTTCTGATGCTGCTACAATACCCTGGTGTTCTTAGACACACACGCACAAAAAATGGTCCCCGAGACATCAGAGAGGGCAATGGCCAGGGCAGAAGAGAAAATGCAGACAGCCAGTCTGGGGCTGGGATCATCTGAGGAAGTGCTCAGAAGCAAAACCTGTTTCAGGAGAAGTATTCTGGCTTGTCAAGAGCAGAATTAATGACAAAGAAACAGCAATTAGCATGATTTCAAATATTCCTCTAAAATACGCTATAAATCGTTCTGCCCTTGGGAGAGCCAGAACAAAAGACGAGCATAAAACTGCAGGCAAAACGCAAAAGTCTCCATCTCACTGTGCAGGCAGATGGAGTTATTTAGTAAATCCTCTACAGTCTTTTCTGGGCTATAAGGAAGGGAGGAAAAAAAAGCTGCCCAAAGTTTCAGTCAATATTTACCTCTTGGGTTAATAAATTGTGATCCTGGCCTCAACAAAAGTCAATATCTTCTGATTATTATACTCAGGCACCTTTTTATTTGTACTCACTCATTGTATAATGAGTCACCCGTTTCCACTGGCAACTTCACTTTCATTTTGAATGTCTGAATTGAACAATCATTTATACTCCAAAGGCATAAGACAAAATTACTATAAACTAGAGCAGTAAAATGTGGACATAGGTTTCTATTTCCAGTGAATGAGCAAGCTTGGGCAGGGGGCGGGCAGAAGGGATCAAGGATTAAGTACAAAAAATAGCTGGTTAAATCCTCTTTTAAATACCTCTGAGTGACAAGGAGCAGAGAGAGGAAAGCCCTGAACTGTGATATTAAATACAATTAGGCTGCAAGCGTGGCAGGAAAGAAAAGGCAACAATCTGACCTGAGTAGTAAACTTATTTTAAGGGAACATTAGTAGGCTTTCTCCCTGAAATAACCAAAAGCAACACCAGAAAATAAATGCCAAGGGCACCATGTATAAATTCACACACTTGCAAGTTAAGCCACAAAGACAGATCTGAATGAAAGTCACCCCACACTTGCTGCTTCATTAGAGGTGGACTAGGCCAGAGCCAGAGGGAGAAAATTCAAGGCGCTAGTCTCACAATTATGTAATGTTTTATATAATACTACAGGTGTGCACTGTGCTTTCCTGAAAGAAATCAAAGCACAGCCTCCCCCAGCAAGATCAAGAATCAGCTAGAATCACATTTTTGCTCTTCAATTTCTCATTGTTTGAACATCCCCCACTGACTATAATAAAAATGTTCTTTAGGCTTACAAGGCTTGTGATACTAGAAAGATTTTCACCCACATAACCCACTAATCCCATCTCTTTTTAAAAAAGTAAGTAACTTTTACCAGTTTAAGTTTGTCTGGCTTGACATTATTCTACTATTAATCCCACTCTGGCAAACAATGGTGAGAGCAGCACATCTCTAGCTTAAACACAGTAATTTTTGAACAGTGGAAATCAGAAAGAGCAAATTATGATCAAATCAATCATGATCTGGCTATCTTCGTGAACACTAATAAGCCCCATATAAATCACCCTAGCGTGTTTCTTCTAAAAACCACGTTATAGATCTGCATGGCACTACTCTGATACCATATTACCTTGTATGGTGAATAAAACATAGTTCAGTATGACCAAAGAAGTCAATGGTGTACTCATGGGAACATGAGTGCAGAAGCACTCTTTTCAAACTGGAAAAGAATCTGTCATTTTCAGATGGGACGTTCAAAGATTTATTATTGTGTATTTTTGCATTATCTGACAATACTGTGCTTAAATTGCATATGTTCAAGAAGGTGTATCTCATTCAGAAGTTGGCCAGCATAAGCTTCAGGAAAAGGATGTCATCACAAACAGATGTTCCCTGCTACTTCACAAATCCAGCTTACAATTCACTTGCTATAAGCACATTTTAAATAGAGACCAGGAGACAAAGTTGTTTAGATGGCTCATACACCAAAAATCAGGTGATTTTTTAAAACAAAATTACATTAAAACAGAATTTTAAAAAATCTCCCCACAACAAGAAGCCACAAGCCAGAACCTGACCATGCTGAAGCTCAATATATTACAGATTCATTTTATGTTCACAGATCTGCCCCTACTAAATTCAGATGTTTTTCACCATTAACTTACTTGAGATCCTTTATTTTCTTCTAATGAGCTTTATCAGCAACTGCCACCATTACCACACTGGTGCCAACAAGCAGACATGCTAATTCATGTGCCATTAAACAGCATGCATATCCATAGGGAAAGGCTGGAAACTGTCTTGGGAATGGAAATGAATGAAGTTTCAGTAAGTTTGAATAAATCTGTGGGCACTTGTAGCTACAGAAGATTTTCATCTATAGCCTTTATAATAGCTTGGAAATGACAACTAATTTAAATGCATCAGCATCTACAGACAGAAACTGCAACAAAGTGGGCAAAGCACAGCCAGATGCTGTGGTTTCTCAAAACCTACTGTGCTTCCAGAGACATGCATGCTTTTGGAAAGAAACTATTCCTTCATATACTGTAGCAGACAAAGTTGAAGTACATTATCTTGTAGTGAATGAAAAGCCTCAGGCAGAACATAAGAATCCATAGATTTGGTTGACTATGGTTGGAGCCCAAGTTACTCTAAGCCAAACTTCTTCCTAGCAACCTTCTCTGGCTAAACTCAAACAGAGTAATTTATCTAAGTGTGGTAAAATAAGCAAATATGTCCCATTCTGCTCGTCCATATTGGGTAAGAGTGCAAGCTGAGCTTCTCATTCATGTTTGGGAGGAAGGCCACTGCATTGTCTGCCAACACCAGCATCCCCAGCCAGATGCACTACTGAATGCACTCCATATTACAGAGAAAAACGTAGCTATGACGTATTTACGGATTAAAATAAGTTTTTTCTGTCTTTTCACTCTTTGCTACTTGAAGGACAAGAGTTAAAGGACCCGAAGCAATGGTCAGACTTGTGGAAAGCTAAGGCCTCAGGTCACATAGATTTAGTCAGAGTGTTTATCTGCATGCATGTTTTCCATGTGGCTAAACTGAGGATGAGACAATTATCCTTCCCTCCTACACATTTCCAGAACAGAAACTGCATAAACAGAGAGAGGAAATAGCATTCAATTCAAAATAAGTCTGGTTATTTTTGCAGGGAATTTGTAAATACTGCTCTTGTGGAAGGTAAATTTCTCAAGGTTCTTTCACCATACTGAGGCCTGACAGAGGAGTACATAATTTCCATGATGATATTTCCGTGAGGTTATACAGAGACAGGAGGAGAACTTCTCCAAGGAGGGCAAAGGTCCTGGCCACCGACCACAGTGCAGTAATTCCCAGTTCAGAATGCCACTGCAAGTGATGCCACCAGAGCGGGAGCACAGAAGGGAACTGAATCAAGGGAACTGCAAACTGAGCACCAAGAGAGCACCTCCCCGGGCGGCAGAGCAGAGCTGGGACCCGGGCTCGGGTGGGATGGTTATTCCCTCTGCCCTCTGCAGAAGGAAGATCCCCTCCTGTTCCAAAGCGCGCGGTGCTTCCGGCACAGCCATGCCGGACACAGCCATGCCGGACACAGCACGGGCACTGCGGCACAGCCAGGGCTCCCCTGCCAGCCTGGGGCAGCCCCCTCTGCACTGAGACCAGGCCACCAAATGGCTCCGAGACATGGGTGGCAAGATGGGGTTTGTTTTTAAATTCACAGCAAGCCAGTGCAAAGAGCAGAGAATATGTTTGATGCATTTATCGTAGCCTGTGCTGCTAAAGAGATTCAGTGAGTCTCCTAAATTAGTACAAGTTCCAGAATCCTACAGAAACATAAGAGGGTCTTGTGAACTAAGGAAGGAGGCAGATGGTTTCTGCAATGGAAAACAACAAATTATTTTTTTAGATGATTTTTGAGTTACTGAAGGATCATTTCTACTGGCAGTCAAGATACTAACATATAAACGTTAAAAAATAGCAATTCAACAGCTATTTCTTCAGTCACTCACTGTGGGATGTATGTGACTTTAATTAATAAGCCTAATGTCTTTAGATGGATGGATTTCTGTTTTCTTCTGTGCTCTGTCTCCTTTTTATTTTTCCAAGAAATAACCTAAAATATAATGTACTGACCAGAGCATAATAGAGTGGACTAAAATATAAGAATCATAAAAATCATACTTGTTTACAATAAAGGCGTGGATTAATATTGGCAAGTGTTTGAAAGCACTGAAATAACATTTTCAGCCCCCACCTTTATGATCAAGTAAATCCTAGCTTTATGCAGAAAATAATATTCAATAAGGAATACAATCTAAATCTTGAATTATATAAAAATCACAACACATTTTCTGTGCTCCTCTAAAATTCAATAAATAGTTCAATAGATCATCTTTATTCCTTTCACCCTTGTGGGGAAAAAATGATTCTTAGGCAAAGAGCTTGCAGGCCAAATTTCAATCTGAAAATAACCTTTATAGCTGAGTTATAAAACAATGAGAATAAGGGTTTACGATGTGAAAGTTGATGCAGGCTTTACTGCTTTGGCATGATTGGTGAAGCTGTATTAAAAATAAATAAATTTTTTAAAAATAAAAGAAGGAAGAAAAAAAAACCAAACCAAACAAAAACCACAACCTCCCCCCAGGCATTTTTCTCCTTTGACTAAATAAAAGAAGCTGTATGCTATCATGGCCATATAAATCTAAAGTCTTAAACCACTCCGCCCTTATTATCTCTTCCAAAAGAAAAATGTTTATAATAATACATATATTGACTTTAGCTTTTTGTTCAATAACAAGATTTACTGCCCCACTCTTCAGTCAATTGTAACCTCTTTGGGTCAACAAATCTCGATACTGATCTCAATAGAAGTCAATACCTGCTTATTACTTACCTCTGCATTTAGACGCCTATCACAAATTCATATGGGCATCCCCTTGGAAAGCAGAAATTAATACTTTCTATTTCATTTTTATACAAAATAGACTTACGTGCTTATCACACAGTCATGTGTGCTTATCACAAAGCCATGAGATGATGCTCTGTTTTTGGAAAACATATTATACATTAATTTCTGGAACTAAGAGTTAAAAGCTGTATAGCTTCTCTGATGTTTCTATAAAAATTCACAAACTGACCTTCTTGCAATTCCTATTTTTTCCCACATAAGATGTAAATCATCAATCTGATATTTTGTCCTTACCAACTGAGAAAGGCAAATAACAGCAAAATTGAAAAGCTAGTCGCAAGTAATAATACACAAACTAATGTCTCAGAAGTTCAATAGAGAAAAGTACTAACCACTTCCTTGGTTGCATTTGTATGATGCTAACATAAAATATGAGCCTGAAAAGCACTATCACGCCTGCATTTCTATATTAATTCAGTCTGTACTTTTGGAGCCAACCTTTGTATAATCTATATGGTACCTAAAGTGTCAAACATCTGCTATGAGAGGATAATTGAGTCGGGGTTTTGTGTCTTATATGTGAACAGATTAAATGAGTCTCTATTTACCATGCAATCCAAAGGCTTGTATAAGAATCTTATCATGGAGTTGGACAATGAGAAATGCATTTTAAAATACTGTCTCATTGGACTTGATTTACTTACATCAAGCATGTAAGTAAACAGGAATTTATTTTATTTCAGAATAGAAACCGAGAAAATACTGGTACAGAAGTCTTGAACACATGGGAAGGAAATGTCAGAGTTATGTTCAAAAATGCCTTTAGAAGTGTCTGAAGCACCTGCAAGAAACATCACTGTACTGGTTCTTTCTAGCTGTACATGCAGTATAATACTGGTTGTGTCAAACACAGCAGACAACAGATGGAGCAATGACCCCAGCCTTGAAGGCCAGTATTTTCTTCTCTCGTCTTGAAATCTTCATTCCAGAACATTGTAAATGGCAATGAGAGTATTTGTACTTCAGTCAGTGGAAGGAGGGCAAGGATGGAAGGACAGAAGTAAAATAATAACTAGGAAAAGTGTGTATTGAAGATGTAGATATAAAATCCATTTTTAAGTTTTCCTTTCTAGCTAAGCCAGTGCAATTCACATAACACTATGTAAGGCTGGCTTAATGTTGCACATTCCCATCACTGTCCTATAACATTTGCATTATTTGAGGTAACATGAGGCTGTGCAATCTGCTACAACTGCTTTCTTGTGTTTGCCCATGAAATCCTGGAGTCTGAAAAACTTCCATAAATTGAAAATTTAGATATGGTTTATGCACAGGAGATCCCATTCTCCATTTATTGACACCAGTTTTGCATACACCATAGGGACAAAAGTAATATGATGAGACTCATGTTCAGACTTACCCAAGAACTGTATTTGACTAACAAGGTGAGCCAATTCAAAATTAAATAGTTTTTCAGGCTAAACAAAATCAATATTATTTATAGGATGTGATAGTAAGCCTAAAAAAAAAAAACATTTCTAGCTTTTTAAAAATAGATAAAGCTATATTGATTTACAAAACATAAGGCATTAGGCTGCTCAGATACACAGAACTGTCATGTAAAAGATCTAGGTCAAGAAACACCAATAAAACTCTCATTCATCTCATTAGCTGAGGAGCACAGTGAAAGGTTAAGCAAGGTTAACATGGTCTGTCTAGCATCTGATATTCCTAGGATGACAAGTTGTTCTCCATGGCCAGTTTTAGTGACCATCTCTGACTGTCCAGTGAAGGCTGTGCGCTCTCTGGGCCGAGGGGCTGCAGCAGGGAGGCACCGGGAGCCTCCCGCCCCCATCACACCCCATTCCCAGCCATGGCTGACCCTCTGCTGAGCCCAGGCTAATGACAGTGCCATCGTTTACAGCCCAGAGCCAGGAAATTAGATCTACAGGATGATTTGATCCAAGCCACACAAAGATACACAACTGGAAGAGAAGGTAAGCTCACCTTCCTGGCCCCATTCTCTCTGCTGTAGATCTCCATGGGGGGAGGAGCAGTGCAAGTGTGTTTCTGAAGACCAGACATAGTGGGATGCAGCCAGGAGTTACAAACAAAAATGTATGTGACCCAGAGCTGCTGCATGGAACTCTTTCTATGTACCAAGAAACAGAGCAAAGATCCATCCAAGGGGCAGAAAATGCTAAAAGTAAACTGCAGTAGCTTCCACAGAATAGAAGAATCCAGGATTTGGTTTCTATTCTAGCAAACAGTGAGGATTATATTTGTTGAACCTGACTGTAATATATTTCATTCACAAGAACTGATATTCGCAAAACCACCTCGAAATTAAAACATTAGTTTATTTTTATGTGATACTGTTTAAAGTGGGTAGACTTTGGATTCTGCAATATGAAGAATGAAGGATGTTATACTGTAATATGAAAGATGACAATAATTAACACAGATGAAGTGCTGGTAGAAACACAGCAGAAATTCAACAAAGATCAGGCTCCAGAGTAAGGGAGTATGAAGGAAAGAGAAAGAGAAATGAGGACTGTGCAAATGAATATATAATAATATAATATACACTCATAATAGTTGTGAGCACCAGCTAGGTGGGAAGAGGCAAAGGACAACAGGAAGACTGGCCTAAAACAAGAGATATTCTGCCCTGACTATGGCAAAGACCTTGGAAGATGCTCAGAGGGAAGAAATCTCCATGGAGATTCATGAAAGCTGCTCATTATTATCATTTTGCCGAAGTATTTCTACCCCTGCACAAGCCCTGAGGCCCATTCACATTTCCTGAATGTCCTAGAAGACAAAATCTAACTTTGAAATGGGAAGAGCTAAATAAAAGTGGTGGTTTACAATTTTCTGAAGAAGGAGGTGGGCTGAATGCAAAGAGGCCTCACATCACTGCTACCACACCATATTGTTCCCAGCTCTGTGAACTCATCTTTTCCAAGAATCTCCTGACAATTTCAAAGTATGGCTTATGTCCCAACCCATCATGTTTCAGGTTTTGATTTCAAAGTATCTTCACACTGGATTACCGTCCTAATAAAGGATTCTGGATGAGTGTCTGCATAGCCCAGAGAGGAAAAGACAGACGAGGGAGGGCAAATACTGAATTGTTTGGGTTTACTCCAAGCTAACGTCTGCACCTAGTTTTCTGAAACAAAGTTCGGTTGGTCAGGATATAAACCATTGTCACTACTGGCAAAACCCGAGCTCCCTCATTCACTTACTTCTATAGCTGCTGCATTTATAGGACTGATTACAGCCAGCATTTGAGTTGATGATATTTTAATTAAAAATGTTCAGTTGTATTGAAGATTTTCTACTATCAGCCTTTCAGATGAAAAGAGATGATGAGGTTGATGGAGCTACCAACGCAGCCAATTTTTAAGCGGGGTTTTGACTGTGAGGGTTATCGTTACGGGAACCTTTCAAGCTCCAGCACGTATTGCCCTGGCAGAAAGTAAAAAGTGCTATTGTGTTATGTATTCTGTTCAAGTTTCTCACTTGGAAATAGTTATGATTGTCATCCTTGGCCAGGTTTAAATTGACATTTTTATCACAACATTCCTGGCCTAGTACTGCAAGTTACTTGCTTGTGAGTAGTTATCAGGTGGCAAAAATTTTAAAGGCGCTTGGCTCATTAAAATTATATGCCAAGAGCTATACAAGACAACAAATAACAAAAAGCAGCCAAAGACAGCAAGAATTCTTTAAAAAAAATTTAGAAAACCTTTACAGAGATAGGAAAATGATACATGCAAAAGTCATAAATTGCACATCTTCATTTAATATTTGATAATCAAAAAGCTAATAATTAAAACTGGGAGGGGTAAGTCAGTCAAGTTTTTACAGCTGAGCGCACTCCCTGAACATGCCCAAATCAACACTTAGGAGATTAATTTATAAGCTCTTCAAATTCTGAATCTCCAAGGTTTATGCTGTCTGTGCATTGTTTGCATAATGCAGTTTTCTTCTACTAAAGCACTATAAAGGGATTATTTTCATATTCAGCATATTAAAGATACAGCACAATTCATAGATATCATACTGTGCTTATGCCTGAGATAGCAGGTATGGTGTTTTGCCTTCTGATTATCTATGAAGCAAATGTAGAAACATAGATGTTTTGGGAGAGAGTGTATCCTTAGTGAAATTAATTCCCCAATGGTTTTATTAAAGTCTGCAAATTGCATTATTTTCCCATCATATTTGAAATATTGCACTTCCTTAATGCTTGCTCTAACCCATGGCATGCCATCTTCCCTGGGGTGTCTAGACATGGTGTCTTAGATTTATGTGTATGATCTCAGTGTGTTACAACATCACTCCTGACTAATGCATTATTACAATACTTACATATATTCCCAAGTGTCACTGTTTTGATTAAAAAATCACCAATCTGCATATGCACACCATCTGTGCTTCAGAGAAGCAAAACATGCAGGATAACATTTGCCTTACTCAAAAGAAAATTCAGATACTATGAAAAAAACAAATGGGAACCTTTTTTTTTATGCTTTGTTTTGTAAAATAACAAAGAAAATGACTACTGTTTCTGTAAAACAACAGTCCATGCCTCTGACACTAAAACATAAGCCTTTTCTTCTCTACACAGCAAGGAGATTTACCTTTAGTAACAACATGCAAACAATCTGCCCTTTTAGAGATAGCAAATAACATGGTACGGAAATGTACTGCTGCAATGAATTTTAAAAATCTCAGCTCAGAACAGGGGAGTTTCCAGCAGAAGGGAATGTAGTCAGCAGCGAGTCCTTTCTCAGCTGAAAGCTGCAAGAGTGGTTGTAAAAGATGAATGAGGCCCTTGCTTACTGGGGTGAAATGCTTTTAAAGGACAAGAATCTGCTTATCTTTGATTGATTGCTCAGTCTGATACTTTCCTTTATAAAGTTTATTGACTACAAGCCCATAAATCAAAGAAAAACAAATCACAGGTTCAATTTGGGGGGCATTGACATCCTGCCATCTTGCAGCAATAGCTTAGAAGTCACAGGGCAGGAAGGAGAAGGGATATGGGGGATTCATGGAGACAAAAGTATCTATTGCAGATAAACTATTATTTAAAATGTTTGTAAACAATTATTCATTTGTGCCTAATCACATTTTTAAGTCAAAGGAAAAATGCTGACAACCAAGCTACCTAGGTTATTATTTTGAAGTCCTTAAAGGCAATTTACAATTAACAGACGTAATTCTCACCGTGCTGCTGTGTGTCTCTCTGGTTCTGTGTGATTACAGTCACATACCCACACAGCCCTCACCCGCTGGAAGAATGTTACATTTACAATTTAAACTACCAAAGCAAGAACCAGATTCCTTTCCGGGGGGTTTGCGGGCTTGGAAAATCTGTGTAGTGCAACACCCCATACAGTTGCACGTAAGGAAAGCACTAGCCATAGATCTTTCTCATATGGGGCATACGGGATAATATGACAGCATGATAATACAGATTAATTTGTGCCATTGACCTTGACACACTATTCTATTGTGTATTCTTTTAAAGTCAGCACTCAGGTCACTAGAACATCTGGTGTTTAACAAAAAAAAATCCCATTCTGAAGTGCTAAATGTGTTGAAACAAATGGTACTGTACTATCATTATACAGTGCAACCTCTCTGCGAGGGGTCTAATTTCAAGGCTATCCTGACTGAACTGCATTATTATTAGGGGTTTTGTAATTCACATCTTGCCACAGTACACAAAATACCTAATTATCAAAAAGTAGCCTTTTAAAAGCTGGGTTGTGTTCCTTGTAACTGGGTCTGACTGTCGCTTTCTTGCCATTTTATCCTTGGAGGCATCTGGAAGGGCTAAGCCTACACAGTGCTGAACATCCTGGCCTCGACCCAGCAGAGCACTTCAGCATGCACATGTACACGTATCACAGCCCCTTTATTTCAGCAAGACATGCTGTTAGGTAATGCATGTGCTAGATCACCTTGCTGGATGTATGGACTGGGGTCACCACATTGTTTGGAAGTTGCATAGTGCTTAGTATTGTGCCTGCCCCACCTTACACCCCGTTACGTCCAGCTTGTGCTTGAATCTGTCCTAGTGCTCACCTCTGGGAAAAGCTGATGCAGCCTTTCACAAGGAGGCTGAAGATCTGAGAGATGATTGGGAGCAAAGAATGGCAGCTTTGTTTCACAGGAGTATTTACATGGTGTTTAACATGAAAAAAAAAAGCAAAGGGTGATGAGTCTGCCCAGGCTCACCATCCCTCTGAAACCTCTGCCGTCCCCACGCCTCTCTACCACCACTCTGCCAGCTCTGCTTCCTGCAGAGATTCTCCATGTAAGCAAACATAAAGGTTATTTTTGTAGGATCCCTGGGAATCCCAAAAAGCTTCCATGGTAAGGATTAAGCGTTTCCAGGGGTCTGATGACCTTTACCTGACCTGAAGCAGATTGCAACGTCAATTAGCATTTCAGCTTTCCCTATTAGTAAGGATACACACAACCCAGGCTGGGCTCTTCCAACTGTGCTGTGTTTGTGCTGTGAGTCATGGTGGGCTGATTCTCCCCCGCTTCACAAATCTGCAAATTTATGTCCCAACAAAACAAGTATAAAATGCTACTACTCTACTTTTTCACCTAATTTTCCCTCGCTCTGCAAGCATGGGCGAAAAGGAAACACACTTATAGCCGAGTACTATGCATTTGACAATACCAACATTTTTTTAAATAAGGTGAAAAAATTCCTCACTATCAAAAGCATGGAAAATTGCTATAGGTATTTATGAACTAAAACATGTCTCAACGCCTGACAAAGGACCAATACCTTCAGCTGTGGAGAAAAAGGAACACAGCAAAGGCGAGCACACAGGTGTATTTATAAAGAGCAAGGGATGCACATGCTGAGCCAAGCAAAGACAGGGCAACAGGAAGAGGCTCAAGGTCATTTTGCACAGGAAAGTAACAGCCCAGAAAATGCCTTTGACTCACAGCAGGGCTGGAGAAGGAGGAGAAGGTATCTGTTATGCTGTGGCTTGAGCCAAGGTGAACTAATTTCCAGTTGTTTTAAATGAGATTTCTGCCACGAGGTCCCAGCTGATCTCCATGACAAATTTATATATGGTTACTGAAAAAAAGAAAAAAGTAGAAAAACCCAAACATGACACCACTGAATGAGAAGACAGCATTAAGCAATCAGTTGCCAAAGACCTAATCTCATTAACTCCTTCTAAGATTTCAGCCATCAGTCTGTAGCTGGCCGCTACGGGAGAACTAAGTACAATGAGACATCTTTTAAACATTATTTTTTCAGGCCATCTTCCTGATCTTTTATACTTGTTTGTTCTGCAGTTTCTTAGAAGTTACAACTGCTGAAGGAAGTAGAGAAAATCCAGGAAAAAAAAAAATAACCTGCTCTCCTATGCAGCTTCACTCCACCGGGTCAGTGATTAACAAAGACAAGGTCCTGCTGCAGGGAAGCTAAATGGAGTTCATTATGGACATGAAAGTTAGCAGGGCCAAAAAGGTGAGACCATAGGAAAGAGGATGAAATAAGAGCCTAACAAGTGTGGATTTTACTTCCTCGGTGCAAGAAGGACAGCTTTTAACTACCAACTACTCTAAAAGAAAATCTATCTACACAATAGTTTCTTTAAGATAGGTATTATCCTATATACTACAATCATATTGTTTTGAATATACTCAGGAAAATTAAAATGTATTACTTTAAAAATTGTGTCTTGTTCTGCAATGAGAAACCTTTGATTTGTGGACTGAAAATTTGGGTTTGCCCCTTTTCCAGGAAAAATTAGGAAAATTGAAACATTTAAGTGGAGTAGAATGATGTCATTAAATCTGGATCGGGACATCTACCTCAAACCCCCACAAACCTATGAGTTTGTCACCCATGCTCATTGGCTGAATGCTTTGGAAATGTCAGTGCTTCCTGGGAGTGCTTCCTGGCAGCAGCAAACTGTCTGGAGTAGGCAACTACAGAGACTTTGCTCCTGTGACACTGACAGAGCCTGGAGCTACAGCCAGCAGACACTGGGATATGAGTGGATTTTCTTGGCCCTGAAGTCTGCAAGTGATATCCTGTGTTTCACTCACAGATAATTTCTGGCCACACATTGCAGTTCTGGGTACCTGGGCAACACTAAGAGGATCAGCTTTCACAGGGTGTCGTATTTTCTCCCCAGAACTGGCAGTGAGTAATCTCTCTTTCAGTACTTCTGGTTTAGGACACTTCCACTTTGATTTTACACTAGCACTAACCCCATTGTCATTAGAGAACCTGAAGTTTTCTGCTACACCTGCCAATATCCTGTATGACCAAAGAGTCCAGACTTGATCACAACAATGAAATGTCCCTCCCACAGAAATGTCTGAGTAGGTGGCAGTCAAGTGGTGACATGAGGCATTGGCTACTACAGAAGTTGCTTAGAAGTGGGGCTCACCGGCAAAAGGCATATGTGATGGTAAGGCTAGAAAATGAAGTACATCTCAAGTTATCTGATTAACCTCAAAAAATCAGGTCAAAAGGTGTTATGAAAACTAATAAACCAAAATCTCAATGAACCTCCAGTTCACAATAGATTAAAGGCTCTTAAAGAGGAGTGTGTAGTCAAGTACCTTGAACAGAACATAAATCCAGTAACTTCAACGTGTAACTAAAAGTTTCAGGGAAACCAGAGGATGAAACATGATTTGAGGTTCATGGTTCCAGGACTGTCTGACACCTAGAACATGGCAAAGAAAAAGAAAAGTGCATAAACAGCTGATAAATAGTAATATATTACTTGGTCTCTGTAAGTAACCATGCCAAGGATCTCTGTAGAGATTAGCTCTACCAATAATTTCGCCTGTATACCAACATCATCTTTATTTCTTTTGTCATTAATGTTCTAGTGGGATATAAATTACTCTTTTGAATTATTAATCCTAATTCCACTTTCAAGGGGAGTGGACTTCAGACCTTTTATGAGATATCTAGGAGATGATCTGTTGTCTAAGCAACCCTTAGAATAGGCAGGAAAAGTCAGATGTAAGAGTAAATTAATGTGGCATTAACTTGCTTCCAACAGCTTGTTAATGGAAATGAATTCAATAAGCATCACATCCAAGAAGGGGGAAACTGTCCCCATTTGCACTGTTGTGCAAAACAAACTCCAAAATAAAGCAAGAGGATGGACACAAAGAGCTACTTATCATAAGCCTCCCTAAACAACAGCAGTCTCAGCAGAGAAGACAGGGATGAAATAATGCACATCTGAGTAAACTAAGCAAGAATAAAAAGGAGTCAATGGGAAAAAATATAAACTTATAGTAATCATTAAGAATTTTGATTAAACTTCCTAGGACTTTAGAGCCACACTGGGGCTGGTACAGCTCCAGTAGTGCTCTGTGATTTAAAATTCTTAAGTATTTGGGTGAAAATCTGTCTTTTACTAGCCAAAAAAAAAAAAAAATCCAAACAAACCCAAATAATACTGAAATAATAGCAAAATAGCTACCATACTGGCACATGGTGATAATCATTTTAAGAATGTTGTGAAACCATGTAAGATCTTGAAAATATCATACTTTTAGCTTTGCTCCCCACTGTTAAATGCTCTCAGACTTGAAGAGAAAATGAAGAACCTATTTTGTTATTTTGCTCAGATAATAACAGTTATAAAAATAGATTAACTGTCAGTATCATGAATTAATATCACTAAAGTACAGAGGCTCAAATAATAGGTTTAGGCCATAAGCAAAGGACCAAGAACACAGAGTTTATGCTTTGACCTGGGAAAGGATATCCACACCACTACTGCAGAAAAATGTTTACCTAAAATGAAATTTATATTTAATAATTCTGTGTGCTTTTAAAATCTGTATTTTGTTTTGTTCTATGTGGAGACAGTTTTTGATATTAAACCATTACACACTAGCTGCAGAATCTGATGCTCAAGATAAAAATCTACAGCTTTTAGTTCATGCTTTTAAGTTTTTTTCTTTCCCCTCCTTTTTCTTTTTTTTTTTTAAAGAACCTCTGAAAGTCTAAATGATAACATGCTTCAAGTAGCTGCTCCTTCCCTGGAGTTGAACAAAATTGAAAAGATCAAAGTTAGTGCAATCTTGTTCAAAGGTGAAGAGGTGAAATCTTATGTGTGCTGAAGGATCAGAGCAAAGAGAAATGTACAATGCTTAGTGTGCGACACCTGAAGCCCACTTTCATCAAGGTACCTCATTTTCATCTGAATTCAGAATGTATCTCATTTAAGGGTAAAATAAGGAACAGCATAGGATTATCTTGGTTACAAAGAAGAGAAGCCCGTGCTCAACACTGAACAGTAAACATCAGTAAGGTAAAAATGGTCAATTTTTTGTAGAATCACTAAGTTCACCACATTAAATTCTATATTCCTTCTTTAAGTAACATTTATATAATTGAATAAGATGAAGCCATTACACCCACGATGTTTCAAGAATCATAACACTGTTGATAGTTGAGTTTCTTGAAAAAACACCGTGTTTTGAAGAGGACTGCAGAGAGGGACATCTAAAAAGGGTATGTTTTTTTCCATAAATCTTCATGTGACTGATGTGCCCTGACATAATGTATCACAATGAAATACAGCTGCCAAAAAAGAACTTCAAATTAAGCCCTTTTCTAGAGAAAGAAAAAAAAAAGTGATAAGAAAATAGGTACCTTTTCAGCAAAAGCTTTTAAAGCTTAAAAGCACAGCAAGTAAAAAAGTTCTCTCAATTTTGTCTAAGTAACTAGAAGCTAAATGGGGGGAAAAGGGTATGCAAAATAATGCTCCAGCCTCTGTGAGAACTGGAGACATCCTCAACACAAGACACTGTTCCAGAGGAAGAAAAGAGGATTTTAATGTCCTTGTCCTACCTTGTCACTTTCAAACACATGGAAGATCCACTTTCAAACTATTGGGAAATGTGCTGCATTATGCTAATAATGCTAGTATAAGAATGTTTTAGCATAAACATGGACTTAGACATGGCAAAGTGGCCACATTCAGAAGCTGAACTGAGTCACATTTCAGTTGTTTCTTTGTGACTATGAAGAGTTTCTTCTGCATATGCCCCTGCATTGTTGCCGTAATTCCTAAATTCCCAAAAGCAATTTGCTGCCCAAAACCAATAATATATATATTTTCTATTCCAGGTCAAACCTTGACCTGAAAATCAGACCTTCTCAGGAATACTATAAAAGTCTTTCATACGCAGCCCTGATAGGAGCCATCCCACAGACCCAAAAGCTCCTTTGTCAAGGATTCAGCCAGCACACTCACACCCAAATTCCCACTTTTGTTCCCTTTCAACCTCAGCCCTCACTGAAAATTTGCTAAAAATGTGTTGTCTTCCAGTGGTATTCCAGAAAATGAACTGCTGGAAGCAGATCATGTGCAGATGCTGGGATTTGCAGACTGAGCATGAACTGGGGTTCAGGGACAGAACAAAGGTGACAAGACGCACAAAGGGAATTTAAGAAAACTCATGCACGCTACCTCCAGCACAATATACGTGCATGATTAGACTGGATGCAGCTGAACCTGTCACCAAACTGCTGCCTTATACTAGGTCAGGAATTATGCCATTCAAACTTCAATACCTCCCAGATTAGAGCATTTCTAATGGTTCTCGTCTTGGCTACATAAACATCCACCTCCATCAATCACAAATTGTGATCTAGAACACACATAAGCAGGTCCCAAAGGCTTGACACAACATACTGGTTCACGTGTGTTAGCACAGGGCTAAGAGTAGAGAAATGAAGCTCTCATTGTTTCTTTTCTGTGTTTCAGGCCACCATTTCTTATTTTACATTTGGGGTGCAGAAAGAATTGATCTATTGTCCTCTATCCATTGTCAGACATCTGCAACTAATCTGAGGAGATAACTGTGAAAGTGCTGCACGTAGACTAAATCTCTTGATGTCAGGGAACCTCTGCATGTTTCATAAGCATAAAATATATATCACATGCAGTGGCTGACTTGCAAACAGAGATGTACCAACTGTGTGTTTTAATGCTCGAATTTGCTCTTGCATTTTGGTAGTATGTAAACAGCTCTATTTGCTGCTTTGAAAGGGTTGAGCTGCTGGGATTTCAGACTTCTTCTGAAGTGCTCCACAGAACTGACTTCAGTTATTTCTTTAACCAAGCACTTCCACAGTGTTCAGATGCTTCCAGCAAATGTCCAAAGCTCCCCTCCACACCAGTGCTTTACATAAGTCATAAAGAACGTGTTGCAAGCATAAGGATGGGTTTTAGTCGCTGTCAGTGCTGTGTTCTGAGACACAGCCTCTCCTTCCTTCACGACTGTGCCATTCATCTGCACAGCAGAAAACACGTAGCCAGTCGCTATTCTGGTACTCGCGACAGTCTCACAAGGTGGGGTAATAGATCAGATGTATCGGCCTGTTATTGTTCCTGTCTGTATTTGTATTTGTTATGGACTATAAACCCTGATGATCCCATGAAGGGTTGTGACCATGAATCCCAATTGGCTGAGCAGTGCTATTTCATGGAGGGACGAGTCCGGCAGTAATGAATTCAGTCAACATAATGATTTCGGTTTCACTGCACTGCTCTGCTTCCTGGGAATCTGCAGAAGATGAGTGACTCTGTCACAATCATAAATTCAGACACACACAATGCTGAAACTTCTTATAGAGCTTTAAGTCCCTGTGAAATGTCAGACTAATAAATATGATGATCATATTTGCTATTTGGCAAAAATATTAATTAACCTGGAAAAGTTAATAAAAATATATTCCCCAAACTTATGCAGCAGAAAAAACATTTTTTTCTTATTCATAGTTATATGAATGCAAAATGCCATGGGTTCTTCATCTTTAATACCTAAGGGATTTTTAAGCATATTGCTTCCATAAAACTTGGTTCATCAGTACAGTACACAGCCCAGATATGCATATTTAATTACTTTGAAAGTAATTTACTTGTACAGATGGTGGTATTAGAAGGTCTTACTTCCATTTAAATTACTTCTATTTGAAAAATAATGTTATTTTGCTATGAATCTTGAGTGAAGAATTCACTCTTATTACAGATGAATAATACTTGACAATTGTAATTAATCTGTGACTAATCTAATACTGCCTGGATAAACATTTTCTTTCCAGTTTTACAAATCAAAGCATCCTCTTTCCAGAANGAGGGGGGGACAACCCCAGTCTGCTCTTGAGGCACATGAATAAAAAGCCACAGAAGAGTTTGCTGGACACCCCTGAGACTTCCCAAGGCAAAGAGATGTTACAAAATTGTTTGCATCTTTCTGTAAGATTAAGCAGGGATTAAAGCAAAAGGGTGCACTTCAGGAAAATACCTACCAGGCATGAGATTTCAGAAAAATAGTGACTCTATGTGCATGTGCAGAGTTTGGGAGAAGCTTTAATGGGCAAGGATCCAAAATATTCTGGGCAGTGCTCTGCCAGCAGTGCAGGCAGCAGGGCCATGGGGGTTGCCCACCCCTTTGCCGTTGCCATCCCCCACCCACGCCACCCAAATAACAGCAATTCCCGGGAGCAAGCATGCAGCAGAGGCAGGGAAAGCTAGCAGCACACTGCATTAACTCTTACATGCTTCCTGGGAAAACATGTCGGCTTCCTCAAGTGAGATTGTTTTCTTGTACAGCACTGTAAAAGGTCTACATGTGTTTGTTAGACTTTCTTCGGTGAACCCCCATCTTTATTCAAGCTGTGGCTCTCTCGAAGGGGGCTGATGTGGTTGCTATGGTAAGCATTCATGTTTTATTGAAGACTAAATAGCCAGAACCCACATAAAGGGCTCCCAAGTGGCCCTAAAGTGTGCTCTGCCTTCCCTTTCTGCCACCTCTCTCTTCAGGACAAAATAATTTTTTGACAGCTGATCTGATTTTGAGGGCCTACCCAGAATAGGGTGCTTTGTCCCTTCTGTCTATGTAACTTTAATATCATGGTCTGGATTTAATGCAGCAAACCCTGTGGATCTGCTTCAGAGATCCAGAAAGCACCTGAATTTCCCAGACAGTTTTGGGGAAACTGGAGATGATGGGTGAGCTGAGCCACTGTAAGACTGACAGAACCACATGTTTTTGTCACTTTAAAAATAGGAAGGGGGAAGAGGGGGAGGAAGAAGGGGAAATATCATACTGGCTTGACCAGCAATGCTGTACAGCCCAAGATGGATTACACAGCCTGGAGTACAGAGGTTTCACCCAGGCAGGAGGTTTCAACCTGGGTGCTGGAGGAGAGAAAAGGAACAGGGCACATCACTCCAGAATAAATCTGCTCCTGCTATAGCAAAGGAGCGGTGGTGCTCTGTGCCTGGCATTCAACTTGCAGACTGCTTTTCTTTTTAATTATCCTAATTAGGAAAAAACGTTACCTCCTTTGGCTTTCATATATTTACACTTACACAGAATTTCCAACTGCGTCTTTTTCCCAGGAAATCTAAGCACATTCGCTTTCACGGAGTTTAAAAAGCATCAAGGTCACATCTTTTCAGTTTTCATTTTTTGTTTGTTCAAACTGTCTGTGGTTGCTGCATCTCCAAACAGGTACCCAGTGTTCACACTTTCCTACCCACTGCTTCAGACTCCAGCTGCCAGAGCTGCACCGAGCTGCGCCTGCAGACTTGCACCCTTGCATTCCTCTGCAAGAAATGCTTGGAGCAGGGAAGTGTTCCTGGGCTTCTCATCCCAGCAATGCTTTCCTCCAAGGCATTTCTCACCAAGTGTTCTCTCTTCAAGGGAATGGGATCCCTACTTGTCCTCACCCCTCCCTAGTCAGGGTGACCCCAGAGACTCCCCATCATGACTGCCATCCCACTCCTCCAGCCATGCTGGCTGTAACCCTTCTAAAACCCACGGCAGCCACGTGCAAAAGCCAGAGGCTCAGCAGTGGAACAAAGTGTGCCTGGTTAGCACGTGGTGGTGAACTAGTTGGGGAAGGCAAGGATAGCCTGTGTCCATAGCTGGAGGGGGCATGTGGGGAGGGCAGAGGTTGCAAGTAATACTCCTGTAGAAGTATAGGATTAAGAGAAGGTGAGTCAGGAATTTGGAGAAATGGGGGAGTAAAGAGATGCAAACTGTAGGATGGCTGTGTCTGAGCTGATCTCAATTACAGTATTTCTCAGTTTAAGTATGCCATTTTAAAGCATGGAAATTCAAGGCTCCAGTTTGTATTTTATGACACAGAGCCAAAAGCCCAAAACAGAAGAAGCATCTTAACAGTTCTGTCCCTTATTTTCATACAAATTCACACACTTGTAGTCATACGCATATAAAGTCAGCCTTAAACACAAGATCCATGGTAAGTTTTTCAACAAAATAATCCTTTAGACACTGATAAATCAAGCAACAATGACACTGGGATATCATAGCATCACTAAAAATGTCACCACAGTTAACAAGCCTGCTTGCTTCAACAAAAAATATTGGTGAATAATCATCCTTCAGTTAGCAGCGCTAAAAAAAACATGCCTGGTGTTCCTTGCCTAAAAATGATGGGAGTGGAAACATTGTTTTCTTGCCAGGTTATTTTCATTTCAGGAAGAGAAATAACCAGGGGAAACATGGAGAGAAGAATAAATAACAAGAAGCAGTATGAGGGGAAGAAATCCTTCATAATTATGCCGTTGCCTCTGCCTTTCTCACTATCAGATTCCTCTCCTGTACCACACTGTGCCAAACCACTCACACACCGGGCATCCTCCAGATGAATCAACACAGTGGCACATGGATTCGAGCATACATCAGAGGCACAGAGGAGGTGTTTGATATTGTATTTATGAACAAATCGGAGACAAGAGCTTGGTAGGGGGGTTTTTTTGGAGGAGGAGGAGTAAAGAAAATAAGATTGTATGCCAGCTTGGGAGGAAAAACATCTCATTATCTGTTTAGAATTCCTATTAACCACAGACTCTGTTCAGCTTCATCCTCTAAGTGGTAAATTAAAAAAAGCACACATGCAATCTGTAGATTTGTTCCTTTACCCATCACTCGGAAAATACAATATGAAAGACTGCCTGCACTAATCCAGGCTCCTACATCTGCCCTGATGCTGCCCACTGGGCCAGGGGGACTGAACTGGGGCACTGTGCTGCCTGCAGCACACAGAGGGAGCCCCAGGTGCCACCAGGCAAGCACGGCCAAGCACCATCATCCCAGCCAAGCACAGAACTCCTGCCCAATATGGAAAAAACTCCATTTTAGGCAATCTCACCATAGTAATTTCTTAGTTTACTTTGCAAAGCAAAACCAACTGATTATGTCCACAAGCCGCTAGGTGTGACTACAAGCTATAACCTCCCAGATGCCTGGCAACTTCCCTGAAACCACCCCACAAAGACTTTACTTTTGTTCAAAACCATTGCTGATGAATACAAAACCTCTTTCTGAACACCAGTAAACATCTGCTCAACAGGAGGTGACAGAGAAAGGACGTGTAAAGAGCCCAATATCACAAGCTGACAAAAAGAGAGAGCTCAAAGGCTCAAGTTCTAGGCCCAGCGACAGAATTCACCTACTGCATGTTCAGCCTCTTCTCACAAAAGTTATCAGCACAATTGTGTTCTACTGGTGAAAAGAGGCTGTCAGGCCAAAATCTTGATTGTGTCCCTTACCTTTGAAGAAGCAGAAGTAATCCCTGTTCATAGGCAGGGCCTTGCACCCAGCTTGCTCCTGTCTGCACAGTCTCCCCTGTAAACGCTTCTTTTTCGTCTTTTATTTTTCCTTCTCTAAAACAGAAAAACCAGATATGGCAACCATTAATCAAACAAGTAATAAACTTAATGTCAGCCAAGGGAGAAGACAGAAGCTAAGGAGAGGCAGACAGGACACTCCAGCACATCTCCGATGGAACAAAGGAGACTTTTCTGCCAATGAACTGCAGCTCATACAAGATCCTCCAAAGAATGAAAATTGTCATGTTTCAAATATTGCACTGGTAAAAGAGTTTGGTCAATAGGTCATCAGGCACATAAAATGTTACTATTTGCACATATATTGTCATGTGTATCAGTGACCGAAGTTTTTATGCTAATATGGGTGTGTGGGAGAGCTCCAGAGGTGGAATGAACACCTCCAGCCTGCCCTTGGTGGCTCTTGTTTCCCAGCCTACACCCCTGCAGCAACTGAGAGCTTGAAACAAAACCAGAGCCTCCTGCTAGGGTAAATAGTACCTGAAATGCAAACACTTTCCTATGCCAGACTGTGAAGAACAAGACTAATACACGTTTTCCTTACACAAGAATGTTTCCCAGTGCCCCAAACACATATTTTCCCCAGTAAAGGCTGACATTAGACTTCAGAGGTTGTCTGTGTGGTTTTAGGGGATTTAAGGCCTGGGTGGAATTAAAAATGGACAGTGAAACAAAACTGACTGACCTTTCACATCAAACATCCCAGTAGAGTGGGACACATCCTTTAGAAAGACATGAAGTTTTGATAGGTATTCCACCAGTCTACAAAGGAATCCTTTCCAGTGCCTAACTACCTTCACTCTCAAAAATGTGCGATGTACTCAAGTTGTAATTTTCCAGGTTTTAATCTTAATTATTTGGGGGATTTTTACACATTTTTGCCTCATCCTCAGCCATGTTACAAGTCTTCAGGTAGTAGGCATATTCACTATATCTAGGTATTTATGGATCCAGTTCCTTGCTGTTAGTTTATCATACTTTTTACTATAGATTCAAGTATGTTCTATCTAGCCTTCTCAGAGGAAAAAAATGCCTTTTTTTTC
>VZRQ01003875.1:1485725-1691330 GCA_013397975.1 Machaerirhynchus nigripectus | reverse complement strand
GTTAAAAAAACTCACTCAAACTCCAGTACTGTCAGTGATATAAAAATGAATCATAAGATAAAAGATTTTTTCCCCCTTGTGTTCCTCGAATGAGTAACAGTGCTTACAGCAAGAGAAGGATGCAAATTTCAGGAGGAGTAAATGGCTGCGTGGTTCAGGGAATGGGTGTGTGTGGGTGTGGGTGCAGGGGGGAGGCACCTGGGAGTGTATTTGCCTTGTCTGTGTATGTATGGACTTTTTGAATGTCACAGCACTATGGGCAAACTGGACAATCCCTAAACAAACTTGTAAAGCTTAAAATGCAGTAAATTATGGAGCTTGTAAAAACAGAAAATAATCACTAATGGTAACTAAGATTGATTTCATATTTGAATTGAGTGCTCTACCCCAAAACAAGTTTTCACTAAAACAAATCACCTGATGTTTATTAGATTATTTATTGCACCTTTATCTGTATTACAGATGCCCATATAAAAAATGAGCTATTATTTTTAGGTCTTATAAACATATAAATTAAATCATGAATTGCACATAGGTCTGTATGCAGACATGTCTCTGTGACACTCACCATTTTTCTTGTACAAAATGTCTGTAAAATACCTAGCCTGAGACTGCTTTTTCTGGCTAAAAAATAATCAGTTGCAGAAAGCTCAAACTTCTGCCAACTGTATGAAATGAGAAGGCAGAAGGCTATGCCCCTCAGTATTTTGACTACATGGATCAGGAAAACAAATTTCAAGAATTAACAGTGAAAATTTTTAAATATGCCAGAGCATGGTAATTCTAAGCACTGATACAAGTTACAGCATGGGAAAGGTGTTGCTTTCAGATTTGGAAATGCCTACTGCAGTCTAACCTCTTTGTCAACATGTTTGCAGTTTTGCAACATCCATTTCTAAGTGAATTACCTCACGAAGGAAACAAAAAGGCAGAAAACTAAAGAAATAGGGGTCAAATTCCTTCTGTGAGATCTACCTTGTAAAATTATCCAGAATGTAATAATACCATGTTATTGACTTAAGCACAGTTCCCTGTGACATGCTGCAGCTGACCTGTAATTTTTATCCTACATGTTGCCAGCACTATTAAAATGACACTTGTGAATGTAAATTAAGCTCACAAAGGGGACAGATTGTATGATTCTGGTTTCTCTCAGATGCCTGTAGGCTATCACAGGTTCCATATGTGAAGTAATTATGTTCACTGAAGGAAAGAATAAATGCTGTCAAATTGTGTACTGAGAGAGAAAGCAGCTATTATATTGCAGTAGTCACTGGAGCATTGCCTTAGAAAGTGAAAAGATGTATAAGAAAATAATAAAAAAGAAAAACTGGAGCAGAGCTATATTAAATATAACCTTTAAATGAGTATCTGCTTTTGAATACATATTACACAAAGCTAATATTTCACAAATAAAAGCATTTTACCATTTTAATCACATTTTCTCTTGCACATCTAGAGGGCACAGGGCACAAAATTTATTGGAGGGGTAAAGGACAGGTGGGATCATCTTCCAGGTTTCTATGTTTCCTCAGGAAGAAGAGCCTTCCAAGGCCCCAGAGATGCTGCCCCCACCTCCTTCCCCACCACAGACCTCCTCCTGTGGGAGCTGTGCAGTGGCCAGCCTTCCTCTCCAGCAGGCAGAGGTGTCCCAGCCCCAGCCCTGCCTTCCCACCCTATCCATCTCTTATGGCCAGCTCCAGACCTCCGCCTTCTGCAGGCCCCGAGCGAGGGCACTAAGGCTGGGCAGAAGCGCTCCTGAAGACACCCTGCTCTGCAGCACCAAACCTGGGCTGCACAGGCTGCAGCAGGCTTGGAGACAGTGAGGCTTCCATCATGGAGGCCAACATAGCTGCTAAAAGGAAAGGCAACGTTTCCATCACCTCCACAGCTGCACTGTGGTCCTGCTCTCCTGCGCCTGGGGGAGGTGAGCCTGTATTTAGACCAGTGAGGTCATCAGTGAACCAGCACAAGAGGCGAGAGGATACTAAGCTGGGAAAAAAAACACTTTTAAAGCCTTTCACTTAGAGGGAGCCAAGGACACCAGAAGCAGGGAAAGCTAAGTGCTTGTGTGGGTTTGGATTTTCATCCAGAAATGAAACAAGGAAAGAAAGGAAGTTAGGATGCTCTGGAAACAGTCCTGAAAAACACAAACAGGAAGGCACATTTTCTTACAAGGGTGTAACTATGGATGTAGAGCTCATGAAGGAGCCCAGAACACTGAAAAACAGAAGATTGAATGCTTCCATGTGTTTTTACTGTTTATTAGAGTAGTAGCATCACAAAGCTTGGCACTCTGGAACTTCCCAGGCAATGGAGATATTTCCGCAGTGTCCCACTAGTGCTAGTTCTGGATCTCTGCAGCCTCAAGCTTAAGGGGTTGCAAAAAGTAATCAAGAGCGAAAAACTTTCCAAGACAGCTGCCCTCCACCCTGTCCAGCCACCTGTGCTGTTGTGACCTGCGTGCCGTTGCTAACCTGGCTGCCTTAACAGCAGCATGTGCTCAGGCCAGGAGAGCTGGCTGCTGTGCAGTGTTGAGAGGAGGAGAGCTGGCTGGAGATGGCACAGCACAGGTATTAGCTACTCAAGCACTGAACCTCTTGTGTGGCCCAGACAGTGGCTTGTCTGTGGCTGAGCTTTGCTGGGCTCCTCTGATGCTCAAAAGCTGGTATATCCAGGTGAAACCTTGCAGACTGGTCTCAGATGTGAAGGTAGCTCTCAGGGAAGCAAGGCAGCTGACGAAGCAGAGGAGATGCCTGGAAGCTCTCAAGTCCCCTTCCCTCTCCCAAAGCCATGATCAGCTCCTGGACAACACTATATGGAAGCAGTCACACAAGGTCTCCTTTTCCAAGCAGGTGATTTTCCTGATTGTCGCCATCAGGTAATTTGGGTAATTAACTTGTATCCAAGGACCTGTCCTGATTCTGGACAAACATTTTACAGGCAAATTGGTGTTCTGCCTTGACCAACAGCTTTCCCTGGAGTCCATGGTCATGGGTGCACTACCGATCAAATCCTCATGTTCACTGAGCAGTATCAAGACATTTGTATGTCTCATCAAAGCCACAGCTTGCACAAAACATTCTGTTTGCACAACATCACATTTCTGCTTTTGGCAAAATAGAAGCTGTGGCACCTTTTTGTTGAGGTTTCTTAGGATAAAAAATCTGACACTCAGCTTTTGCAGTCTCTCCATGGAAGCCATTTTACAAACTGCATATTGCATTTAGTAGAGTTGTTCAGCACAGAGAAATACTCACTGCACTGAACATTGTGCAACTGTCCTTCATTGTTTCTGGGCACACTGGATATCTCTCCACAACTGAAGGAAGGGGCTGCGAGGCTGCCCCCAGCACTGCCACCATCAGACACAGCACAGTTCGTATGTCTTCACCTAAACTCTCTCTATATGTTAAAATATGAGGTTTACATCTGAAATGCCCATCAGGAACAGGGCCTGGCACATCCTGTCCCTGCTCATGCTCTGCGTGCCCGGGAGCAGGGTAACGGCCTGCCCCAGCCCCGCTCTATGTCCACCTTGACTGAAAGGGCTCCTAAATCACTTGGGTTTCTCTATACCCAGCACTATGAAGAACGAAAACATGATCCTATCTCCTTATTTTGGTCATTGTTTTTCCACTTCTGTTTCACTTCCTGGCCAGCTACGTCACTCATGCCAACACCCTCCTCTGCAGGACCAAACCCTGGCAGCAACTTCCCCTCGGGGATCCTCAGCAAAACCAACTGCCTCTTTGTTCAAGGCCGTCTTGGTAACAAAAGGGCTGTGAGCACAGCCCAGAGAAGCATCTAGATACAGACATGAATGCACAGCAAACTCTTCCATCCCATGCAGCAGACCCCCCCTCACAGCTCACCTGTGAGTAGTGGCTAAGAGACAAGAGGAGACCTACCCAAGCAGAGCACAGCTTGGGCAGAGGGCTGTGAGAGAAAGCCCTCAGCCATGCGCCCAGGACAGTCACTTCACGGTATGCAGGGGCACAGAGCCCTGTACCTGCCCCGTGCTGCCAGCCTGCAGCACAGCCCCCCGAGCCCCCAGCCCCGGGAGACATGCACCCTGTGGCAGAATCCCTCCCAGGAGAGCTTTCTGGGGAGGGGGTGCTTGTGCATAAATGAACCATGGCATTGTGCAGACTATTAATACCAATTGGTCACGGCTGGGCGGGCAGTGCGATGGGCAGACAGCCTGCCTGCTCCCAATTAAACGCAGTAGCAGTCACACAACACACTACTGCAACTTCTTTCTGAATAAAAAAACCCCTTTGAAATCAACTACCATTTCCTAAGCAGCAGAAAACTATTAAACAACTGTTTGCAGGGTAGCTCATGTCATACGTGGGAGGCTGAAATGTAATGTAGAAATGAAAGGGCTTTTTCTAGTTGGCAGCACTGACAGCAACTATAATGTATGACTCTTTCGGATGCATCGTGGCAGAAGCAGGGTGAGGATCATCCAGTGCTATTCACTAGAGAAATTGTTACATACAAAGAGAAGGCAGAATCAAGGATCTCAGGATCGTGGCAGGAAGGAGGAGGGGGGAGGAAAAGAAGGAAAGATGTGGTTTGCTTTTGCAGTTTTAATAAGGATATGTGGGGTAATGTTGTGTAAAGGAAATACAGCTGGATCTTTAATAATAATAACTACTACCAGCTCTCCATGTTAACTGACCTTTAAATATTATTGTCCCTTTCAGTTTACCAAAAAGACATTTACTTCATGAAAGATATTATGCAACTCTGTATAAAGATCCAGTAGGCTAAAATATGCTAAACTGACATTTAGAATTATCTCATAACACTTTTTTATGATAACTCGTATTCTTCCCATGTGACTTGAATGGGAGGGTTTAGGTTTGGTTTTTTTTTTTTCAAGTATTTTGAAACCATTTCAAATAATAGGCAGATATTGCCTGGACATTCAGGCTGTAATGATATTAGGACCTTTCTCAATAGCTGAATAATTACTTCCTTATTACGCTCAAGGCAAGTTGAAATCACATGCCCTGCTCAAGATTTAAACCTGCATCACACAGGCAAAGGAAGCATTCAGAGTGACATTTTACATACCTAACTGCATTTTCTATAATAATGAAAGCATCTATGGTATATTGCCCTGATAATCTGTGAAATCACGACAGCTGGGAGCACCAGAAAAAACCCCACACTTTGTCAGGGAGGGAAAGGCAGTGGAACTCGAGTAAAGGTATTGATTCTGCCTATGTTGCAACCATTTCCCAGGGCCCATTTCAGATGTGCTTGTGCACAGCACCCACAGGTGTGCACAAGGCGGCCGCTGCTTAGGGCTGCACCTTGTCTTGGTGTGCTGGAGCCCTGGCTGCTGCCCCAGGGGCTGTGTGTGCAGCCTTGTGCCCTGACATCCCACTTGCTGCCCCAGACCCCCAGCAGACACAGCAGCTCAGCACTCATCCCCTTCCAGCTCTTTGCAGAGCCACGCTCCCAATTTTCCTACACTGGTGAGAGAGTTCTGGCCTCCAGGTCCTCCCTCCCCTGCCAAATACTCCAAGCCCACCTCCAAATGTATTGGGCATCATAAACGATGCCTGAGAAAACAAGAAACAAACATTTCTTATTCCTTCTTGCTCTTGTCGCCCCTAAGAGAGAGAACTTCAACTTCTGACACCCTTAAACTGGGCAGAAAGCAGGAGTTACCCAGCAACAACAAAGACACCAGCCATCCTTGAATTTTTTAATTCTGCATTTTCTTACCCTGCATTTTCCACCTCAGGGACCTTCCTGCTCCTGGTTACTACACGTTATAGCTCAGCTACCTCAGCATCTGGTGGGAGATGGGTCCTTTTCCCCGGACATCGCTCAGTGCTAAGCGGAGGGAAAATCAGCAGATTGCCAATGTGCCAAGAACGTGGATAAGTAAAGACATGGTAAAGTAACACATGGTAATAAACACCATCCAGCAAGCCACTCTGGCACTCGTGGTTTTGGTATATCATAATGCAAGGAAAGACTGGTCATTTATGTGACAAAAGGCTGCTGAATGACTAAAAGGAACACATACACAATCAGCAAAGAACTGAAATGGAAGCTACAAAGAAAACTAATGTCTTATGAGAATTTTAGTATCTTGTGATTTCAGCAAAAGAAGCAAAGATAGAAGGGACAAATTATGTCATAAGAGGAAGAAGGCTAATTTCATAAATAAAATCTGTAATATTTTCTAAAAACACATTCTAGGTACATAGATACAATGTTCATAGGATGTGTTTTGATGAGCTCTTCATTCAAAATATTTTTAACATTCGTAATTAAAGGAGACAAACCTAATTTTTACTTTGATATTGCAGTTCATTTCAACTGAGCTCGCAGCAAAGTATATGCAAAATCTAAACAGAGGACTCCAATAAAATGCTTGAGATAATCATAACATATCTAGCTCATGTAGGGCTGCACTGTGGAAACACACATTATTTATCAGATTTGCATCTTCCAATGAATTAAAGAAAAGAGTACTATCTCTTCTTATTTCAACGTTTGTTTAGTGAGTCCCGGTAAATTCTAGGTCAGATATTATACACTAAACAACAACAACTAATTATCTTAGAAATCCACAATGATAAGAAAGCTGCATAGTAAATATGTTATATCCAGGCAACAGCAGAAGGTAAGTTTGTATTTCATTTGCTGTGGATTGCACAAGTTGGTAAATGTTTTCTGGCAGGTGTCCTTCAAATTCCAAAAATAATACATCCATTTTATGGCATTATCTCACTTTCTATTATATTTGTTTATATCTTTGCAGTGAAACCATACTGTTATTAAGGTTATCATTATAATAGAAAATTGTATTAGCTTTTAAAAGCCTGTTCTATTTTATGTGTATATAAATAGGACCATTATGATCACGCATGATTCCCATTTGTCCTTGCTATACTCTTGACATTGCTGTAAATGGAAGCAGAGCACAAAGCCCTTACCAGGGCTTAAAATATTGCCCCTTTGATTGGCTGCACAGAAATCGGTTTTGCTTTTATCATGCAAAATCTGACCCTGATGGTTATGTACTCCAAAAGGTACAAACACTGCGTTCTTTTTACCTTTGACCTCCAAGGTGGGTCTCTGTGCATCTGTATTTGTACAGTGTGGCAACAACAAAGCACCCAACATGTGCCAGAGGACTGATTTTAGAGGATTTTTGAAGTGTGCAGGAGCAGTGAGGTGACTAATCCCAGGGACACACTGGGGAAAAGCAAGGCATGCTGTCACCTCCAGCTGGTTCCTGAAGGGATGTGTGACACCCAAGGCTCTCCAAGCTGTGCTACGATTTCTGAAAGCGCAGTGCAGAAACCCACTGTGGGCACTGATGTGCCTCTCCGGGAACAGGAGTAGCCTAGATTCCCACCCTTAAAGACAACCCAGCCTAGACTTCTACCCGTGCTCAGGAGCAGCAGGCCAGGCTGAAGATGGGTGCATGGACCAAGGCAGGGCTGGGCAAGGGAGACCAGATGTGGTACAGTAAGAGGCACTCCTGTGGGAGTATCTGCACACACAAAAGAGACTGGCATGCCCTACATCCTGTCAGCTGAGTGCCACGTCCCCTGGCCACATGTGTACAACACTGTCATGCTCTGACTACACCCGGAAACAGAGATAAGGCACTTAGGCATAACAAAAAATCTTCAAAAATCATAAGCAAGGTGTTTCAATAATGAAAGTAATTAATGCTGTTGACTGCTGAGAAATCAGACAAGTTCTGATGATCTCACATCACCTGATGACCAGCTAAAGGCTGTGAATATTGAGAGCAATTTTTTTTCCCAGATAAGATGCAATTTCATTTCAGTGTCTTGAAATGCTTTGCTGAGTGCAGTTGTGTCTCCTCCTTGCTGACACAACACCCAGTAGTTCAGGGTACACTAGGGCATGTGATTACAGGGCAGATGCCAGTCAGATACACCATGTAATTAGGGCTGATGTATGATGCGCTATGCTCTGAGAAAACCCAGAAGAGCCTGATCTAAAAAGTTCTCTGAATTGGGGTAATTACAATATTAATCACAATCCATTGAACTACAGTGGAATTAAATACAAATTTTCTGTTTATATAGTAAATGCTGAATAACAATAAGTTAGCAACAGCATTTTGGTCTGGTTTAACTGCCTAACATCTGGAGAACATTATTACGGAGTCATCAGCCATTTGGCCAGTGCCCAATATGAAAGCAGTTTTACCCTTTTTTCTCTAAACATCAGCACAGCCTCACCAAGACAGACATATTTCTCTTTTCTCTAAACATTCTCTTAAGTAGCCTCAAATATTGTAGAATTTAGATGGGATGAGCCACTTGTTTCTGTTTAGAAAGCAAACAAAATTGGATCAAAATAAGAGAGCAATTTTAAACATCTAATTTAAGCAAAGATCGTGCTGCTTATGAGAGTCTATGGTAAAGGCAGTTGTTCCAGATATTTAAACAATATGATTACATGGCATTTCACAGGGTGGAAGAGACAGATTACTAGAAAGTTGAAAACTGTGTGCCCTTGTTCCTATATAAATATGTACACATAACCTATCACTCATTACTACCAAATTTATATGAAGTATAATTCGGTCTTTATTAGAGTTGCTGAGCCTGAAAAGAACCTCTTTACTTACGAAGAATCCTTTTTTTTCTATAGTAATGAAAAAACACAGTTGTCAGCATAATATCCTGACATTCAGGATGCCAGCCTGTCTATACCAGAGTCAGATGTGAAAATAAATAGATATTAAACTGTCAGTCAATGAAATTACAAAGTCAAGAGCAGCTCTAGCTGCGATCCCGTGCGTTCTGTTTGATGGACACAGGTGTTTAAGTGTTATGAAATCCAGCAGAGCCTCAGAGTGAATAATGTACCTTCCAGCAGTTCTGCCCTAGCCAAAAGAGCTGCAGTGAGCTCCCCTCTCATCCTGAAGCCGCTAAGCAGTCAATGTGTCCTAAGAAAGGGGATAGAAATGCCTTCCAGGTTTATCAGAGCTAAAGCCCAAGAAGTCTTACAGTCTGTGTTACAGCATACATTGAGGAATTGAAGCTACACTTCTCTCAAACTGTGAAGGTTTGTCCCACTGGCTTTGCATACAAATCTAAGGCAGATGCCCAAAATCCACATCATTTATTTATTATTCATAAGGCACTTAAAGTCAATCATCTGTCACTAATAAACATTAACACTATTAAAAATTAATGATCATCCTACAGCATGCTGAGACAGATTCTTCTTTCTGTTTGATGAGTATTGGAGCAAAGTACATCGCTTTCATTTACTGACTCTGAAAGTGTTTATGCTTTGTATAATGCCGCTACTTCAGCTGCTCCTCTGAACACCAGTGACCCCCTTCTCTTGGAATGCCAAGAAATTATCGGTCTCATGAGAGAAGCTTGAAAGGATGGTTTTACCCACAAATAGGTATTTGCAGAGAAGAAAAAGAATCCTGGATTCAAGGTTATCACACAGCACAAGCCTTTGTGATGACAGGGCTTTTTGTCTCCCTTTCCACTTTCTGCTAAACAGTAAGATGTCTGTGATGGGGACACGTGTCCCTGTGTTCTCCACTGTACAGGAGGGTCCTGTACTCAGGTGACATACCACAAGTGGACAATGAGGCTGGAAATAACAGCTCTGGCAAGACTACCTGAGTTTCACAAGCTGGAACAAGAAAAGGCTTCCTGAAGAGCAACTAAAAAAGGTAACTTCACCAAAGGTCCACACAGTGTCGCAGGGCACTTTCTTCTCTTAGTGGGTGGGAGGCAAAGCCCACTGCTAGAGATGAAGAAACAGCTTGCACCTTAACCCTCAAAAGGACATTCCCTCTAAAAGTAAAAATGATACTAAACCCTTCATCTTTTGTGTTCACAATTTCAAATATAAATCTTGGGGAATGCCTTTATGCATTGCTGTCTTGCACAGGCAGAACTCATAACTCAGCACTGCTTCCTAACACATGTTCATCATGTTTTGCCCTGCTTCTTATTTTAGCAATTACTTAACTGTGGAAATGCTGTAACTATATTATAGGTAATCACTTGATACAAAGTTGATTCTGCTAAAATACAGTTAAATAAATCTAACCAAACCTGCATTAAAGACCAGTGGAAGAGAGACAGTAAGATTGTGTGCATCCAATCAAAGTTTCTGTGAGTTATATAAAACCTCGAAAAACAAGCTAAACTTTAGATCTCAGTGCTAATGATATAATGCGAAAACTTGCCAAGATAGAAGACATATTAATCTTCCTCTTGCAATTTACAGTCTAATATTTCAATGCCACACCATTTTTCATAAAAAAACAGTGACTGTTAAGAAATAGAAAGAGCTCTGTAGAATTAAGTGACTGCCATCACACTGTTTTCTTTCCTTACTGATGTTTCACATGAAATAACTTATGAGGACTTGCAAAGAACAGCTATCAGAGCTAGAAATGTACTGACCAGTTGGGAAACCATGATGCCACAGGACTATACTCCCTCTGCTGAGGACTGAGAAGGGTTCGTGTTACATACACAGTATCTTGCTGTCAGCTGTTGCCATTACAAGTGAAACTTGGGGCCATTAGGAAAATGCTGCCATTCAAAACTAATTCTGCCTTTCAGGGTGAAAGAAGCCAAGAAAAATTGGGAACTCCCTGCAATGTCCTCAACAAGACCCAAAGAAAAGTCTTTTCAGGTACTGCAGGGCATCAGGGAGCAGTTAGTGCCTCGCACACCATTTTTACATTTGCACATCTCCCATCTTTTGCAGAGCCACACTGTGGTGGGCAGCTCCATGAGTCATGACTAGGGAACTGAGACCTGGTCCTGCAGTCACACATACCAGTAAGCCCCATAGAACCTGTAATTAAACAGTTTGGAACAGAATGAGGATACACAGCCTTCTGAATCTCAGGCTGAAGACTGTTCTGAACAATACTTTTTCGTCATGCCACCTTGTCCTGCTGCCTGCTCTCCACTGACAGTAGACTTCTTCATAATTTTTCTCATTTTTATCTGAGAATTCATGCACAGACAAGACAAGTTACTCATAAAAAGACAGCTGGAATTACAGTCAGGAAAAAGATGTATTAAAGCATCATTATTTAAACATAAAAATGCAGTGAAACTGTTAACCTTTCCCTAAGGTGAAGGTGTTTATTGCTAAGTTTTTGCAGCACAATTACATTCAAACAAACAAATGCTAGCCTAAAATAAAGATGATTGGTTTTTTTTTAATCTACCTAAGAGAAATGGAAAAACACCTTGAAAGTAAGCTGCCTCATATCAAATACTTGACTAAAAGCTTTACTATGAAAAATATTAGAATTTTAAGGATAACTTTGAGACAGCCAGGCAGCTAAAATACATTGCCTTATTTTCCCTCCTTAAATATAAACCACAGAATCACAGACTGGCTTGGGTTGGAAAGGATCTTAAAGATCATTTAGTTCTAACGCCCCTGCCATGGGCAGTGAACCTTACACTAGACTGGGTTGCTCACAGTCCAGTTCAACCCGGCCATGAACACTTCCTTTTCCACAGCTTTTCTGGGCAACCTGTTCCAGTGTCTCACCACCCTCACAGCATAAAATTTCCTCCTGATAGCTAATCTAAACCTATCTTCTTTCAGTTTAAGGCAACTAAACCTTGTCCTATCACTACCTGCCCTTGTAAAATACCTTGCACTGACTTTCTGCAATAAGTTTGTAATTTATATTCACTTCTAATACAAAATCTGGTGGTTTTTTACATTATGCTGTGCAAGCCACATTTCCATAGGTTTGTTGCAGTTGTCACAACACAGACACACTGCAGCCAAGCAAACATACACACATGTTCATGCCCCCCTGCTGCCCTGGAGCAGCTCCCCAGCCCACACAGCACAAGAGCTTCACAAGAAGCTGAGCTGCCTTTTGGACAGGGCAATGGCACTCCTGGCACTGGCTTTTGGAATTCCGTCAGCAGAGGTGCTGGATGCGGAGATGTGTCCCTGGGACACAGAGCCTGACACGTTGCCCACAGGCACAGCCCCTTCATTCCCAGCCTGCCCTCATGGTAGAGTGTCAGCCCCCCAAGCTGTGTCTCTCAGCTGTCCTGCCTGTGCTCCTCCCCTCCAATTTTAGTCAGGTCCCTCAGGTGTCACCTTCCTCCCACCTGTAAAGACACAGACCTCTTTGCTTCCCTAGACAAAGTGATGTCACCCCCAGGGCCCATCTGGAGATCCATCAGAGGCCATACAGATTATGGATAGCCAGGGACCTCGTGTGGGCCTCTGGCATAAGGGACACAGTGAGAAACCCCGATCATTACAGCAGGAGGGAATGTAGCCCACACTGGGCCACAGGAAACAGCGACGCTTCAGCACCAGTATTTATAAACACAACTGAGGGCTGCTGTCTCTCTCATATCGTTGCTGGACCACAAACTATGGGCCATCTGCCTGCAGTCTATTCTCACAATCTGTGAACAATTAGAGACAGGATATTTCATTTTAGAAAACAGCAAAGTTAACAAAAAAGGCACAGAAAAAGGTCAGAAAACAATCAAAAAGCAAGCAACAAAACAAGTCAGCCACTGCAGAGCCCCATTTGCCAGCCCTTGAACCCAGCATCTCCTGGACCCACCACTACCACATCGGCTGCCTCAGAGGAGAGATGATTTCTGCTCTTGCTGAGCAGAAGGTGGGTGCCAGCAGCAGCACTCCTCCTGCAAAACCTGACCCTACTCTCTGAGACCTGAGAGCACCATAACCCTGTCTGTGAGACCAGCTTACCACATGCAGGAGGCATGAGAGCAGCCACAGTCCACAGGGCACTATCTCCAAGTGAAATATCTCTTTCCCAGCTGGCAGGTGAGCTTGCACCAGAACTGCCAGTCCTCCTTCAGGCTGCCGTGTCTCTGCCACACCATCACCATCCTGCACTCCTTCTCCCATGCTGGAGCTCTTGCTTGCAGAGGGCCCTCTGCATCCCTGGCAAGCTGCACCTTGCAGGGGCTGCACAGGGCTGTAGTGGGAGACAGGGTGCTCCAGAGGTACAGCTTGGATGATGCACTGGGCCCCAGCTGGAAAGGCAGTGGGGAAGGACATACCCTTACCACTCCTGGCCTTTAGTCTGTGATGCTGCTGCAGAGAAAACTAGGTAGATGGCAGCTGCTCCTTGGGTGGTTCACTTGCTGTCACTAAGCAGATCAGCAGGAGACGGAGCTGTGAAGGCTGACTATTTCCCACTTCCAGACCATGGATGTAGCAAGTGAGTATCCCTCTTGGAGGAGCCTACTGAATCCCTATGCAAAAAATTCCTTCTGGCATGAGGCTTTTAACATGAGGCTGGGGAAAGGCTATGTCTTGGGATTTTGCACTCTCCTCATCCTTGCCTTCATTACATGGCCCTGCAATCTCAGCCCACCCTTTGACTTAGGACGGATGGGAGACTCTGCTCCTTGGTGCCCCTGGGATGTCCCCACTGGTCAGGCAATGGCTGATTTCAGGAGAAGCCTGCCTGGAAATGCCATGTGCTTTTATTCACTGATGGTCAGGGCCCACCTGATGGGAGTCCTAAAAAGCCCAAGGAGAACAGGAGGCAACTGACTGCTGCTCAGCGCTGAGTACTGCAAGGGTGAGATGAGAGGCTGCCACCTCTGCCAAGGGATGACTCCAGTTCAGCTGGTGCTGTGCTCCTGGCTGGGGCTGGGGACCTGCACCTCTACAGACCTGACACCACTGCATCCTGCTTTTCCCAGGGATCAGTGTCATGCTCCAGGTGGGAGTGTCCCAGGATGCCCCAACAGACACTGCTAGATGGAATGGGGTAGCTGCAGAGCTGCTGGGGAGGCAGCATGGGATGGCACTGCCAAGCTGAGCCAGCACAATCCAGAGGAGAAGGTTTAAAGAGCAACAAAAACCCACACACATACAAAAACTACTCAGTGTAGTCTGAGTAGTTAGTGGTTTCTTACAAGAGGAAAATGATAAAGAAAGTAAAAATCCAACCGCCTTAAAACAACAGATACTCCCAATTCATTTCTAATTTATGCATTCTTGTCATATGAAAGCCACTTGCTTAAGCTGCTTTTCTATCTATTTGCAGTCTATTCAGACACACAATGCTCAGTGGGGGTCTGTCTCCATGATTCATTGGCTCAGATTTCCTATAGAGTTTACATGATGTCTACTAAGCCCCATACAGTTTTGTATCCATTATAACCAGGGACAAGCAAGCAGGGCTCAGGAGGCTGAGCATCCATCTAAGAATAGCTTCCTGTCTTCCAGCTCTCTTCGCAACAAATGAACAATGGTTACATTTTACAGGCTAGCATAGGATGGTGAGGCGAAATTAGAGGAACTTGTCTGAGTTAAATAAGGGAAGAAGCATTTAGAGTGAAGCTCCTTAAATGAGCAGGTCAATAACTAGTTTACTGAGACCAAAGCACATAGCTAATGAGAGAATAAAGAATTATTCTTGTCAAGAGAGAAAAAGATGCTGCCCTGGTTTTGTGCTAAATAATTACATTCATTATGTTTACGACAGCCTTGCAAGTGGTCTTCTGCTGTAGTAAATTCATTAGCAAAGCTAATAGGCAAACTACTATTGGGGCAAATCTAAACGATTGCAATAGGATGGATGGCAAAGATGGGGAAAGGTAGTATGAGAGCTAAGAGCCAAAGTTAGCTTTAAGTATAATTGAATTTATCTTCTCATCAACTTTAAGGCCTCCTTCTGGGCTCGAAACAAGGAGAGAAAAAGACGTTGAAATGAAAGGATATTTACTTGATTCAATTTGTTGCTAGCTTTTCCAGCTTACCAAGCTGTCTAAACTGACCTCTTTGACACATGACCACAATTATAAATCCAACAAAAATTAAGACGTTAACTAAATTGGCTCAGTGTTTCCAAGTGACAAAAGATCTCAAACGTGTCAGGAAGCCATCTCCCCAGCAGACACACTAAAAGAGTAACCAGGCTTTGACTTTACCCAGAAGTTCATGAAACTTAGCTGGGCAGCAGGAAGGTAGGGTCTTCTTCTTTAATCATGCCCTGCCTAGATTGTAATCACCAGAGCTTCATAGATGCAAATGGAGCACATTGAGGTGAGCCTGGAAAATATCTGAACTCAACTGAGCAAGGCTGTAGAGCACAACAGTAACACACACAGGACAGAGTAAGCCACTGGCACTGGCCAGAGCAGTCTCTGGCACCACCCACCATCTCCAGGGAGGGCCACGCAGCCCCTCCCCTGCCAGGCTACCTTCACTCACAAACTGAGGCACAGAGGAATGTGGGCAGTTCCTGTTGTTGTGCTCAGAAAAGGTAGAAGGGATTTTTTTTTCTCTTTTTTTAAATATTGAAACAGTTTTTAGTATATTAAATGTGAGGTTCCAAAGTGAGCTTTTTTCTAAAAATAGCTTTACCACTAGGAAATGAAAATGTGTTATGATTGAAAAAAAAGCCTACTAAAAAAATTGGGACAGAAATCATCAAATGTTTAAGCTTTTTTTCTTTGGATGTAGAATATAAATAACTTTTTGTTAACTTTGTAAAAAACTGATTAAACTGCCTGATTCAGGTTCATCTGGGTTGGATTCAGTTTTGCCACTGAACCAAAAAGCTGTTATACATCATATCTGTGTCTAGCTGTTTTAAATGGACACTCAGGGTATTGGCTAAGGGCATCCAAAAAGTAGATTTTCAGTAATTGGATTTTGGAAAGACAGAAAAGAAGTAATTGCAATGAAGCCCACAGCTGAAAGAAAAGAGAAGAAAAAAATATCTTCTTTGCCAAGTGGAAATGGGAATAAATGTTCTTGGCTACTGCTGCATCCTGAAAAGCCAGAATAAGCCTGAGGCTCCCCACCAAACCTAGTTTAGAAAGCTCCTCAGCTGGTCTCTCATTTCTTCTGGGTAGTTGCCTTATACAGTCAAGTTAAAAATTCAGGATCTAACTCTCAGTGAGAAATTGGGAAGACAGATACATTGTACACGTGCAGAAGGACATTCAGGGAGTTGTCTTTGCCTAAACTAAACACTGGGGAAACGCTTGCCACCTTTGTCATTTCAGGGAGAGGCTGATCTCTTCCCTCCAGCCATCACAGAGCATCCACCCCAACAGCAGGTCTGGTCTGCACGGGCTGTGACATGAAAGGCTGCACAGAGCCACAACACCTCTGTCCATCACCAAACGAAAATCTGTGATCTTCATCCTTCTCCCACACCCTCTTTCATGCATCTACAGCCTTCAAAAGGTGCAAAAAGAATCCGAGATATCTACATAGTCACAAAAGCTTCCCCCCTAAAGCATTTTTAATTAGTAATTTCCACAGGGAAGACAAAAACAAGAAGATAACTGTTATGAGTGCAGGAAAGGTTTCAAAGAGGTGTTTTACTGAGGACAGGCCTAAGCACAGGCTAGGGAGAAGTTTGCACTTCGTTCTCTCAAAGGTAAAGTCTAGAACGGGTTTCCTCACTACGTTTTTGATAGTTATTAAGTAATAAAAACACATTATGCAATCTTTACATTTAGAGACTCAGAAAGTTCAGTTTTGATCAGAAAAGCGACCATGAAAGTGTCACCTGGTTTCTGCACTTATCTGTTCCCTCAAGTCCCTGCTCTCTTGTCAAAATATATCCATTTTACTCACTAATGTTAATGGGAGCCCCATATGCCAAGCAGAGAAGATTGGCCTCTTAAGCTTTACCTATTTGCCTGCTAATAAAGCACACTTTTTATCCCAATAAGCAAGGGAAAGCCAGCACAGGTGCACCACAGTAATATGCATTATACTTTGCCTCATGCTGTGCTACCACCGATGAAGCTTTATTCTCATTCCAGAACTTGTACATTTGCTGAAGGTTAGTGATGAAGTACAGCACAGGTCATAAACAACTGAGCTTCATTTTCCACAACTAGACGGAGCAGCAGGCACTTAGGAAAAAAATTATACTAGCTTGTAAATGGAGCAATTTAATATGGAAGTAACTGATGGCAGATAAACACAAAATGCCAAGGCAACTTCTCTGTCACTTAGCTGTACTGTGCTCCTTGTAATTCTTTAGAAATCAAATCTAGCAATCTAGAATTTATTCATCCTTACTAAAGAAATCACTTTAGAATGTGAAACATACTCCTAAGAAGAGAGAACACTGTGCTTTTTCCTGACAAAAACCTTTTCTACAGACAGTGCATCGACAAGGTCTGAATAGTGCAGCTACAGCTAAGATTATCTGGCCATGTGCTGGAAACACTCTGCATTGTCATAATTTAGCAAAGTACTCTGTGTGGTAAAACCATCTCAAAACAACAGAGCTTAAATGATATGAATGGCAAAACATCTCCTTGTCCTGTTTCTTCAGTTACCTCCCAAGTGCAGAGGTTGTTTCTCCAAACATGTGATACTTTCAACATACTCTTGACCAACCGCCTCTTTTTTAAACAACACGAATGTTCTTGTTACCTACTGCAGCTAGTAGTGCTTGAACCTGGTCTCTTCTAAAAGCTAAGACTTTATTTTCTGACTTCCTGCAGCAAAAAAATATTCACTGCTTATGGACTCTCATGGACAGGTCAATGCAATCTCGGTGCTGCGTCTGCAGCAGATTTGAGTCCTTTAAGAATAGATGTGAGACTTAGCCATAGAAATCTATGTGGATTTCTGGGAAGCACTGAGTCCAAACAAAATCATGTTGAAACTGGAGAAACAATTGAAAAGATGCATTTTTAGTTTTTAGTGTGATTTCTAGGTTGGAGAACAGCAGTGAAGCAGCGTCCCAGGGAGGCTGCATCGTCTCCACTCTTGAAGGTTCCCTATAGCAGACCAGACAAAACTCTGAGCAATTTGGTCTGGCCTCATGGCTGGCCCTGCTTTCAGGAGGAGGTCAGACCTAACCCTCCTGTAGTGCCTTCCCAACCAAGGAAGGACTGTGTGGAGTGGAAATGGGTTCTGCTTGGGGCTGCAGGTGATTCCCCTCATGACTTACCTCACCTTCCCAGGTGCCCTTTTAAAATAGGTATGAGGCTCTGAAATCTGAGAACCAGCAAAATGAGGATTGGGGAAATGTGTATATGGATGAAGGTTCTTCCAAGATGGAGGCATGACCTAGGACTGGGCAGCCTACCCCCTGCATCAAAACCTCCTCCGTGAAGAAAAAAAGGCAGTAGTCATTGGTAGTCAGAAAATAAAGTCTTTTGAGGGGAATGGAGGGCCCGATACAGCGACCAGACCCAACCCACAAGGAGTTGCGTTGCCTCCCTGGGGCCCATGCAAGAGACATCACCAAGAAACTTCCCAGCCTGCTATGGCACATTGATTATTATTCTCTACTGGTTTTCCAGCTCGGCAGTGACAGGGTCCCAGCAAGAAGGTTGCAAACAATCAAGAGGGATCTCAGGGTCTTAGGTCAACAGATCAAGGGATCTGGAGCACAAGTTGGATTCATTTCTGTCCCTCCAGTTGCAGGGAACAATGGAGCAAGAGAGACGGGGAGCTCCTGGAGCAGGTCAGGTGGGGGTTGACAAAGATGATGGAGGGACTGGAGCATCTCATGAGGAAAGACTGAGGGAGCTGAGGCTGTCCAGCCAAGGGGAGATGACTGAGAGGGGGTCATATCAATGTCTGTCAGTATCTGAAGGGAGGTGTCAGTGGATAGACCGGGCTCTGCTCGGTGGTGCTGAGCAACAGGACAAGAGGCAATGGGAAGAAACTGACGCACAGGAAGTTCCACCTAAATATGAAGAAGAGCTTCTTTACTGTGAGGGTGACTGAGCACTGGAACAGACTGCCTTCCAGTCTCCCCCACTGGAGAAATTCCAGAACTATCTGGATGAAATCCTGTGCAGTGTGCTCTACAACAACCCTGTCTGAGCAGAGAGGTTGGACCAGACAATCCACTGCAGTCCTTTCCAACCTTACCCATTCTGTGCAACATGAGGTCTCACTCAAAATCATACCACCACCTACAGCCAGCCACAAGTCAAAAGAGATGCTCACTTTGCCCCTGCCCTGAGTGCATGGCATGTTGGTACACCTACAGGCCTCTTGCTAATCCCTCCCTAAACACTGTTCTTACCCATCAGACAAAATCCTACACATTCCTTTTTTACTTTCCACAGTTCTCCTTTCCTAGGAGCCTGTAGGGTACAAACCTACAAGCCTTACAAAGCCTCACAGGTCTTCTTCAGTCTTGTCAGAACAGAGACTGCTCTGAAGGGAGCAGCAACACCTCTGATATTCATTTCCAACCATTCAGATTAGCACACTGCAGTTGCTGCTATTTATATCCTGTAACTTCTTGATACCTATGGCTCAGTGAATGTGTCCAAAACCTCTCCCTGGTTTATGAGCGTGAATTTAGTTTTTATCTTCACTGACTGCTAATGAGGCATCTTCCTGCATTAAACCTGCATAAAACTAGGTACCTACTGTAAAACACTCCTTCCTACTGCTTTTTGTTGATTACAAAGGGAATTATGATCTGGCAACCACTGATAATGGCCATGAAGAGATGCTCACTACTCTCTTGATGTTTCAAAGTGAACTTAGTTGCAGCAAGTGGTCAAAACATGGCCCAGTACAAGAAAGAACACTTCTTGATCAAATCAAACCAGTAAGGCTGCTTGAAATCAGCATGGGTCTGGACTTAGCAGATCTGAGCAAAGTGCTAGGTAGCACCAGTGCCCGGACACGCCATGGCATTGCCACTACTCACCATCCGCTATGCACTGTTTCCAGTTTCTGAGTGCACCTTGTGAAAGAGCAAGCATAGAAACCCTTGCTGGTTTACAGTGCCTCCAGCTTAAGCTTTGCCACGTAGCTTGTGTAAAATAAACTGAACAGCTCCCCAGACATACCTCAGTTGACTCAGTTCTTCTGCTTTGGAAGTGGAAGAGACAGCTACAGCACTCACACATTTTCCTATGTGTAGAGCCAGGCTGTGGGCTTAGAGGAGGTACAGGGCCTAGGGAAGGAGCTCTCATTCCTTCATACACTGCCATGGCAGTGAAAAGCCCAAACTACAGTTCACCTTTCCACTACTGCAGGTCTGTGGAAAGAGAAAAACACAGCAAATGTGTTTTGACATAACAGTCCTAAATTGGTGATGGAAAAGCTGGCTAGCACATCTGTGGCTGAATGTAGTTACTTTTTTTAATGTCAAGAATTATATTACAAGTGTATGTGATCTATATTCTTGGCCTTTAAATCAAGGGTAATCTATGGCTTTTAATATTTGTTTATCCTTAAACAATATAAATGGCCGTCCACAGCAGACACAGCTGTATCACAGGGGAAAACATTGAAAATTTGAGGAAGAACATCTCCAACTAACTGCCTACCTGTAACTGAGAAATTAGCTTTCTTCCCAAGAGAAAAAAAAAGGTTGAGGTTAATTAGATGATAGTCTAACAGTGTGTGCAAAGTTTCTATTGTAAAATGTTATTTTATAGAGAAATATATGCACATCCCCACCTTGGCAGAATCTGATAAAAGATGAAGGAGAATACAGTACATACCATCAAATGGATGACAACTTCATAGAACTTCTTCTGAGAGAAAGCAGCCTGTTGTTTACTGCATTTATCGACAATCTGTGAAAGTAGACCAGGAATCAGTCTAATTACCAGAGTGCCAGTTGTGCTTGTTAACACCAGCTTTGTGACCAAATGTTATTCCACAGTTGTCACATCACAAGAAGGTTTCATTACTAACATAATAGTGAACAAGATCACATGCCTGGCTATTGATTGATCTGCCACACAAAGGAAGGACGTTTGTTGTCTCTATTATAACCAGTTACATCTTTGTCTGCCTGTATAATATGCACAGGAATGTATCACAAGCAGTTGCTGCAGTGTTTCTTAATTTCTGCCTGTTAGCCCATTAACAGCCCACAAGGATTTGCAGACTTTACCAATAGAAAAGAAATGACCTTGCCATAATTTTTCTTTCACGATCTTCAACAAATTGTTTCCATCAGCCTTCCTGCAGTCCTACAAGGATTGAGACTTACCCAACATTTGCATTATAAATATATCATTTCTGCCAAATCAAAAGCTATTTTAATTCTTTCCAGACACAATTGGGTAACACAGCAGGAACAGTAGAAATATTCATTATTACTGGAGTTGAATGGCCCTGAAAGAACTATATCTTAGACCAGAGAAATGCTATGCCAACAAGCACCCTAAACAAAATGAACTAAGATTGACCCTCAGAGCATCAAGATAGACCAGTCATAAATGCAAAGAGCAGCTTTCAGGCCTGTTGCTGATATGAAAAGTGAACAGTCTTGTTTATTTTTCTGTGAACTCAATAAATATTACAATACAAAAGTGGATTTGTTTATCATTGTGAGCATACAGAAAAACAAGCATGCCTCATCATCTTATCTGATGATGAATGATTTATCAGGCAGAACATGAATCTGCTTCTGAGTCTATTCTCCTGTTTATGCTTGTTGAACAGATACAATTTAATGAAGAATATAAAGTACTTAAAATCTGTCTACCATTAATAGTTTAATTAAACTGACATGTACTTCAAAAACAGAGAGACAGAAAACATTAATTTTGGTTATAAAGGGCATGGCATTATTAAAGTGCAATTAAAAACAACATTCACTTACAATTAATAGCTAAAACAATTTAATTATTTAACATTTAATTGTCTGTTCTGGCTAACCTAGCCACCCCAAGATAGGTGTGTTCTCTAGGCTTCATGTGAAGGATATCACATGGCAGAGACCCAAGCACAAGATAAGTTGCTCCTGAGCAATATCTCACGTAAATCCGCTGACAAACACCTCACCGTGCCATTGGTGGCAGAGGGGCCTCCCGTGTCCTTGAGGTGCCAGTTCCCAAAGGATCCCTCCTACACCTCCCCCCTGGGGCAGTAACAGCCTCCACTGTGGCTGGTGCAAAGCCTAGGGGATGCCTGGTGAGCCAGCTCCTGGCTTTGTGGTCACTTTTCCCTGGTAAAAGCACTCATCCAGGACCCTTGGGCATTCTGAAGTACCTGCTTTCTTTCTAAAGTCCATGTCTCACAGCTCTCTCCTTCTGTCCCACTTGATTGAAATAAATGAACTGGCTCAGCAGTTATTTGACGGAAGGCACTGAAAAAGAGGAGCAAAGAAAAGCAGCTCAGCCACATAGGTCTCATTTTGCTTAGAAACAGGACAAAAAACCCTCTCCTGCCAATTTTAAAGTTAAAAGCCAAAGATGCAAAGTGAGAGTCTGCCAAAGAACTCTTTTAAGATGACTTCGCAGAAGCATGAATCCTTCTTGAACAAAGTAGCTGTGGAAATGTCCCTGAAATTCAACGTACATTCTTTTAAGAACATAGCAACAAACAAGTTTAGAAACTTCATCTGAATTTTAGGTTCAGAAACTTAAAACACAGGACTAGTCTGAAAACATGAATTCTGTTCAACAAGAAATTTCAGTACTTTCAGAGATATTTTGCAAGGAAAAGTCAGATTTTTGAAGCTTTCCACCAAAAGTGAGACAGACCTGTCCCTCATAGCCAGGATCCCCACTGCAGAGGCATCCATCTGTGAATGGAGTGACTGTGCCTGGGTTACACCATTAGCCAAGCACAGGCCACCAGGCAGCTGGCATTTCTGGGATACGTTTGGGACAAAGTTTGGTTTCAAGGATTTTCTTGTGAAATGCTGTTTAATTAAACAGTTCTCAAAAAGCGTTGTCCTAATCACAGTTAAAGAAAACCAGCTGCTGGTTTTCTTCATGTGGGCAGAATGTCATGGCAAGTTCCACAGTTCTCAGCAGAACTTCACAGGTCTCAAAACTTTACTCCTACAAAGAAATTGCAGGATTACTATCCTACTAACTAAACCCACCTATTCTTGAACACAGCCTGGAGCAGATGTTATTTCAGGACTATTTCACTAGTTCCTACAACTTTGATTTACTCATTTCCTTATAAGCTGAGATGTATGGAGTAGCAGAAATTGCTCCAATAAACCCAAACCAAGATACAGTCCTCTATTACCTCCTCAGGTGGAAAGAAGGGAAAAACCCAACAACACAGTGAAAATGTTCACAAAAGCTTTTCTTTGTGCCTTTTTTCCAATCCATAGAGTGCCATCACCTTTGTCACACCACCTGCTGGCTGCTGACTGTCCCCTGAAGCCCGGGAAAAGGAGAAATCCTTCTGCCCATGCTGCAGGTGGCTGAGCCAAGATGGAGCCTCTGAGATTAGGAAGAGACGTGTGCTCATCCTGTGTCTGCCTTGCAGGGACAGCTTTCACATCAGGGACTGACACCAGGGATCCAAACCCTTACACTGCTGTAAGGATGGCACCTGGGCTTCCCCTGGCAGATGAGTGTACCAGAAGCTGGTTGAGGAAAATGTGGTTGTATTCATGATTCCATAGAGAGCATTTTACTGACAAAAATCTTTTTTCACTGCACCTGTAAGCGATGTATTAAAAATTAGAGTAAAATTAATCAGTACAAAATAACACATTCCTGCACGTCAGTTTCTCCATGGAAAAAAATATTTTTCCTTATTTTAATCTCTGTTAAATTTAACACTTAAATTTCTCTGTGGAGAAATTTAAAAGAAGAGAGAAATCGCAAAGAGTGGGATTTAGTAGGATCATTAAAAAATAAAACATAAACACTGTCTCTCTTTACCTTTTTTCCTCTAAAGAGTATAGTAATAAGACATTTATTTTCAATGCAGTCATTAAGCCAGCCACCTTCACTTAAAAACACCTCTACTGACACATCTTAGGTTTTGAATTCAGGTAAGTTACCCTCAAAAGAGTAAATAAAATCATAAATGGTTAGAGCTAAAGCACTTCAACAGACCAGAAGTTGTTATTATGAGAATGGGTGTTCATTTGAAGGTCTTGTGAGGAATTCAGCAACTGAAGCATTGAGAAGTATTTGCTGGGGAGGTACCAGATACCCTCACTGCAAAGTGATGAGCTGCTTTTTCACTAAGCAAAGCATGGAAAGGTGGCTTCTAAGCAGTTTAAGACTTTTGAGGGGTTTGGCTCTGCAATCTCTAACCACATTAAAACTTTGTTCACACTCTTTTCAAGGTCTGTAACTGAGACATAGTTGCAGTCTAATGTAGACCACCAGAGTTGGCAGAATAAAGTAAATCAAGAGATATGGACAGCCTATACTCCATTGCATATAAGCTAGCAGTGAAATGCCTTGTACCTGGACCAAGCTTCTGTGCTTGCATGAGGATTTGTACCAGACTGCTGTAGCCACACCAGTAACCAGATGTTTGCATATATAGAACAAAACACCAGGCAGTTACTGAGCTGTATTTTATTCATGGTTTATTCACTATCATGTGACATGATCAAATGCAGCCTGGAAAGAAAAGCATCTTGTGAAATACTGTATTAATTGACCATGAGTTTCAATCTTTTCTATGAAGACAGAACGTTGCTTATAATTTCATACTTTTAAAATTTATACTATCAAGCCTTACTCCATTAAGATTATTTTTTTCAGATTTCCCACAACTTTTTGTATTTTTTTTTTGTGCAAAATCACATTCAAATATTATAATCTTTTATTCAAGGCTTTGCCCCATATAAAATGCAGGTAAAGCATATCTAAAGCATTCCTGACACATAACTATTAAGAAAAAACCCACCAGAGTGTGTGGCTGTCTAGGTGGCTTTACAAATGAAATAAAGGCATCAGACATGGACTTTGTTATTATTGTGTTTAAATTAAGCTTGAAATGCCATGCAACGGAAATAAAAATCAGAAGCGGAACAGGGTATTGTTTGGTTTCTGAATATTAAATGCAATCAAAAGGTAATAGTACTTATAGATTTTTCACATACAAACAGATTTATGAAACTGATAAATACCATTTGCTCATTGAAGTTCAAGAATCTGGGTGGCTTCTGCCGTGAATAATCAAGTAAGTTAACTCAGGCAGCTTCTCTGTTTCAGTGCTACAGACATACAGAATTTATATTGAAAGGGCTACTTTTTAAAAAGCAAGTAACTTTACCATTAATGTCACTTAAGATAATGAGACAAAATATACTTGTAAAAAGAAACCAAGTGTTCACAGCTGAAAAAAAATGGGAAGTCAGCAATTTTCATGGTGTTACTAATAAACTTTACTTTCACATTTGCATACATGAGAATTAATTCACAAATCCTGAAGGCAGAAGTCATTTACTTTACTAATTTTTTTCTTGATACATTTCTATTTCATAATTTTATGAAAATGTTTCTATTAATTTGAAGTTCCTGAAAAGCTTTTTTCAGTTCAGAAAAATCTGTCTGTTGTTTTTCAGCATCTCTGATTACTTTAAGTACCCTGCTGTCTCAGTAAGAGCAGAAAGTTATTGACACAGAATTTTCTTGTGATAGCTTTTTAAAATGTAGTATTTAAATGAGCTTATATATTAAGCAAAGAAGCAAAAATGTACTGAAAACTTCAGGGGCCCTAGGGCCTTCTCAAGATGCATGATGTCTCTTCCCTGCTTTGGAGTCACAAGAATGCTATATAAGGAGAGAATANAAAACAAACACCAAACCAAACACCACCCTTAAAATACCAGATCATATCAAAACTGTGGGAAGAGGTTTCAGTTACTCTGGGCTGTGGGTTTATATCCATGTTCTGCTTGCCAATATTTTGGGTAGTATTCTGAAGTTGTGCTTTGATCCTTTAAGGACCTCCTATCCCCTAGGCTCAGGTTTGATTCAGTATTGGAAGTGCCAGGACAGCAGCTGCTCTGAGAGCAATCTGGATGAAATTTCTCAAAAGCAGCTTTTCCTGCAATATTTTAAACCAATCTGAATTGAGAAAAGCAAGGACAAAATAAAAAAGATAAACACAGAAATCAGACAGAGTAAAACCTGGAAGGGGAATGTGGAAAGCAGAATGGGAGCTAGGAAATACACATTTGTGGAAGGACTAAGGAACCAAATGGGGAAACTGAGAGAAACATTTGGAAAAAAATCTGAGGAGCAGAAGGCTGACAGAGGAGGCAAAATCTGTGAGGGGGAAAAGTGAAGGGGGGTAACACACAAGCACAGAAAGGAACCAAAAAAATACTATTGAAGGAGGCAGAGGAAGGACAAAGGGCAGAGAGACAATAACCAACCACATGGAACAAAAACAGCAGGGCAGAGAGACTGTGAGGAAGGTAAATTGGAAACAGAGATCCAAAAAGAAGGCAAAAATTTTATAGAGTGAAAGCTCAGCGTATAAAGCTTCATGAAGTTTACGGGAAATTAGTTTTGAGGAAAGTCCAGGCAGTGCAAGGATGGAAGCATATCCAGTTCTTTGCCTTCTCAATCTGCCTTCAGGTTAACAGAGCCTCTGTTTATAGCAAACCCAAAAAATAAACATCCAGCCTATTGGAACTGGTAAGGGGGACCTGGTATAGCTACTGCCTTCTCCCTGTGAACAATGCAATCTGCTCCTTTCGTGCCCTGCTTTCAGAACAGGAGGAACAAACAGGCAAAACATAATTTACAGTCTTGGTTTATCTGTATCCACAGCCTGTCTGCTGATTCGAACAGGGCAGAATGTGTATGTGTGCATTCAGAGAGATGGCTGTCATTAGACCAACGAAGTTAACCAATGTATAAAAGGCAGGATCAGATCATTAATAAAGTTTACACTTCATTATGGATGTCAAAATCCTTGCTGAATTTTTTCCCCCACAAGTATCTAGCTTATTGAATTTCACAAGCAAAACCATCTCTGAGGAAGCATTCAGGAATCAGTTACTGGGAAGCCTTCAGTATTAACATCTAAAACCACATACTTCCTTAATAAATTTACAGAATTAGAACAACTGGACATATTAACATACATCTCTGTTTTCATGGCTGTAAAATGATTGGATTCTTGTCTCATCAAATTTACATTGTAGAATCTGAATATAGTATGATTAGACATCATTTTAACAACTACATTACAATACAATTTAAAATAAAATGGCCCTTTATATCGCACTAATATCAGTGTTTTAAATAACAAAAGGGACTTTTTTTTTAAATAAAGGAAAGGATTAGCATTTACTTTCAATCAGTATAAGCAATGCTGTACCAGTTGGTGTCTCAAAGATTCTGAATTTTATTAATATTCCAGAGATGCATTTGTGTTGCCTCTGGGTACACTGAAAAGCCACTTAAACTGCACTTAAAGCAGCACTACAGGATCAAATTGATGTGCATCAACCATTTACAATAAAACTTGATTATTATAAAGGCATACATATTTGCATAATTACATGTTTGATTTTTTGATAATGCAGCATACACTACAAAATGTTGCTTCATGTAGAAAGGCATCGTCAAAAAGCACCATCTGCTGTAGTGTTTAATGCACTGCAATGTTTGAAAAATTCTGAAGGTAGATTAGTGCAAATCAAAGGAGAAAGCAAAGGAGTTTTGCTAGAACAAGGGGCTCAGGGATGGAGGAGGGGACACAGTACAGTGTGGACCTTTTGTTAGGCTGTCATCTGTTTCTCTCTGGCTATTTTTAAATAAAATTTTAAGGGGACAAAGGTAAAAGACAACAGAGCAGCACATCCTACAGTCCACAGAACAGGATTCAGAACTTGAGAGCATTTGGCATGAACACACTTTTGATGTTTTCTCTCAAAAAAAAAATCAGTATCTAATATAAGCAATGAAGGAATTATAATAGAAAAGAAAGCAAACTTAACAAGAATTAATCTCTTCAAAGGAATCTCTATTAACCATCACAATAGCTTAAAAGAACTTGAAAGTAAGAATATCTCTATATTTGCTCAATTCAAAAGAAGCAGCCACTTGATCTTCAATAATATCTGACCATGTCTGGGCAACCCCAACAGAAGCCCTATGGGTTCAGAAGTCTTATGCTAAGACTGCAGAAGTAAATGTGTATCTTTGATTACAAGAAAAAGCAAGCATTTCTAGACTCAGCACTGTTAGCCCTGAGTTCTTGTATCCTAAAAATATGCATCATTTCGATTTCCACTACATGTCTATCATCTTAATACCTGAGGCATCTTTTCAAAGTGGATTTTGAGACAAGACATTAATCAAATGTTGTTGTAACTGTTTGTAATATTCTGCCATCCTGAGGAGTTTTATGCATGCATCCAGAATACATGCACACACAGAAAAGGGTCATCTGTGGCTTTTTCCAAGTCTGTTGCTACCTCTGAGCTATGCTGAGAACATTTTTGGACATTGGGCTGAGTAATAAAGCACAGCACAGAGCCAAGACACGGAGGATCTGGCAGGGAAGTCAATAGGCATGTACCAGCCTGTTGCTTCCCAGTAGGAGCTCATTCCTTCACAAATTGGCCTTTGGTAAGCAGTGTGATTCATTGCTCAGGGACTGGATTACAAGCTGGAAACCAGCTGACAGAACTTGGGCAACTCATTTCACTTCTCCATGCTATCCATATTCCTTCCTCCTGTTTTTCGCATCACATTACTTGAAAATTATAAAACTCTTCAGGGCAAGGAGTTTTTCATAATACAAGTTTCCAGCATGTTGGGTATTAAACAAGCTTTTATCTCTGTGGGCACCTCAAGGTATACCAGGATACCAACAACAGTTGGATTACATGCTGTGCGTGGGATAAACACCAAGTCAATTAAAAAGCATCTTTAACAAAACAATCTGACTATAAAGTCCAGCAGTCTAGAACAGCATCTGGCTCCAAGACGTATTCTACAGTGCACGACACAAAAGAGCTTCCAAAACAGATGAAATTTTGTCCAGACACCTGAAGGAAAAATGTGGTTGTGTATGTGTGAATGCAAATATCTCAAAACCTTCTGTGCCCAAACCACAACAGCTTGCATGTAGATTTATTGAAACCAAAGGGATGGCCATAGAACTGGAAGCCCTAAAGCTGCATTGCTGGCCTGTTAGGTTATGCTACATCTGGACTATAATAAATTTGCATTCCCACCAAGAAAACAGCCACTGTTGTATAGTTATGAGGCAGATTTTGTTTCACATTATGAGGCAGAATGTGCTTGAGTCCTCTGTTATGCATCAGATAATTAAACATCCAGGTTTCTTACCCTGAATTATCAGGTACAATTATAGCTTGGCATCAGAGATGCCAAACACCCACACTGTTATTGACTTAGATCAGCACCGTGAAATCCAGTGCTTCTGAAAAATCAAATCTTTTGTGTGTCTTGCAGAAGAGTATGAAATCCTTTTTAAAAATAACCAATATATTGTTGTGTGTACACAGTTCATGAAAACTCAGAAAGATTTATCTTGATATTTTCCCCATACCAATCATTTACTGGGTTGAACTGGACTGCACTATGATTGCAGTGCCATTCCCTCTGCCTCTGCCTGCACTTGAAGCAGAAACTGAATGGTTTCCTGCTCATCAGGTAACCATACTGAAAAGATAATGTATTTATAGCATAATATTGAAAAGAGCCCCAAATTACAACAAAGCCTCAAAGATATCTGTATTTCTTTCCCGCTGAAGTCTCTATGTGCATTTGGTCATAGTACTCAAAAAGGAAACAAAACCAGCCAGGCAGACACAAATCTTTAGAAACAATGAGTTTCCCTTTTGTGCCTTAATATTCCGCTCTTGGTGAGCTTCTCTAACAAAGTCTATACTAATCGTTGCTGGAATCAGCACAGCAGCGGCTGCTAAGCAAAGTCTTTTTCTCCACCCTCTCTGCACTAGGCAGACAGGGTTTTTCATTACATATATCATTTTCAACTTGCTGCAGTGATTCCACAAAGACAGGACAATTTAGAAAGCTAATGAATGGGGGTGGGGAGCAGGCTATAGTTGGAGCTTCAGCACTAATGTTTAAGGCTAGATACTACGAGTGGCTTCACACACGAGGCACTGCCACCGATTATATTTTCATTGCATGGCACTGACAGACTTTGACAGCCAAATCATTCATCTCAAGTTAATAAATCAAAGTTGGGGAGGGGGATTTTTTTGTTTGAACATTTATTGCTACAGGATTTAGGGCAAGGCTCGTTGGTCATCGCCTTGCCCTGGTTGTTATTGTGCTGCAATGACAGCAAAATTATTTATCTTTTAGTTGCTAATTAAGAACAGAAGTGAAGAATAGGTTTGGTCTGAATATACCATAGCATCTAGAGACCATTTACTACATCATAATGATATGCAATAGATGCTGTAACTCAGAATATCTACAAGTCTCTTGCTGCTTTATTATCAGGAAAAAAATTCATCTTGTAAGTTAACCGACACAAAGTTAACAGTTTATAAATACGATTAACCTGAATGAGAAAAACAACATTCCCTTCCCTCTCTCCAGGTGAAAAGATACACCCCTTTCCAAGTTCCCTTCCAGCACAGAACACTCTGTTTCACCAGTATCAGTCCCATTGCTACTGTTCAGCAGCTTGATCTGTCTAACCCACCTTTTTCAGACATGTCATCAATATTGCCAGCCACTTGGGAGAACAGACTATACTGATTACAAAATACTGGTTCTATAAATCTGATGATTTTAATGATAAAACAGGATATTTTAGGCTTTCTTTTCCCTGAAGAACCAAGAACAATTGCAGATTGATTGTAAACCAATTAAGGACCATAGAGCTATAAGTTGTGAATATAATTTCTTTCTCCTAAGGGAAGAAAACAAAATAAATAAACAACAAAAAAAGAATTTTCTGGTTCTTACCTCTCTGCATAATAACTTACGATGTGGGTGAAGCAGTTAATTCAGATCTGAGTGTTGAATTATGACTTCAACTTTCTCAAGCCATAGTTATAACCAGATCCTACTCAGCTGCCTCTTTCAATGACCAATATTCACTGACGTGTCAGGCAGAGAGGGAAGAAAGTGGTGAACATCATAGAACACAGGCATATGGCCAAGCACAAGCAGCTTTGCTCTTCGGGGGATGTTGTTCTCCGCAACACTTCACAGAAATTAATAAACACTAGCAGTAGTCAGTGGCCCCACTTAGCACCAATTCCCTCCTTAAATGCAAAATGTTGGACAGCTGAGGAGCCTCAGGGTGCAGCCTTTGAGGTGGTGTTCTCAAGACTGACCACAGCAATCTTCCCCCAACATGGCATGTCAACACTGTCCTAAGAGGTGAATGGAAACTACATGGAGTAGTTAATACCCTTTATTTTATGTTTAATGCTATTCACTGCAACTGTATCCTGCTGCCAATGCTCAGTTAATAGGCTCCTGTAGTGAATAACATCATGTGCTCTGTCAATTATTAATAATGAGACAAGCGTTTTCACATCAGAATGCCAACTTGTAATGTGATGAGCCTGTATTGTGCGAGGGTATCAAAGCTCAGTCTCATAACATCACTAGTTTACTACATGAACTTTGAACAAGATTTATTCCCCAGTCTGTTCAGTCCTAATTTTCATGAATTTTGAAAATAGAAAACGTCTTTTCCTTGGCAACATTTTTAGATTATGGTTTGTATTTTAGGTGCTTGATTTACTGCTACATTGCATTTATTCTAACACATCATTGATCCCCTGTCTCATACATCAGATTTAGTTACTTTTTTATTGTATAATTTCTAGGCGACAGTGGCTATCCAGGACAGAAACAGCTGATGGATCTAATTTGATTTTGCCCTTATACCAGCAGAAGTTCACTTACTAGTTCACTTACTCAGAATTCATTGATCACTCAAAGGTCTTCTGGGATTGTGAAATCTCATTCTCGGTGTCTTTTCCAATTGTCAAAGCACAGACTCAATACCACATCTGACATCCTTGCAGCCTGCCTAGTTCTGCATAACACAGCAGTCAACTGTGGGGTTATAGTCAATGATGGGACTCTCATAAAGGATGACAAGGCTAAATCTTACTGACTTCAGACATGCCAGAAAGGTAGATCTTTCTGAAAGGTGGGTTTGCTGATGATAAGCAAGGGGCAGCTCAGTGACAGCCATATCTTTAACAAGGAAAAGGAAAAACTGGGAAAGGATGATTAGAGAGGGAAAAGTTGGACAGTAAAGGACGAATAAAATGCAGAAGTTTTACACAAAGATCCATAGGTCTAAAAGCAAAGAAACTGCACTACTTAGTATAGGAAGATGATTGAATTCCTTTATCTGTGTCTTACTGTGCCCAGCTAAAACACAAGACAGTGTCCTCTGCACAGCCCATTCAGTTCAGTGGCGAGACAGCAAGCCTCGTGGAGGTTCTATCAGAACAATAATCGCTTTGAAAGTGGTTGTAAAGATCTTCTATTTACTAAGATCACACAAAGAGGCAAGATGAGGTTAATGAAACTTCAGCAACTGTTTATGTTCAGTAAGGTTACTTCATCTTGATTTTTTGAGAGCAGATAAGGTGGAAAAGAAAGACATTGGGAAGGTGGATGACATTTAAAAGAACCAGTAGTAAAGTCCTCCATTACAAGAATAAAGACAACTATTTCGTCGACAGCAAACACATTCATCTTCATCTGAGAGAAACAACTGATAGTTCCTATTACCTGAGGGAATTCTAAATCTTGAGCTAATCCGTGCACCTACTGCAGAATTTTGCAAACATGCATCAATATTTAGGTTACCAGTTTTGGAACAAATGCATTACCAAATATGAGTTTCTTTCACAGAAACAAACATTGTAATCAGAACAGACACTCTTTAATCACAGATTGTTTTCTGAACACATTTGCCAGTCTCATTTCAAACTGTTTGAGCACCTGAGCTTTCATTTCTCCTCTCTGGAAAGTATTCACTATCCTAAATGCAGCCAGCTATGCTGGGTAACTCTGCTCTGATAGGCATTGTTCATTTTCTCCCTTTTTCACTCATCTTTTGGAGGACATGAAAATATTTTTCTCCCTGTGTGCTTAAAACCCTTCCACAATAATCAGCTGCTCCATCTTCTTGTCATAATCTTGTTTATATTCAAATAGGCACTAATGTTGCTGTGCCCCATCAAGAGACTTGGTCAATAGCTCCAAAAGTGCAAAAGTCACAGGGGAAAATGAGGAGGAATTACATTCCCAGTAACATGGTATTCTAAATCCCTTGGTTGGCTTGCAGACTATGATACTTGCATTTAGAACTACTAGTTTATTTCAAATGGAATTTTATTCAAACAGAATGAAAGCATAGCTTCTGAAGCAAGAGCTGAACACTTGGAACAGAGGGGGAGTGATCCCACACTTAACACCGCCACTCCAAGCTGTGATCACTCTCTATTTTGCTACAAACACACTGTGCAGCCTTAGTCAAATTGCTTAGGGGTTTTTTGTGGCTTAATCCCCCATCTTTGAGATAACTATGACTTAGACTCCCTAACTCATAGGCATACAGTGAGGATGAATGCATTAAAAAAGAATTAATATATCACAGTATAGTGATAGGAGTTCAATACCCTGCATACAGAGTAATTTATCTTTTTGTCTCCTGGATCAAGTACAGTTTCTAGGTGTGTGCAATAATAAAAGCCCAATCTATTAATATATAAAGAAACTAAACAATCTTCATCCCTACGTTCCTGTATCCATTAACAGAAACACAAACCTGTACGTATAGAGAGGAAAGGCTGGAGTAGAAAAGAACAGAATTTTTTCCTTAATTACAATGGGCTTAAGACAAAGATAGGAATCACAAGCTAGACATAAATAAAGAAATCTGTCTGTTTCAACAGAATAAACAAAAAAGACAAAAAACCAAAACAACTGTACAACAAATTCATATATAAGGTGTATATATAAGTATTTAGACACATTTGAAAAAAGACAGTCCTTAATCCTATCTTGTGTAAGGAATACACTATAATTTACTATCAGATGAATTATATACTGCTCCCAGGGTGAAACCTCTGTATTTCTTACTCCAAACTACTCTGCCTATAAAATAGCTTTATTAGAGTTTAGCAATGTTAAGGAAAAAAGTGAAAGTAATGTCTATAGCTCCCACTAAAAACCATATAATACATTTTACAATTTACAGTGATTATAGTGTAATATACTATAAAAAATGAGTTTTCACCAAAAATTCAAAATTATAGATTTATTCAAATTCCCAGAAAAAAATCAAACTTGTGAATTGTGCAGATTATATAGCCAATAAAATATTTATTGTTGCACAATGTGTATTGTTAACTGTGTTGACTACTTTTCACCAAGGTGCCAGAGAAATGAAAAATTAACCAGTGCAGAATATAAAATTGGGGGGGGTGGGGAGGGCAGGGGGAGGGGGGGCTGAGTCCTAGAGCTAGTTCATGAGCATACAAAACAGATTGTATTCAGAGCTGTAATATAGAAATTCTTCAGTGAAGAAGACACCAGAGCTGAATACCTGACAGCAGAACAAAACAGAGAACAGCATTAAAGCCTTGTAGTTGAAGTGCTGCATGCAAATGCAGGAAGAGCTGAATAAGTAATGTTGAAGGTCTTAGCTAACGTAGACAGTGGCTGCGTCAATGAATTTTTTAATGACATCTTACTGGTTTTAAGGACTAGGAAGTGCATACATGCAGCCTGATGGAATTCTAGAAGTACAGTGAACGCATGGTCGAAAAATCTCTTCGGGTTTACAAAAACAAGTAAACAGTTGAACATCTTCCTTCTCTGCAACTTCATAAACTGACCTGTGAAAATCACACATGTGGTTTGAGGTGTATATTCTTGTTTTCAGCATTAACCATAATCGCTACCAATGAACCTCCTATTGTCTACCATTTATTCTTTTGCAAAATTACATGAATATTCATTTCAATTTCAGCTACGGGGCAGCAATTGTTGATCACGCTATGAAAGGAAAAATTGAATAAAACCCAAAAGTTTCAAAATATCCTCTAGATATTTTAAACCTTAATGCTGTGATTTCAAATGTACCTTTTTGTCCTCTTGATTTTGAGATGACTTACAGAACTTCCTAATGGAGGACATGGATAAGAAGTAGGCTGGCAGCACCAGACAGAGTAGGACTCGGATTGTTGCTCTGGCCATGCTGCACAGAAGGGCATTTCTGACCTGAACTGGCCATTCACAAATTACAGTGGGTAAACAATGTACACCAATACTCTGGAGTGAGGAATTTCATCCTGCCCTTGGTCTCTCTATTTCAGCTTTTCCTCTTCCGCACATTTTCTTTTCTTCAGCACAGACCACACCAAGTGTGGCAGTGTAATTACACACTCAGAGTGAGCACGTGCCAGCCAGACAAAGTGCTGAAAAAACAGCATTTCAGCACAACCCTGTTCTGGAACCGTGGCCCAGCTGGACCCACACTCCTGCCCATCCTCTTCCACGGGAGCAGATTCCTCAAGCTGGGAGAGCTTGAGCAGCTGCCTCATAGGGTTTGGAACTTAAAGACAACAGTCTTTTTCCTCTCACCGTAACTGGTCACACTGCTTGATAATAAATGACATTAAATGCAATATATTTGACAATGAAAAACTTTGCTGAATATTTCAGAACTAGCAATCCTAAAGAAACTGGTCCCTAGGCTACACTAGTTCATGTTAAAAGAAAAATTATTTGACACTTCAGGAAGCCCTTGGAGACATGTGCTGGCTTTCTCAGGCCTGGCACACAGCAACCATAGGTCCTGCTTTTTGAAAAGCAGGACAAAACAGATGGAATTAATTGAAAAACTCAGGTTAGATGTTCTCTTAGGATTTTACAGTTCCTGTATTTTTAATTGCTTGTTCTGTCAGCACTTAACACCTGCACATTTTTGAAATCTTTTTTGATTTACACTGAAGCAGCTGGATTATGCCATCAGACAGCATGAATTCGGTGCAAAACACTGCTATTGTCTGCATGTTCCTGGTGTGCAAGGCAGAAGAGGGGAGCATGCGTATGCTTGGAGGATTCCAACATCTTTCTGCTTAGACAGACTACAGCCTGGAGTCCCACCATCTACCTACACATCAGGGCCAGATCCAAAAATCGGGATGTCTAAAACTAGGTTTCTAAATCAATGCTTGAGATGTCTAAAAAATAACCTCTTGCAGAATTTCAGCTACAAGGAAGCTTTTTTGAGCCCAGTCAAAGCTTCAGTATTTCTGAATGTACTTAAGTCCAGGTTCCCATTCTAAGAAACCCTGGACTAGAACGAGACCCACCTTGATATTTAAATGCACTATAGAGCAGAAAAAGCTGAATGGGTCTGGACACCTGCACAAATGGGCAGGCAGCAGCCAGGCAGAGCAGTCATTCCACCCCGCTGACTTACTGCTGCAGAAGGAACCTCACTGCTGAGGATAAAGACAGGCAAGACACAGAAAATTTGCAGCTTTTTACATACACAAAGCAAAAGGATTAAAAACACCATATAGAACAAAGATTTACAATAGATCAGCCACACAACTCTGTGGAATGAACAAAGGTTTCATAAAAGAACAAATGAAAAAAAAAGATTTTCTGAGACTATAGGCAGCCCTAGAGACTTTTAAGTATTAGCCAGACCAAAGGCTGCCAGATGCTTCCAGAGCCCTGACTGCTCACTGGGGAGCTCAGGCCTTTCCAATGGGGCGAGGTAGGTCAGCTGGAGACTAAAGAGTACAGAGCTCCCCAGAGAAAGACTTTTTAGTTATGTTTGGGTTTAAGTGTGTTTCCTTCGTAAGACATGATCTAGGCTCCATTATTTAGGTTTTCTACTTAGAGATTTTATTACAGGGAAAATAGCGACACTTTTTCTTTCTTTTGACTACTTCCCTCACTTGGAGTTTTGCAAAAACCTGATGTCTAGCTCACAGTGGCTCATGTTAGCAAACAACACTCTGCAAGTTCTGTCTTTAACTTGGGCCATTCAGTCAGAAGAACCTTCATTCCCATCTTCCATAAATTCTTTCTTTTGCCCCACTCATTTCCCAAAGTAAAGGAAACTAACAGCTAAATTATCCTCTTTTTTTTCACCTTTCATCTAAATTCTTTATAGATTAGATTTTGCAATCTGAAGATCAAAGCTTATTCCCCATCTCCATACAAAGGGAGAGTAAGGCAGAGCTCTTGTGCAATAGATATATACAATAGACAATGTACAATAAATGCCTTTAGCATGCCTTCCTTACCTCTAGCACCGTCCTTTCCCAGCTCCAAGAAGTTCTAAGCATACATTACCTGCTCATCCCCATGACACTCTTGCAGCCAGGGGAGCTGTGCTGCTTGCAGCAAATAGTGCTTTAGGCACATTATATAATTTTACTTGTCTGTACTTTTCAGTCTCTCATGAAGTGGTAACAGACAAAAGTTCCCCAAATAATAACTAACCAAAACAACATTTGAAGTGAAATTCTCATACTTACTTAGGGCTGCTTGTTTGAAGCAACAGCAATGGTTGCGTGGGCAGTGCACGGACTCAAGAACTGGATGTGATATGCAACCAGAAACACAGTTCACTTTTTGACCATCTATTCTCCAGGGAGCACTAGCAGGAGGTGACAGGGGTTTGTGGAAAATATAAGTTCATTATTTTAAATCCTAAGAAAAAATACCTAGGAACATGTAAGGAAATGCAAAGCCAGAAGGTAAGGCTGCCTTTGATTAGGAAAAGGCCCACCACTACAAAAACACCCCTTATCTTCATGGCAATGCAGCCATGAAGCACTCCTATGATTCCCAGTGAGGTTCAGACCTCTGTGTTAGAGGCACTGCAACCAGAAACAACAGTTTATTCCCTATGTTTTACTCAATTCAGGAAAAAACATTCTTTTCTTCCTTACCCCGTTTTTTTCTTTAAAGGGATATAAACCTTCACAGATCAGCAAGAAATATAGTTAAAATATTATATAAGGTACCCATCTTTGGAAAAGCAAGCATCTGGCCTCATGCAAGACCTGAGTGAGAAACAATGAAAACACGTGCCTGACAGACTTGCACACAGCTTTCTTTAAAGATCTATCTAAATATGAATCTGCTTTAAATTACTATCAAATATTTCAGAATTGCTTGTTCTAAAACAATTCTTTTTAATTTTATTAAACAGTAACAGAACAATAACCTGAATAATTCTTACCCTTTTAAGTTTATCTCATGAGATGGCAATATATAACATACTCTTAAGAACCTCAACTGCTGGCTTTACAAGCTCTAGTTTTTTAGTTAATCCCAGGACCTCAGTTCAGGATACCAGTCTTCATTCATTTACTTTAATTTCATTTCAGATGAAGACGACATAACTCTTAGGACAGACTTTTCATGGTGAATTGCAACATGATTGCTATATTTAATGTCCTGTTGAGATAGAAAAGTTCTTCGTAGTAATATGTGTTAACATACATATTTCACTCATTTTTCTAGAGAGGGATGGTGAGACACACATATATATACACATACACATATATATATGTATGTATAAATTTATATACTTCTATATTAAAAAAACTGTTAAAGTAAGAACTGCATTAAGGGCAATGGTTCATTTACACCTCAAAAGTCTAACAAACATTCCACCAGGGTGTCACATCCATGCCCAGGACAGGGCACAAAATAAAAACAAGGGATGATCAATTTAACAAAACTGAAGAGTGACTTAATGGGAGGTAGATGACTCTCATTTTTATTTGAAATATATGTTGCTTCTCTTTTCATACCTCTGACTCAAAAGAGGTGACGTCATGTATCTAGTTAAACATAGAGAAAAAAATTGCACATTGTTGTCAGATGCAGTTAAGGTTCAGATACAAAATACTGACTCTGATACAAGTAGATTATAATACTCTAACAGGATAAATTACAACGAGTTATTTTCCTGTAATTTAGAGAAGATCTGTTGCTCCTTGCTAAATTTTCCATGGAACATATATATGAATATATACGAATGCATATGCTAACACCATCTGAAGTGAGCAGTTCCAACCCCTTTCCCTACAGCCTCCTCCACACCAGCTGACACAAGTCCCCTCTCACTGCAACGTATCCTCATGCCTTCCCTTTTCCCAAGGGCACTTGTCACTTCCCAGCCACATTGTGGAAGTGGAGGCTCGGCACATGGGTCCAAGGACAGCTTCCCGATGTAGGGGCAATCCGGTTTGGGGTGGGTGCTGCCAGCCACGCCACTGTGCCAGGCTACACCATCCAGGGCCAGCAGCACTCATGCAGTTGCTCATTTTTTCTGCCACCCATCGAGAACATGCAGAAAATTTTCAGACAGGATGACCTGATATTTGCAGCTGCTTGTCAATACTCAAATAAAAATTTAGTGCATGTGAATAAATAAACCCATACGTGCTCAGTGCAGATCCTGATCACACACGTGCACGCTCTGTGATACCAGATGGAAAGGCACCAGCGTTTACCTGAGGTTCTAAGACCAAGTACTGCCACTGCCTAGCACAGCTGAATGTAACTGCTCTGAGACACAAGACAGATGGGATAGAAAGATGTGAAGTGCTACAAATAAAATCTAAAACTGAACTTTTAAATATTCATTCTGAACTATAAAGAGAGCTGTGGCTTTTGTGTGCTACAGATGGCTTGGAAATGCAGTGCAAACAAAGGACCAATTTTTGAATACTCATAGCTGCTCTACTATAATAGCTGGAGGCCCAAAACTCCAGGGGTTTGAGATGATTCAACTAGATCCTCTTACCTGCCAAATTTTATCAAAGCAACATTGCTTTTACCATCTTATAAGGGATGAAAGAAATACGAATAGTGTGGGGTTTTTTAATGAAACATGGACTGCTTAAGCTTGAACAAAAAATTACAATATGAATGGAATGTGCAAGGTAAAGGGAAAACCATCTTTTTATTATACATACTTAAAGCATCTTACAAGATGAAATCTGTACTTCTTATAGATTGAAAGATTAAATAGAAATATTTTGGTAGATTTAGATAAATGAAGGAAATAAAATCAAAAATAAACATAATAAAAATCCCTGCCAGTCATAATCAATGAGAAACTGATGACTGATTGCCAAGTATGGCCTTATGTTAAAACCTAGGAAGGACACATGTGTTTCTTTGTAAGGTAGTGGGGCACGACCTCATCAATCAGAGATTATTCTCTGCATAATAGTTTATGGAAAGAAACCACTAATGCCAACTCCTCATCTGCCTTCCAGACAGAGGCCAGCTGATAGGAATACAACTGGAAGGGGACTAAGCCCAAGTAGTGCTGCTGCTAAGACCATACACTGCTGCATTTACATAGCAGTAAATTAGCATTTTCTGATGCTATTAGTTACTAGCAAAGATTATAAAGTCTTTGGCTCTAGAGAGGGGATACCCTTATGCCTTGCATCTATAAGAATGGAACTGGACAACAAAATCCAGAAGAAAGATGGAGTGTCTGTGGGGGAGCAGGGATCACCCAAGAGGGAGAGAGGACCCCTGAACTGCCAACAGTCCTCCAAACGTAGACGCCACAGAGACAAATGTACAGCACTGAATCACAGCTAGAAGCCAGGTCTATGGGTAATTATGAGGTGCCACTGCCAACTGAAGGGAGAGAAAGTGCAGGAATAAGAGGAAAAGGCATGAAGGTCTTGATAGAAAATGTAACCATCCTGTAATGACAGTGAGAGCCAAGAGACAGCTGCAGTCTGATATCAAGTGATGGGTGAACGACGACAAGTGGATTATGTTATCTGTGAAATCAAGAGAATTAGCCAGGAGGGATGTGCAGAGGGAGGCAGCCTGGACAGCATGAGCTGTTGGGAAAGGGATGGCTGAACTACTGCTGCATCTGTCAAGGTTAGAGAAAAGGATTCTGTGAAAAATCAAGCTAAGATGATGGAAGTTGGGTTACAAGTTTTAATGGCTTCTAGAAAAGACAGGAAAAGTGGCAACTTATGGCAGGGAACCAGACTGCTGGTTTGGGGAACAGCCCAGGTAACAGGTGTGAACTGAAGAGAAAACCTGCAACCTTGCTGCAGAGACACAGGATCTTTTACTGCTGGCAGGAAGAGAGGAAGGGGGACTTGGCAGAACTTGAGGAAGCAGGCAAGAGGACCAGGGCCTCCCTTTCAACCGTGTTTGTCCGGTGCTGGATCTGCACCCACCAGAGTGCAAATAGGGATTGCAGTCTGATGGTGTGGCTTGGCCTCTGTTCACAGCTAAGACAAAAAGGTGGCAGATGAACTGAGGAAAAAGGGCAGGATTCTCTGGCAGAAAATACAGCTTTTCCAATGACCTTGCTGTCCTTTAGAGAGTAACTGCTTTCCAGGGCAGAGTGTCCCAACAGGACACTTCAATGCCTTCAGCACAGTACAGTACTCAGAGATAAAACTGAACAACTTTTCATGAAATCTGCCTCCAATAAAAACATCTTTATTGCCCTGGGCTAATGTGTAAGTTAGTGAGGGATTATAGTTCAGCTTCTATAGCCATTTTATATAATAGGGAAAAAAATCCACAGGAATCTCATCTGCTAGTCCACTAAAATATAAAAAGAAGTGTTAAGCTGCACTTCATCATGGTAATAGGCTATCAGCTATTTTCCTCAACTCCCACACTCACTGGTGTCATTCTAGGCAGAGCCAATCAACCCAACTTAATCATCTTGTGACTTGCTGCACTGTGCCCCTTCCTTTTGAACCTATATAAATCCTAATTATTTTTTAATCCTTTACTAAAACACTGACAAAATGGCTGCTTCCCTTGCAGCATACAGATGTGGAAGTTTATAGGCACAGGAGCTGCAGTACTCCAAGGCCTCCTTCCCTGGGTGCTGCGTGTCGCTGGCAAGGTTTGGCAGAGGGCACCACTGCCTCTCCAGCGGCAATCCTCTCCTGGCTTCTCCTGCTCTTCTTCTGGAGGGACAGGAACCATTGTAGTGAGGTTATATTTCCACATTGTAAGGCCACAGGGACAGGTGTACATAAATCTAACGCTGAGGTGAATTTGCTTGTCTACGCACGTATGCATTTGAAAGCTTACCCAAACTGCCAGCCCCCTTCCAGGATATGGTTTCCTCACAGACACCCTGGTCTGCACCTTCCATCGAGTGCCTTCTTCTGGGCTGTCTCTGATCTTCCTTCTCATCTGATGGAAATAGGGTTCCCCTGTGTCTCCCTTCCTTCTAGTGTACTCTCACCTGCAGCCTAAATGTGCATACCGAGGCTTGCCTGCGCTGTGCATTACTAGGAGTAAATACTCCAAAATCAGAAGACTAGCTTTAAAATTGTAAGTTGATTTCAGTAATCACAAATATAGATCAGATTGCAGTTTTGGCTCTGTTCACCTCTGCTGCAGAAAGGGGAAGTCTAGCTCTTCATAAAACACCAAGTGTTCAGCGAGACCCAGAGTGAAGGAGGAGTTATTTTTGTTGGTCTGTTGCCTTCTCTAAAGTCTATAGTATAACAATTCATGCATACACATCACAAGAGGCAGCAGGGCTGTCACCACCAGTTTGATCCCTAATGCCTCATGTTTGTGGTAGCAAAGATCTGTCCCCTACCAGCTCCTGCAGAGTGGCAGGCTGGAACCAGGAATTCACAGGGGCAGGTGCTGTCCGATGTCTCCGTGTCTTCATCTGGAGACAGAGGTGGAACCTGCACCATGTGCTGCTCTGGCTTCAAAACACTGCTCTTAGCATCTGTTAGTAAAGTGGGAGCTGTCACACAGTGCACGCAGCAGATACACACACAGTGGGTGGGTTCATACCACATTCACAGACCAACCTGTGCTCCTGAAGCAAAGCATTGTCCAGTTCCTACTGCTGTCCTAATGCAGCTAACTGAGTAGGACCTGTGCTTATAAAGAGCTCTTGGGCTCTCTGCAAGTCATATCATTATATGAAGCAGAAACTCAGGCCTTATCACTCCTTTACACTCCCAGCCAGAAGATGAGACCACCAGCATCTCACTGTTCCTCCAGCTCTACTCCAAATGAAGTTTCCATTCCTGTCACGAAAATAAACAAACCAGAGGAAACCTGTGCTGCCTACTTTAGTGTCCCAATTCCCCAGCCTATGAAAGACTATCTACATTGCAGTATATTTCTGTCCAAGCCTTACAAGTGAACACTCCCCCAGGAATCACTTGTTATTGGGGAAGGAAGCACTGAAAAATCAGGCCCCTTGCTGAAGTTGTTTATAGAACAGATCACCAGTTCTGGGAGATCAATGGGAAAAACATGGCCCGAACTGTTTCCTGTATCATCATAGTAAACTTACAAGGATGCTCTTATAAAATGCAGTTTAATTGGAGGAGATTACTTTTTAATTTGCAATTTTAAAGTGAGCATGTTATAACTTGTAGATGAACATTTCTATAAAGATAATTACATATGGCAAGACAGAAAAACTTTTTAAAACATTTTCTCTTGAATGTGTGCCTGAATTCATTTACAACTGTTGCTGCTTTAAACACTTCAGGCAGAATAAGTGGATGGCACTAAACAGCTTAGCTGCAATTATTATGGAATGTCTGAGGTATAATTTCCCCTGCGGTTTTGTTAGGCGTGCAAAATTCATAATTCTGATTTGTGGCAGGTACTTATTACCCATCGCAGGTGGAGATATGCAAATATTATTCTAGTAGGGGTGAACAGTCTTTATTTCAGTATTCAGCTATTAACGAGATTTGTGAGTCTGGTACTCTGGGGCCATTTAATTAATTAGATGGTACAGATAAAATATAAATTGTTTTGTAGGCTCCACAATTCCAGTTCTAGAAGATGTAAAATATGGCTAAATGAACTTAGTATGGACTGATTTATTGTTTCATGTATGGCAGAGGAGAAAGGAAAATTCTGCCTGTTACTTTTGCCTATACAATCCTGTACAGCATCCTTGCATTGTCAAGCATTGTGAGAAAGGGATGTTATTTATTTGTCATTACTATTAAGAATGTCTATCAGTTACCCTCTTTATAAAAAATTGCTGGCATGCATCAAGCAAGCTAAAAAATAGGCATGTTCTTTTATGGAAGCCAATATGTGCATGTTTCAGAATAAGCACGTATTTCCAAGACATTTAGATTTGGTAGGATAATATTGTCTCAAGGTCTGACACTTCTATTATAAATAAATCATTTCCATGGGATAGATAAGCTAAACTTGCTAGGGGGGAATGCAGAGGGAAGCTACAGCAGTACGTTAGCATCTAGAGTTTCAAAGAATTCTATTAATTGATTAATTCATATATTTCTTTTCCTAAATTATGATCTCTCTACTCCTCCAGAAGATTTCTGGAAAACTTTGAATACAGAAATTTGGGTTAAAAAAACCTCAACGTGCTTTTATTCCCCAAAGTGATAGTTATAACGGCTGCAATAAATGAAACAGCCTTTACCAGGAGTTACAGCAAAGTACACGGCGAGACATTCACCCTCCCCTCATATGGAGGAAATAAAATGCACAAGGCATGAGACCGGAAATTGTTAGCAAACTGTCGGCATTTAAAGGCAGGCATTGACCATTATATTAGTTTTAAATTGCAGGAAAATACTACACTACACAATTACAGTACTATAAACATTGAATGAAAACCAGTTAGTTTTACTAAAGTAGGAGTATAAACAGCAGTCACTCTTATTGGTTTATTGAACATATTTTGGGGCCCATTCCAGCTGTCTTTATTAGCTCTAATGCAAATGATTTTGCACTGCTATTTTGCCAAGCTCTGGTAGCTGTACTGCTGCAAACAGAGCCTGCTGCTTTGTGTCTGCTGGAGACTTACTGACAAATATGATAAAGGATACATAAAATGAATAACAATACAGAACTGGCACCGTACAAGAAAAGGAAAACTAGCAGGGGGAAATTATACTGTAAGGGTAGGAGCTGGTATGGTTTCGTGCATGTAACTCAAAAGCATACAAGTTTAAAATTAGATACACAGTAAGAGTTTCTCTGGTTACTCCCCCACAGGGTGGGCAGAGCTGGTCATGGCCCTGCAGCTGCATCCCCTGGGGCCTGCATCCCCAGTACACCTGCCCCCAAGGCTGGAAGCAGATTCAGGGCTGACAGACCCCACCAAGGGCTGGGGCTAGGCAAGAACAGAAAGAGTCTCATGGAGATGGGAGCAGGCAGGACCAGGACTCCTGAGAGGGAGGAGAGCTTCTGGCATGGGAGAAGGTCTGCAAAGACGTAAGGACTGCATTTTACCTAAAGAAAAGAGCTTCTGACTTTGGAGACATCCTGAACAGCAGAGGTGCAAACTCCTTTGAATAGAGCTAGGGAATGACCCGGGAATATGGCTGCAGAAACAAATAAGTGAAAGGTAGAAAGCAGAGCAAATAAAAAGGACAAGGCATTGATTGGGAGCTGAGGAAAAGGGCCAGTCATATTTTGCAGGTGAGCAGAGTAGATCGTGTAAGATATTTACTGTGGCTCAATATTCAGTAAGAAAAGTCAATTGGGTATGTGGTGAGAAATTCCCTAAAGTAGAGGAGGCTGCAAAACCAGGATGATGTGTGGGGAAAAGAGCTGTGAGCAACTGAGTCTGAAAACAGTATTTCCAGCACAGGAGAGCAGTGAGTGTTTTCATTACAGTGCCAGCACAGGTAGCTTCGTGGTTTGGCTAAATTGTCAGCTATGATCTGCACACTGAGAAACTTAGGGAATCTGAATGCTGGTGCAATGGCAATGCAAGAGGTATGCCTTCATGGTGCCCCTGTGGGAACACCTAGGAATATCACAATATTCAATTCCTAAACAAACCCTGCCAGCAAGCACTAAAGATTGAGTGAAAAGCTTGTATGGACAAACCGAGCAGTACTGTGACCAGAACTGGAGAAAGTCTCAAGGAGAAAAACATTTTAATTAAATACAGAACAATATAAATGACAGTGATATCTATGGAAATGTTTGAATAGAAAAACAATAAATACTTATGATGTTCAGACACAATGAGGCCAAGTTACCTGCAGGCTTTAGATAAAATGCAGCAGAGAGTCAAACTCATTTCAATCTCACCTCTCATAGCAGTTGCAGAACATGGACTGCATCTCCTCCACATAACAGCAAACTGTTCAGGAAAAAAAATTAAGTCTAGATTTCCACAGAATAAACACACCAGAATAATATTCTGCATTTCAATACCTTAAATGGGATAAACAATACCCCATGGGTAGAATCTTTAAAAGATCATTCCTGCAGAAGATGAAATCTAGAAAACAGTTTAAATTAAATCTTTCCAAGGACTTCATAAAATCCCAGGCACAGCAGCAGTGCTATATGCAGTACCTCCACAGCAGCTATGAGCTATACAGTCCAAAATGAAGGAGGAGTCCTAGTATTTCCTTTTTTTTTCCCCTAGGTATGCACACAGAAACACATCATTAGTTCAAAATCAATGCACAAATGAGAGATGGGATCAGAGAATTACATCTGTTCACAGTAGCACAGAGAGCAGTGCCATGGGCCAAGGGCAGTTCCTGAGCCATTGAGAGGAGCAGTGCTGCATCAGGCTTTTGATGCCTCTCAACTCAGAGGGAACTGCTGCCTGCTGGTAGGTGAGTATCACCAGCATTTTTTCAGAATAACGTAAGTAAGCAATGTTTTAGGTGGCACTATAATATCTACCAGGCATAGTATTTGCAGAGGGATAATGGAGCAAAAATGCCTGTGTGAAGAACCTCTGCTTCATCCAAAGACACTGCTGGGCAGGCATCACTCCCTTCCTACAGCAAGTGCTCCTCAGTACCAGGAGCCCACCAGATGAGCCCAAACCTACATGGAGAGAATCATATAGCCAGCTGGGAGGGGTCATAGGCACCTGAGGCCATGTCCCTGTGTTGGGAAGCAAGGCAGGAGCAGAAGGAGGCTGAGACCCACTGAGTGCCTATGGGGTCAGGGACACCCAGCACCTCAGCCACTAGAGTGCCGCCGCACCAAGGTGCTCACGACAAGCAGCACCACTTGCTTTGAGTTCAGCTGAAAACATACCCCCCAGAGCATTAGCACAGAATTTCTGCACCCCTATCATATACACGAAACGCTGGCAATCATACAAGGCTGGGTAAGGGCTGACTGGCCATTCTGAGAGCACTGGAAATCAGCCTAAAGCTCTGTGCCATATGTACGGATGATGAGCTAAACCAAGAGCAGAGGATGTACTTGAGAAGAAAACAACAAACAACAACAAAACGTTACCTTGGATGAAAAATCCGATAAGCAGCCTAAACCAAAACAGTGCCCAGCCCCATCAAGCCCCAGTTTGTTGATGATTTCCTGCCTCCTGTTATAACAGCTATGTTTATTCACATAAAGTGCTTTTTAAGCTGTACATTCAGCCAGCACAGCTCAGTGTAGCTCCCCTGCCACCACAGTACAGCAAGACTGCAAACATGACTTCAGCGAGGCAAGATCAATTTACAGACACTAAGAAAGCATTCAAAAATTAATGCAACTAATCTCCTGGTTTCACCTGACAGGAGGTAAATTATTGATCTTTGCAATATGAAAGCACCAAAAAGAACAAACTCAGAACTGCACACTTTCATGTGCACCCTTGCCTCCTCTTGTCAAACTTAAAACAGTCATATCCAAAGGGCTGCAGGGAGATTGGAGAAACACATGTTCTTCCTGTACAATTTAATCATGGCGTGAGCAAAAGGCAGATGCTCCAAGCCTGTGATTGTGTAAACAAGAAAGCATCACCTGAACCCACGGCACAAGCCAGTGCTCACAGAAATACATGCAGGGAGACTGGCAGTTTAGGCTTTTGGAGTCCTTCCTAATCTTTAATATGCAATTGAGGATGTACAGCTCTACAGCTAAAGCCTGGTAGAGGCACTGATACATCACCCATGCTTCTCACTCAAGGGACAAGCCTGCTTTATTAACCAAACTTCATTTTTCCCCATTTCCCCCCTCTCCTGGCACCTCCCTACACTGCAACATAAAGCAGAACTCCTACAAAGGCACTGCAGGGGCTGACACTCTACTGAGTGAGAGCCTCCCGCACAGCAGCTGCGCGCCTCACGCCTGCCTGCTTTCTTCCACATACCACCACAGAAATGTGGCATGGGAATTTCCATCCCCAACAGGCAATATGTAAGAGAGGAACCCAAGATAACCCTACTAGTAGTCCCCAATATTTTCCCTACTTCTTCACTGTCTTCATTGTGGAAAAAGGAGCAATTCCTCCAGGACAGGTCATTGTTCCCTGACCCTAAACACACAGCGTTACATCAGGCCACAGAAAGTCGCGTGATGCAGGTTAACATCTGCTGGCATTAGCTAAAAAAATTATTTTGTTATTCTTAGATATCTCTTCCATTCTGTATACCATGTGCATGCCTATTCATTATATGGATGTAACAGATTGAATGGTCTGAGCCCAGGAAAGGTTTTCATTGAAGACACTGAAAGTAAATCTTTCTTTTTTTATTTTGTCTCTTTTTTAAGACTGAAAATTCCAGTTTACACTTAACCTTTTTGTCTAACACAGCACTGTGGCTTTCCAATGTATTTCAGTAGGAGTCTTGCAGCTTCCACCAGGTACATCACATTCTTCACAATGCCTTTATCCACAGGAGGAGTGTTCGAAACTTTGTATCAAAAACACTTAGTATCAAATTTCAGCTGTATTTAGTATGGCATATTCAACTGCATCTCCCAAAAGTTATCCTGGTCTTTGCTGGAAAGGGATAAACTTTTGTCCCTACTAGGTTAGGAGAAACATTATCCTGCATATTCAGGCTTTGAGAAGAGTTTGAGCACAGGATGATGGAGAACCCCAGCATATTGCTATGACATGGTCTTTTTTCAAAATGCATTCAAGAGTGAATTTTACATTCTACCAAAACATGGCACATCACAGAGCACAGACACAACTTCATGGGCAAACCATACTGTTGAGAACTTAGCTTAATATTTATCCTAAACTTTTTCTGTATTTTCCCTCACTCTTGCCTCCATCTCAGATGATGAATAATTCCTCTGTCTTTTCCATTGTTTTTATCTCAGAGGTGCTACTGAATAGGAACAGATTCTTTAGGTCTTCCCAGTTCTACAGATCTGGTATCATTTTCATCAAGGTATTTTTTTCTGCTGTTTTCTGTAGTACTGCTTTCTCCTCCTGCCTTTTCACCTTCCTTTCGAAGACTGGAAACAAGTGAGATGAAACTTAATGGTCCTCTACTTACCCTAGTATTTCTGCTAGCTTTTAACTTGAATATTGGTGGTAGTTCACATCTAACCATTACACCATTATTGCCTATTTTGCCTTCAACATGCTCACGCTAACCTGCAAAAATGGTTCTAAAATGAGTTCTGCTCTAAACTTCCTTAGTAATGTCATGTTAGAAAAATTCCTCTTTTAAAAAATTCTCTTTGTTTTAGGAGAATTTATAGCAGCATTCTTCATTATTATTCTGTCAGTTCATCTCTTAGCAAAAATTTTGCTGCAACCCCACTGGAAAGACTAATAAATTTTATTTATTTTTTTATTTATATTGTTATGTATGTGTTTCCAGGAGGAGTACGATACACTGTGATTTTTTTTATTCTTCTCTTGTTTTGCAGCATACCAAGTTCTTCCCCTTTAAGCTTATACACAGTTCTCTTCCTTCTTTAATCTTGATTGTGTTACTTGATCATATCCCCTATTCTTGGTATAAACACAATCCTTCCCACCTCAATCCTCTTTTACCCTCTGTTCCTTGCTCCTGTACCAGCATTCACTCCTGTGAACTAGAGAGATGGAAGCACATGAAAGACAGACTTCTGTTTTCTTCTTTTTTTCTTATTATATTATCAGAAGCGTATCTTTTTCTCCAAACTGAGGTTTCACATAGTACTGTCAAAGGCTATGAGTAGTTTATCACATTTTCCCCTCAATGCATTACAATTCACTTCCAGGATGTCTACTTTTAGCACTTCTTAAATGTTATTTTGTGTGCCCTTAACAACATCCTGAAATGACAGCAGCATCCTCAGCAGACCTATTACCTCAGCACCCAACAGTTTGCACTCTCTGTGCAACTCTGTGTCAGTGATACCCTGCATTGTACATCCTACCCCAATCTGGATGTGCCACAGCGAGCCTCACTGTACTGCACGAAATCATGGAGAAGGGTAATTTCTTTTGGGAACCCCCGCCGGGTTTCCCTACAGTCAGTGAGTGCAGCACCTCAGGGGTGCAGCATTTCAGCCGCTGGGCACTCCACCACAGAAGCAACAGAAAGAGTCTCTTGCACCAGATCACTCAAATCACTGCATTGCCACCACCAATGCTGTAAGTGCAGCTTCAGCGCACTGCACTCTGCTGCAAGCGCAGGGTGGGAAAACACACCTCATCCATGTGCCCAGCAGGGATTTGCTGATTGCTGTTTGCAGCAGAAAGCTATGATTTGTTCAGCACTCAACCACAAATTAGCATGGTCGCAGCATAGGCAAAGTCTTGCTTACCCAGAGGTGTTACATCCTTTCTGAAAGGAAAATGGCTCCACATATGCCACTGTCCTGCTGCCTCCTGAGTACCCTTTAGACTACAGCTCATTTTAGCCAAGTGTCTTCCTGTTGGCAAGAACCAGTAAGAAAAGAATTAAGATCATATGATTATGCCCAACGATTTAGACTTGTTATTTAATCTTCAGTAGCATTAGAATCCCTGTAGCTTCTGCAATACACATATACATGCAGGTTACCACAAGGCTTTTCTGAATGGTACCTCTATCTAATGCACAAAAGTTTGATATATATTTTATGTTACTCGTAGTAAGCCAATTTAACCTGTAAAAGTTAGAACTTGTGTTCTAGGAATTATATGAAAAAGCAAGTAACGAAATTGCATCTGGAAAATAATTTAGCACTGAAAGATTTCGTAACTGTTTTCTAGTATCCATAAGAGAGAGTAAACAAAGAGATTTCCAGGGGAAGGTTCTCCTCATGCTTCCATTAGTTCCAGAGATCTAATGTTCCAGCTCTGAGTTCAAGAGAACTCAGATAAATTAATTTTGGTGTCAGTGCAAAGGGTTTGGCTTTAAAGGCTTTCTACGTGGAAATGCAGGTTTTGCTCGCTGCACCACTAACGAGCAGTAGAAAATTAATAAAATGCACATGTGCAATTAGGCAAAAGAGTTTCCTTTAGTGCCTTCTGCATAGTAAAACAAAACTCATTGTTTGCTAATCAAATAATAACGGTAAATCTTTTGTGGTGGACTGGGTGTTACTGTCAGCAGGGAAGGAGAAGAGACCTGGCAGCTGCATGTGGGGAGGTGCCGTATCCTGGCAGGGGCTGGCAGCACCAACTGCAGAGCTCCCTCTGACGGAAAACCTAATGGGATATCTTTAAAACCTTCACACAGAAAAGCAAGTAGGTAATACATGTTAGCTTTGCTTATGCACATTTCAAGGGTTTGCACCACCAAGCTGTAGCACAGAGGTTTTACTACGCACAAAGACTACTGTATGACTGTTTAATGGTAGGAATATCCATATGAAAGCAGGTCAGCCAGCAGTAGGAGCACAGCTTGATGAATTACAGAAGGTTTTATGACAGCTTTTTAATTTGCTTTTTTATTTCTAAAGAAAAACTTTCTGGTGTGACAAGTACAAGCCAACTATTAACTATTAAACAAAAGGGAGAATATTTTGGTTAACAGTCTTTTACTCTCTTTTTGAATGTCAGCACATGTCTCCCTGGCAGATTCCATAAATTCAAGAGCTACCAGATGGTTGTGTAACAGCAATGCCCAAAATACGCTCTAGAAATTAAAGAATCACAACAGAAGACAATGAGTGGGTCACTAAGAGACACCAACAACAACTTCTCTCAGTCATCACTTCCATTAGGTGGACAGAGCAATTTAAAACAGTGCCAGGAATGGCACACCTTCCACCTAGAAGAGAGTGGAGCACAGCCTGCCCTGGTGTGATGCAACACTACACATAGCAGCACGCTGCAGATGCAGCTTGGAATGTATATATTTTAGAAGAGTGGATCTTAAAAGCAAGGTAGTGGAAATTAATAGAAAATGACAAGAATAATTTTCTTGCAGCATTTGCCTCTGGAAATGATTTATCTCCACACACAACGCTCATTTGGGTTTTGAAACTTGAACACAGGATTTTTCTTTTTTTTAAGTAGACAATTTACATATCCCCTCTTCCAAATCTATACTCAGGTTTTTTTATGGTTATGGGGTTTGGGGAGGGGTTTTTTTGTTTGTTTGTTTTTGCTATATTCAGTAACTTTCCCACATAAAAGCAGTGTTACAAAAAGTGTCCTCAGTTCCAGGTGTGCGATTCAGCCATCAGGGATATGTAGATAAGTTATTCACAGTTTCAATTTTCCCCCACCTAGTTAGTAGCTGCTGTACAAAATCTTGCCTGACAATGGTATTTTTATGAAAAATTAACTCCCATCGACAAGATGTCATTGATTTAGGAAGCGTGGTCTGAGTGAATATTTATATTCTGAATTTCTGAGAAAAGAAAATGTTACCCAGGAAAAACGTATATGCTCGCACGAAGCATTCTCTGCAAGAGGGCAGCAGAACACGACTTCAGTCAGACAGCGCAGCTTTTACATAAAAGAATTTCAGAGGTGCGAACAGCAGGGCACTGAGTGCTGAAAGAGGCTGGGATTTGCGCCTGGTGTCTGTGAATAGGACAGTGCTACAGGCTGAAGCCTTCACGGTGCAGAAGCGCATGTTTACAAGAGGATCTTGGGCTTGTAAACAGCAGGGCTTTAAGCAAGGAGAGAAGAGTTCACGTTCCTGAGAAGGGAATGCAGCACAAAATGTCCTGCTTCTTCACAGAGAGTCACCCCGCTTGCAGCTGTCTAAAATTAGAGACACAGCCATTGTTCCAATGGATAATCAGGGCTAAGAGCTTTTTCAGGGCATCTCTTGACAGCATGAGGGTTGGTACAATTCAGCATGTCAGTTTAGCTTCACTGAAAATCTGAAAAGGCCACGTTACAGGTTGGTTTTGTTCTGGATTGCATTACAAAGATACTAACAATATGAACAGGATTAATTTGATGATGAGATTAAAAACATGTTAATGTCTTTTAATGGGATCAATCGTGTTCTGAAAAAAAAATTAAACTATATCAGGAGGGAGTCAGGGGAGTATTTGAGAACAGGTTTAATGTGAGTGCAAAATTTGGTGCCCATGAAAAATATCTTGATGAGTTTTTTTAATTCACTTTAATCTCCACACAGTAGAGTCTGGAAGTCCATTAAGGAAAAAAGCTACAGTATTCCAGTTTTAAAATGAGAAGGCACCACAGTATTTAACATTCCTTCATCAGTGTCTGAGAGGCAATTTACAGTAGTCCTACATTTCTGAGGAAACGATGCTGATAGAGCAACACCAGAAATAAGCACACTGAGGTAGAGTCCCTGATAATGGCAGGTACCTACTGAAGTCCTGAATTGTGCCCAGCACCGCTAAACAGCAAAGTTTCACTTTGCCTGATTTCACCAGAAATGGCTCTGCCTCCACTTTGCTATCCAAGACACTGCCTCCAGAAAGAAAAATGGACAATCACAGAAGACACCACAGCAAAGTGGCTGCAAACTAAAGAGACAAAACTGTGCAACCTAGGCTCAGCAAATAATAGAGTGAAAATAGTAGTCCCTAAGCATGCCTCATAATCCATGAAGTATTACAAATTATTCAACAGCTTCCTAAATTTAATTACATAAGTTCTTCCTACAAAAATCCATGCCTTTGCAGTCCAAATTTGAATATGACATGAGCAAAGCATTCTACTAATGCAGCAACTAGCCAAAAAATTTACATTAACAAGTAGTTGCAAACCAGAGCCATTTTTTGCTCTATAGCAGTAACTTTTTTTTTCTCAGCACGACATGAGGTCTGCTGTCCATGTTATCATGAACACACAGGTTCAAAGTTTCACAAATGTTGATTCAAAGTTCAAGTAAGCATATCCTGTTCTGTATGATTTCAGATGATTAATAACATTCAGAATGTATTATTCTCAAATTTCACTGACTGCCCCCTCCAAATCAAGGAACCTCAGAGGACACCATAATAGAGATAGCAGGCTTTCTAGTGCCCCTATCCCTCTGCAAATATATGAGTATGATTTTTTACTGCTATGACAAGGTTAAGTTTTGCACACTGACTTCTAGACTTGCAATTTGACTGTGAACTGACATTTTGATAAGGAACCCACACCATACTTAACTGCATACCCCATTTACCAACACACGTTCACATGTCCTACAGGCAGCAGAGCCTGGTGTACCAACACATTCCAGATTAGCTGTCTGAATATACTGACTCAGCTGCACTGCAGCCACCCTACTCTTACTTGCAATTACCATCTCTAAAGGAAGTCTGATTGGTACTAACAAATGCCACGGGAGATACTGCAGCACCTTCTCCCTCTACTTCAAACAACAGGAGGAAGCCCAAGGAAGCTGCCTAGTCAAATGCAGCTGGCAGCAGGTGCAGTTCTCTGAACAGCAGCAGCAGCGCCAGTGCAGCTCCTTAGCCCTGCAGTGCAGCTGGCTGCACCCTCCCACCCGCACACCGCTGCCTAGCGGCTCTCACAGTCCCGAGCAGCACGCGCAGTGCTCCGGGAGCCATCCTGCCACAAGCACGGGCTGTCATGTGCCTTCCCCTCCGCACCGCCACAAAATGCCTGTGCACACGTGGAGGAATAGACAATGGCCCTCTCAAGTCCCTGGGTGGGGAGGAGATGATACTCCATGGCCCCAACTCTCCATCTTGTAGCTGCTTCAAATTACTGTCTTTTAGGTAATCTCCTTCATTTCTAATAAACACAGCCCATGCCATTTTTTAAAACCTATGTTCCTCCTTTCCCCAGTGCCATAGCATTCTCTATCCTGGCTACAACTGTACCAGTCTGGGTTTTTGACATCATTTTAATATCATATTTCTTTCCAACTACCTTGGATGATACCTTCTTACTGCTTAGGACTGCTCCAGCCTGATGAAGGCAAACAGGATTATTCAAGATAATTAACATTTCTATAAGGCACTGACAATTGCACACAGATTTGAAACCCAGGATACAAAAGAGCAACATCCATTACAATGCTAGGAGGATTCTCATTCATTATCATGTTTACTTGCAAACACAAAATTAGTGATGCCTGGATTAAGATTAGAAACAACATAAACTGCTATCACAAAAAAGAAAATCCTTTCAAGTGTATTTCACACAGAGCACATGCAGTACCTCTTAAAATATGAAAAATGATAGTATCAAAGACACTCTAATGCAGGGCATCTTTTTCTCTAAGAATAGCAATGTATAGAGAAAGAACAGAGAAAATGGATTATGATAATTTATTTAGATTTCTTGCTAGTAATATACATTTTAAAAGAAGAGGCATAACAAGCTGTAAACCAAGGTGTAATAGTTGCATTACACTGCAAATTTCAACTTTATAATTCTGAATGTTTTAAAAAATAGTAGTCAAAAAGGGTCATTAAAAGAGTTTTTCTTGTTTAATAAAATTGGGTTTTAATTAGAGAATTGGACTTAATTGTTACAAGTCAGCTTGAAAGATAATTTTGCTATATGCTAGAGGTCATGAGATGAAGTTAGTATATGAAAGACATCCAAGTAGTTCAGCCGTACAGAGACAGCACTTTTCCTGGTCAAAACCCTGAAGGTGATTATAAGCAAGAAAAAAACCCTAGCAATAATTAGCAGCATTTAGTAAGCCAGAAACAACAAACAGGAGCCAAGTGAATTCTTTAAATGGAATTCAACCATCTCTGGAGTCACAACCACCCAACTCAGAGTCCCTGGGAAGACCCACTCACTCACTCTGAAACAGCTCTCGTGACCCAGAAAAATTCTTGACTGCTGCAGACTCCTGTCCTGCCTGTCCTGGCTTCACCTACCACCAAGGCTGAAAACAAATACATCAATTTTTATCTTTCATACAGAGTAATCTGAATACCTTCAAAGTCTTTCTTCACTTACAAAGTTGATCCAAGGTACAAGAGCTGTAAGATATAGCTCTTTTGAGGATTGGGACCATGATGTCCTTGGGTTTCCAAGACTGAGGGGGAAAAAGAAACCACACCAAAATCAAAACCAGCAAGCCATTATTTTTTCTCAGGCCTGTTTTTTTGTCTCTGAGGATGGAAACCTGCTTGCCTCCTACTCTAAGCCTATGCAAAACAAAAAACACAGAGTCTTCAGCCTTTTCTAGGAGTCATTGACTTTCCTGTATTCCTGATGTAATAATTCCTACTTTACTATGTTACACCAAACATCACAGAAGTGTGACAGACACCGTGAAGTCAATAAATACAAGGAAAGCTGTAAAGGGTCTCTGAATATAAAACAGACTTTTGTTTATCAGGCTAACAAGGATCTTCCCAGAGCCTCTGGAGAGTGTTTGCCAAGGCTGCCCCAAAGGCTGATCCCCCAAATGCTGGTGACCAGGCTGCAAAAGACTTTGAGAGGTATTGTCTTTACAGTACGATCGTGAAGTACTTTCTCTCCTCATTTTAGGACAGCTATGGAAGAGTAACAAAAGCCATACACCAAACTCATTTTGGTGAGAAAGTAAAGCAAGACAAAGTGAAATAAACAACCTAATATTTTGATTCCAGACTTAAATTTAGACCATAACAATTTTTAAGTGAATACTAACAGAAATAAACTGAGTTCTTTCTCACCTCTTCTTGTTTACAGTCTCATAAACTGGGATACCACACTATCAGTGTCACACAGGATGTCATTTTTTCTCTTGGCAAGTAAATACATGTGAAAGAAAAGACATTGCATTTATAATGATAGCAACAGAACTTGCTAACATAGTTTTTACCAGGTTCCAAAGGGACAGCTTCAGGTTTCTGATGTACAGTCCAGTGTCTTTTAGATCCACGTGTATTTTCCCACCCTGCTGAGCAGTTTAACATGCAGAAGCAGCATAATTCAATATTAGACTATTTCACAGTATCACATGAGTTCAAAACAGAAGAAATAACATTAAAAGCAGTGAAATCAATCAAATGAATTATCTGAAAATAAAATTATAGCATAAAACAACAGTAGGCCCAGGAATAGACAGGCTGTCTCCTCTTTTACTCTTGGGACAGATTTCTTTTAGTACGGCTTCAGTCACTCACCCTGACATTTCCCTGGACTCCCCAGAGCCCCTTGCAAGGCTGGGTCAGGTTTGAGCATTGAAGTTAGAAGATGCTTCTTAGCATTTACTTTGCAGTTAACAAGGGAAAACAGCCACCTTCATAAAGCACAGGGTATCTGTGCATTTTGTGCAAATTTTCTTAATCTTTCATTTAATATGTAACTAATTTTCAAGTACTTTTCAAATTTCCTTCATCTCAAGACCTTATTCCACCAGGACTTTTATATATTAGCTCTCATCCTTGATTCTCCCAGACTTTAGTCTTCCTCCCCTCCAGCACACTTCCAGTGCCAGACTGCTGCTTGGCTCCTGCTCCTAACTCAGTTCCCTTGATTTGAAATAATTTCTCTCTTTCTCCTCAGATATTATCTGCAATGATTGATGGTCAGAAGCTGCTCTGCTCCTACAGCAACTGGCAGCAGGCAGGGGGAGATAGGGCTGCTGCAGAGCCCCCAGCCTGAGGTTTCACCTGAAACCCAACACCATGAGCAGTGAAAGCCAGACCTTGAAGACAAGCAGCAATAGATCTGCCGGCAGATCTCCATTTAAAAGCAAAAGCCCACAGTGTGAATTTGAAGAGCTCGTTTTGGGGCAAAAGGAAAGTTTGGGGGTTTACCCCCTTCCCCAGGGGGCACACCTTGGGTGGGGGTGAAGTGTGAATCAGGAATACATATCATATTTGCAAAATATGATAGCAAAATATAGAGTATGTCACAAAAGGAAAGAAAAATGAGAAAAGGAGTTATGCTTAAAGGCAGGCCTAAAGGGAGCAAACTTCTGTTTTTTGTAGGAGGAATGAAAGGTTATTGCTCCTACATGACAAGAATAGCATTTTTTACATTCCCCTTTTCAATAACAGCAGCTAAATTCTCACAGGATTGAATGTTTATGCTCACAAAAATCAATTTTTCCCTTTTATTAAAAAATTATGTACAGTAAATTGCTGCTACAACACAATCTACATTGTTTAACATACCCTGCTTTGATTTACTGTTCCATTCATAATCTGCTGATGATTAAGCTTCTCAAAAACAATCCACTAGCCTTTCTAAGTGATATCAAGTTGTTTGTTTTTAATCTGCTGAAAATCATCCTGTAGACAGATGCATTATTGAAGAATTACATTTTAATTTACTTTCACGCAGTGCCTGTGATGGGCATTTGGATTAACACAGTACAATAATGCTTCTTTATGCCTGTATCTATTCAAATCAGAAATTACCTGCATACACTGTCTCTGATGGTGGTCAAAAACTGTACAAAGAAGTGAGAATAGCGCTTCTTAATATCACACAGCCCTGCTGCTCATCAATGAGTCTTTTTCTGTTCTAATGCTTTTGTCATGTATATGAAAGTCATTATGTAGTTTAGAAAACAGGAGATGAAGTGAAAGAGGAAGATCAGGGACCTGGGATGCATTAATATTCTACCAGCGTCAAAGATATTTCCCTCGAGGGGCTCCTACAGGCCACACTGTTATTACAGTGCCTATCCATTATCTTGTGCTGTACTTGGTATTAAGACAATAATGGAGAGAATAGGATTATGTGCAGATGATAGGAAATGCGAAGGCAATTCAGCAAGATAGGAAATGAATGGAGACATGATTCTTTCCTCGAAGCTGGGAATGGTTTAGCATAGGGTAAGGGAGAAGATAAATGAAGCAAAATGAAATCTTTACAGGTTAGCTGGGGTAAAATGAGTGTTTACATAGAATCCGATGAGTTTAACCTTTTTGATACAGAATATCGCAGCATCTTTCTTTAATGCAGCAGTGTATATCCCTTCAGAAGTCTAGTTTGATCTGAAAATTCACTCAACACACATGGGGAAATGACTGGTATTAATTTGATAGAGCAGTCTTATGTAATGGAGAACCATTTCGTTCGCTCCAATAAAGGAAAAATTCTGAACCCCACTCCAGCTTTCTGTATTTAAACTACAAGCTTGCAAAATTCCGCCCACTAACAGACAGAAAATAAATAAATATTTTTTAGAAAGCAATAAAGACTGATCTAGCATAACCAAGAGAAATGCTGATCCCACACTGAAATGCTCACATTCTGCTTTACTATTGGACACTTTTCCATTTCACAAGTAAGGGTCTGTGGCCATTAGCAAGTCACAAAGGCTAATAATTTTAGGAGGCCAGCAATGCATTATGATAGTGATAAACAAAGACAGGACCAGATTGTGTCATTTACAGACATTTCTGTGGCTTATGTCTGTCATATTTTTTTTAATTAGGATAAATCACACACACACAATTTGCAATAACAGCACAATGCCAAAAGAGATCATTTTTGCTCCCTAAAGTACAACTATAATTTTATTCTTTTTAGCAGCACTTGAAGGCTTTCCTTCTGTTAGGTTAAAACCCAGCAAAGTAGATCAGCAGCGTGACCATCTAAATGAACGCAGCCATCAGAGGGGCGAGGCAGCTGTGCCGCTGCCCCGCAGCCACGCGCTGCCCTTGCAGGGGATGGCGGCTGTGGCAGGTCCTGGGTGCGGCGGCTGTCGCAGGGCTGAAATGCCACCTCGCACGCGCCAAGTCAAACCGAGGGTCCCCACTAACACCCTGCCAAGCGACAAAACGTGCCCGTACGCTCGGCAGAGCTCCCCGCGCAGACAAGACATGCTGGAATTGCTTTGCCACTGCAGGCCTGGCCCTGCATCAGGCCCATGGCCGCGCCAGCGTGGCTCCATGCTGCTCTCTACTGCTGCCTCCCACTCACCGCCTCACCACGCTCTCGCTCCTCCCTTTGTCTCTGGCCCTGCTGTTTGCCCATCACGACTTAAACGCTGACTTTCCTTGGCTGGTGCTGCCGACCAAACTGTGTGATGTATTGATCCTGGCTGCCATTCCTGCTCCATACCTGATGGCCCTCCTGGCTCTGTGGCTGTCCCTACCAGTGACTGCCGTCTGCCAGCCACCAGCTCCTACACCGCTCTGATCCCGCACCAAGGCTTCCCGTGGCTCCCCCACCCTCCTGGGGCCTCTGTCATGATAAGATTTTTCCTCACTGAAGAGCCTTCCTCTGTTACACGTTGTCAGGCCAGACCCCAAACAGACGAAAAGAAGTGTTATGCCCCAGAAGCACATGCCTGTGTGTGGCAGTGCCTGCACTACATTGGCCACTACCTGGGCAATGGCAGAACTCTTGAGTTTAAAAAACCCCTGATCTCTGAGGTTTTAGACACATCCTGCACTACTTCCTAACATATCCTGCAAGGGGGCAAAGCCATCAACAAAGCAATGAGGGAAGCAGAATCTTGTGACAGCCCCTGGGCGGGCAGGGGCAGGGTGGCAGGCCTCAGGGAGGTGAGCAATCTGCCTGAGAGCAGAAATGAAAACTCCAGCAGCCCAGTAAAACCGGAGCACACCCGATGCAACGCCCTGTATCCCAGTCCAGCCGGGGCTGTGCCTCCCTGCCCTTGCCAGTTGCAACCAGACCCGGCACTGCTCAACCCTCATGGCCCCAGCAGTGCAGGAAGTGGGGCAGGGAGCTGCTGCGCAGACCCTAGAAGGAGGAATAAGTCTGGAAAATGCCAACTTTTAATACTGACACACAGATGACTGGTAGCCCAGAAGAACTGCACAAACACCAAACAGCTCAGGGCTCCATTGCAATGAGCTAAGAGAGTAAAACTGCCCAGCTTCAAGCAAGGAAGGCATCTTGTACCAGTGACATTTATTTTACATTTTTGTCTACTTCCCTGGTATCAATAGGTGCAAAGTTCAGCCCCTCCACACCTGTGTTTCACCCCACAGTTCAGTGGGACCAGCATGAGGAGAAAGCCAAGCATCCTCACTGCAGCTAGGAGTGAGGATAAGATTTCCCCAGTGCCTTAAATCATCTTTTCTCATCAGCTTTAAGTGACAAGAAGCATTTCTGTGAAAAGTGTGAATCAGCATATTTGGGGAATCAGGAACATACTCCTGAATTTTACACAACAGCCATAAATATGTGGAGATGTTAAACAGCATGAGCAGAGCTATGTGTGTCTATGAGCAGAGCTATGAGCAGAGCTAAGAGTGTCAGGACTGCCCCTTGCACAGGCAGGTGGGGACAGTGCTGCACCGCCTGGGGCTCTCTGCTCACCACCTCGCATCAGACAGCACCACATACTCCAAAGATACTGCTAGAAAACCCACAAAGAAAACTGTCTAATGAAGAGTAACAGTCAAAACAATGTTGTGTGGCTGGCCAGTTACTTAAGAGTGTCTATAACGATGTTTTAATGCTTCTTAACATAATGAACACTTATTTATATAAAAGTTTAATTACATTTTGAATTAACTGAGTATGAATCTAGACTATCCCATAACAACACATTAGAGCAATGCGAAATCACGATGCCTTTTCTTGTCACCTTTTAATCTTAGGTAATGTTGCTAGCTTTTATAGTAGCTGAAGGAGTTAACAAGAACAGCCAGTTTAATTAATCTGCTCTACTTTGTACGCTTCCATTTCTTTCTCAGTTGAGTGCAGGCTGACTACACATTTGCACTAGAAATTACAAGTGAGTGAAGCAAATACCTTCATGAGTCATAAACTTTACCAATCTCTCTCTTACATCAATATCTCCTGTCAGAAGTTAAAGGCAACCAATTGACAAAGTCACTTTCAAAAAAATATGGATGGATTAAGCACATTCCAAACTACCAGTTTCAGTATGATAAAGTCTGACTGCTTTGAATGACCCAGAAGGTTGCCCTAGCATAGGCTCAGACCTACTCTTAGTTTGCTGCACCATATTTTATTGTCTGGTTTAAGAAACAGCTCAGGGATTTTTCACCTGGCAAGGCTGACTAGTCAGAATAGCCTAGAAATGGTAAGAGGAAACCCATTCCTCCAGGTATGTCCACCCAAAGGATAAGAGCTGTGCAAAGGATACCACAGCCAACTTCCCATGAGCAAATCATGCCCATGAACGCAGATACAGAAGGTGGCCTGTGCCCTGCAGTACAGCCAAATGCAAAAACGTGTATAAAGGCAAAGCCACAATTCTCATAACCAGTGACCTTGGGGACAGCCATGGACATGGCCCTGCTCTATTCATCTCTGCTCCCATCTCCCTGCAGGTGACACATCAGGGTAAGGGCTGGGCACCAGCACTGCACAGATTGTCCCCATCTACCCTGTATGCCTTTGGCCTCTCTGGGACACTGCTGGCACTGCCACAGTGGGACTCCTGCCCCAGCTGGAGTTGGGATCCCCATTTCTGAACAGGACTCTTATGTCCCTCATAGCCTCCCACTAAAATATGGCCAAAGCTTTCAAGTACTTCCCTGATGGGACTTCCGGATCTAGAGGCAGGACAGGGTCACTCACACCAGCATCAGGCTGGAAAGCCTTGGGAATCCTTCATTTGTAAGACCAATGCATGTCCAAATTCAGTGGACTGGGGTCAAACAAGTAGTTTAATGTTTAAAACTTTAAGTCGATGGCTACAATTTTTTGCGTTAAGGAAACTCCAGGCTTGAAGAGGTTGTTTTCCTGCTTGCTGCCCCCAAGGAACACAAATGCAGGCTGGACAGTCAAGGTTTATGGAGAGAAGTAATATCTTTTATGAGACCAGCTATTAGAGTTGGGGGGAAAATACACAAGCAAAGAAGCCATTCTTTAGGTCTGAAACAGAGGTTTCAAACTGCAGCAAAAGCATGCTGGAAAGCTATGCCCTGGGTTGAAGTTATTATACGATCAATTAGACATTATGAGAGGAAAGGACAATTAGCACCTCTGGAGCAGCAAATGGCCACAGCACAGGGAGCCATGCCAGAGTCACTCACTCCCATGGGACAACAATGAGAGAAACAGAGACAGTTGGATATGAGTGAAAAGTGAAAAGCTAACAGGAAGGAAATGAAAATTACAAAATTACATAAACCAACCCCTTTCTGTTGGGTTCCTGCTCTTTAGTATCTCATAGAATGGGGAATTTTCATTTGCAGGTTTTCTCTTCAGTTTGTTTTGTCAATATGCTTTGAAAATCAGAATGTCACAAAAGGCAGTTTTCCTGAAAAAAAGTGATCAGCCTGTGCTGATGATATTTCTATACCTTCTTGAATGTCTGAAGGAATTCCTTTTGGTGTAGGGGGCTCATTGAATCTCACACCATTTCCACAGATGCATCTGGTGCACTGAATAAAGCCTACCACAGTACTGGTACCTATGTGAGGGTGTCAATGCCATGGAAAAATAAACTGGACTGCAAAAAGTCTACACAGTACCACTACATAGATTGGAATTGTGTGCTTATCACAAAAATATCAAAATAATTAATAGAAAGCTTTTTTTGTCTTTTTGCCTTAGCTTTCATGGATTGACTCAATTAAAAATAATTTACCTATAACCTGCAGATTAACTTTTCTCCTTTGCCTAATACATTCAAAATTATTGTGGCTGCCATAATAAAGAAGTCTAAGATAACTTTTAGTCTGTAATCCTGCGAATGGAATATGAATGTCTCATTTTATTCTCCTATATTACAAAGCAGAAATATATTTATACACTCCTTGCCATCTCTAAACAGAAGGCTCACAGAACACCTTTGTGAAAGTAGAATAATCACTAAAATTTTAACTATTACATAACTGCACCTGTCCTGGCTACCAGCTTTCTGCATCTCAGCCTCTGGAGGAAGAACAAAAATGCTTGGAAACTCACAAAGCAGGCAAGAAAATTATGATACTGGATTACAGAAACTTTACCTGTAAAGTCTAAGCTAAGGTAAGTCTAAGCTAAGGTAAGGATACCACCTTGTTTTGTTTGATCCAGTGGACATTAAATGCCACCTTTCTGCTGACCTCAGTGACTTCCAGCTCAGACCGGCCTCGTTAAGATGCTTCCAGCATTTCCATGCATGCAGCTGCTACGGGCAGTGCTGTCCATAACAAATGACCGCTACCTGCACCAGCTCCTTTAGCTATCAGATACATTCAAAGATAATTACAGGCTCCATTTATTAAAAGAGCTAACAAGGACAACAAAGAAGGCATAACATCAAGACAGAGCATGCTTTAACAGAAATATTTTACCTCTGCTAACCTGCATCTGGTTCACAGATAGCAAACTATTAGTCTGCCACACCTGAACTGCCACTGCCACGTGGTTTAATTTCTTCTCAAATTGTAAGAAGCTGCTGGTTGCAATGCTCAGTGAGAGCCATCTCCTTTCACAGCAAGCACCCAGGATACTGGTGGCTCTCAGACCTGCCCAGAGACAGCTGTGGCAGTAATACCTCTGTTCTCCACTCTCTTAATCACTTAAGGCTCAATCACCATTTCCCACCAAGACTTGAAAGGGAATGGTATTGGAGAACTGAAATCAAGCTGTATTTTGGTTGACATAACTCACCCTCCTCAAAAGGCAACATTTTCCTTGGCAGGTGATAAGCACCACCTCCCACGTTCTACCGTAGATGCTGCTAATTAAACCACAGTGAAATTCAGATAATTAGCAACCTTTTTTAAAACAGCAGGTTACTCATTTCAAACCTTTATCCAGACAAAATGGTATTTAAGACATTTTAAAAATCTGCTATTTTCCATGCATTCAAAATTATTATTCTGTTCTAATAGGAAGGAAAAAAAAAACAAACAATGAAACAGGACAAATCATACAGGAACCCAAAAGCAGGGCAAGCATTCATCATCAGTGGTAGTATTTGGATTGTCTGACAATGTGAATACTGCAATGAGTACGTTCAATCTCCCTAGGAGAGACAGTCCCTCTGATGATAATGATATGGCATTTTTATCATATTCTAAAAACAAAACTAGATTTGTAAAACAAAGTCTGTATACCACTGGTGGCCGCTCTTTTAACTTTCACAATCTATTACATTACCCACATTTAGTACACAGTGAATTATTATACTTATTTATTAATTATTATACTTAAGCACACATTCTGATGTTTCTGTAAAAGGAGATTTGTTTATATTTAGGATTAATATAAGGATGGCATAATTATCGGGATGGAGGCATGCCCATCCCACAGGAAATACTGCACATCCATCAAATCCTTCCATTACTCTATTGGATGAAACTTCTGCCCACAGACAGGTATAAGGGGACGGACCCACCTGCCCTCCTATTACACAATATTTATGCTATTCTTCAAAACAGTGGCCACAGAGAATACACAAAAAATCAATTCCCTTTTTTCTCTTTGCTTGTAGTCACAACTGTCTACTCCATGCCATGTTCAGTAGGGCTATTGGAAAGGATGCAAGCAGGGTTTCCAAAGCTGCTGTGATGAGGGACCACAGCTGACCCTTGCTCATTACACTGCAATTCATTTGGGAACTGGGGTGCATGGTTGCAAGTTTTGTCCTCTGCTGCCTACAGCCCCTGAGCACCCCTAATTACTGTTAGTCAGCTGTTCTACCCCTTTTACACACCCCTAATCACACTTCTCTCTCATCAACCTGGGAGCTCTGCAGGGGTTAACTCTGAAAAATTTTACAGTAAAGGCAGCTTTTATTGTAGTGGCAATTACAGAAAAAGAAAAAGCAATTTAGTCTTTTATGTGGCTCCCAGCTTCACTGATGCCATAGACTTTTAGCCGACTTGTTGTGCATTAACTCACAAAAGCGTGGTACGCAAACACTGCTAAAATAAAAAATAACATAAGACACAGCAAATTTGAACTCCTCAAACATAGGCTTAATTCCTCAAATACCAATAATGCTTTTATATAATGGCTTTGTTAGTGCCCTCAGCTTCAAGCTAGTCACTATAATGTGAGCTACTCAAACAAGGCTGCAGAAGAAAAAGGTTTTAAAAAAACCTGCAAAGAATTCCTTGGCTCCTCTTGTGGTATAGTGTTCCTAGTGCATTCTGCATCTCCTGACATGCAATGACTACAGGAACTTAGATAAAAGGCAACGTGCTGCAGCAGTAATAATATCTTCCTACACAGTCCATGCTTCCCCTCTGCTGGCAACAGTGGCCATGAAAACAGCAGCCACTTGAGCATTTCCCAAGCAGCCACTATGTTTCTGAATATCAGCCTCCTCTGTCCCAGCCTACTAGTAAGGAATTTCTTTAGCTACAGAGAGTAAAACCTTTGACCAAACACCATGGTGTAAACAAAACCATAGCACTAAGTGGCAGATCCAGTCATTTCTTGAGCATCTCCAGGAATGGTGATGCCACCACCTCTCTGAGCAGCCCATTCCAATGCTTAACCACCCTTCCAGTGAAGAAATTCTTCTTGGTATTAAACCTGAAACTCTCCTGGCACAGCTTGAGGCTATGTTCTCTTATCCTATCACTGACTGTCTGGGAGAAGAGACCACCCCTCCCTCCGGCCCCCCTCCCGATGCACCCTCCTTTCAGGTAGCTGTAGACACCAGTAAGGTCTCCCCTCAGCTTCCTTTTCTCCAGGCTAAACAACCCCAGCTCCCTCAGCCACTCCTCATATGACTTACGATCATGCTGATGGCATCTGCTATTCCATTTGACTTGGTGGCCAGTTGAATCAGTTGAGCTGGAGCAAGGACTCTCATGCGGTATCACTTCTGGGGTGAAATCTGTTCAGAAGAACACTTTCATAAACTTTAATTCTGATGACACCGTACAGCATTACATGCCTCCAGCTCTATCTTGTCCAGTTGACCCTTGCCAGCTGTCTGGCATGAAAAATGTCATTCTCTCAAAGAAAACTGGTTCAAGGACTGGATAAAGCTCTAGTCAGTGTTTCCTCTTCCCTTCCTTCCCATCAGGTATGGGATTGAAGCTCTCCACACAAAATGAGAGGTGTTTCCAGCACTCTGCTGATTTTACAACTGTGTGAGGCAAAGGTCCTCCAAAGTATAGTATCCTTTTATCTTTGGTCTGCAAAACAGAACAGAGGACAGACTGAGATAAGAGTAATCACCTGAATTATTTTGTTGAGCCTCACATCCAAAATTCCAGAATATGGAATTGTGTCTGAGGAGTCGCTGGCATTGCAGTGCCCAGTATACAAGCAGATGCCAAGCACTTACTCTGAGGCTTTTCAATTATATCTGGGCAGTGCAGTCACAAATAAAGATCTACCTTTGTTATCCTTTAGGATCGGAATGTATAGGAACCACTTAACAATGTGGTTCTCACTTATCACTTAACATGGTTACACTGAAACCCATATCAGATTAAGGACATGACTACATCACTACGCTTTAAATAAGCTAGTACTAGATATCTGTGTCTCTGGTTTTTCTACAAAAGATCATCCAGGGAAGTTAAGATAAACCAACTAAACCCATTATGATAATGCATGTAAGTCAAAATGCATTAAATCCCTCTGTGGAGATTCTCACTGAGAGGTAAAGTAGTTGACTTTACTGTAAAGAGGATTAAGCTACCACAAACTACAGCCATTTTCCTTTTGAATTAGATCATCCACAGAGGAGCTTAAAGTGTTGTAGACTTGGTGCACTTACTTCATACCTATCCTTAATTTATCTGAATTTTCCTACAAATGGAACAAGCCTTGGTTAACCAAAAGCCTCCTTTACTGAACTTGTGTTGACATTAAACCATGTTATCAGTTTACTTGGTTTACAAATGTCCTATATAATACAGCTGAAGTTGTTTTACAAACAGCAAAGCCAGAAGCACCCTTTTATACTGCAGAGGAAAATGCCAGCAGCAGGTGTGGAACCTGGGACACCTGACAGGATCACCGACTGCAGTGCTCATACTAAAGCTGTTGCTGATCTTGAAAAGGAAACAAAGCAGCAAAACTTGAATTCAGCATTACGTTCCATCTGGAAATGCCTCCTTAGGCATGAAAAGACAGACAAACAAGGCATTCTCATGGGACAAGGTTGGGATGGAAGGCATCTTTGTCCTCCTGCCTGAGCTGGGCTGGCACAGCACTGGAGTACCCATGTCACTGATCTAAGGTGCCCTGATTTCAGCTGGGAGAGAGTTATTTTTCTTCAAATCACATACAGTGCAGTGCTTTGGATTTAGTATGAGAAATATGTTGGTAACACACTGATGTTTTAGTTGTCGCTAAGTAGTGCTTGCTCTAAATGAAGGCTTTTTCAGTTTCCCATGCTCTGCCAGCAAACAGGTGCACAAGAAGCGGGGAGGGAGCACAGCTGGTAATGCTGACCCAAGCTGTCCAGAGGGATATCCCACACCACAGAACGTCATGCTCAGTAAATAAACTGGGGGGGAGTGGAGATGGGCTGGGCATCGGTCAGACAGCGGTGAACAGTTCTATTGTGCATCACTTTTTTGTACATCATGTGTTTCTGGGGTTTAGTCCCATCTCTTTTTCCTAATATTACTATTTTTTTTAATTTTATTTCAATTATTAAGCTCTTCTTATCTCAACCCATGAGGTTTACCTTTTTCCTGATTCTCCTCCCCATCCCACTAGGTACTAAGTGGTACTTACCTGCTGTCTGCAGTTAAGTCTTGACAAGAAGATACATTTTTAGAGGTTAAATCAGATGCACTCTAAAATTTATCCATCCCATTCTCACAGATGAAATGCTAACTAATGAGCAAGGAAGAGCAAACACTTCTTCAATCTGATACTGACTCTGATGTTAGTTCATCTGAATGATAAATTTTACACTTGACTAAAATGAAATTGATACAATTTACATTGCTGAGTATTGGCAGGTAATTGAGATGCAGCAAGTAATGCAAAGAAAATAAAGCAAAAATACATTAAACAAAGATTCCTCTTGATTGCTGAAAGGTAGTTTGGCTTCAAATGTGTCAGAGAACAGACAGCACTAACTACAACACAAAAATAAAAGCAACTAGTTCTCAAAATATTGTCTTTATCCAGTTTTCTCCACAGCACATACAGGCATATCCCTGCAATAGAGATTTTGTGCTAACCTATCTATTGCTATTCCCTGTGGATCTGAGATATTAACATTGACAGAGGGAAAGTTTAAAAGAAATCTAACACAGATGTTGAGCTTCATTTTTTATTATTTCTTTGTTAATTCCTGACCTTCCCCAAAAAGAACAAGAAGGAATCTGCCTACCCAAAGGGGCAGTAGCTGCCAGAGGCACTGTTGATCTCATACCTGCAATCCACATGCCAGCTATAGCAACACCTCTGCACACCTGGTGCAGAAGCAGCAGCTCTGCTGCCAGTGGTCCCACAGGAGAGCTCCAGAAACTGCTCTTGCTTTGACTCCAAGCAGGTTACAATTGTCTCCTCTGCGTTTCTCCAAATAATCAGCATAAAAACTAGGTTTATGTACACTAAGCTGTTATACCACTTAGATGAAAACTTGGGGTAGTTTCTCTGTGGTGATCTACGTCAGTTTCAATAAGAGTCAGTCTGAGAAGATAATCTAACAGGAATTCAGTAAAAAAAAATTAAACAAGAAGCAAAAGATTACCTGTTCTTCATGAAATAGAGAATATGTCAATCTCACATGTACTAGTAAAATGTTTTAAAATTGTTGTCATCCTCTACAAGAAGAAAGAGATCACTTTTTTTACAGATCTCCCTTTCATCAGCACATAAGCCACCCCAGAAAGAGCACTCCTACAACTCCCATAAATGTAAGACCCTTCATGTTAGCTTATAACACGGATTTTCACTTGCTTTTTTATACCAAAAGTGCTAGAATTACATCTTACATTGTGTTAAATCATTATTATTCACAATTAAAAGATTTATTTAATCTCTAGCTGAAAAATTCCTTGTGCAAGGAATTTGGAGAGCACACTGCCATCCTTACACTCCCAGCTGTTACCCTGTGCGTCCACCTGAGGTGGTTTAAACCTCCTTCCATGCCCACGGAGCCCCCCTGTGTCACTGCACTGCAGCCAGTTACCATGAGGGACAGTGCAAGAGCTCTGCCCATAAGAGGATGGCTCCTTTTCCAGGCTGTCCCTGCTACTAGGAACACTGCAAGCCACAAAGGTCCCCATCCCCTTGATCTACCACTCTCTCTGCTCCCTGGGATATGCTATCAACAGGGAAAGCTAAGATGTTCATCCTGAGGTGACAAATTGTACACGTGCCAGGTACTTCTGTCTGGCAGAGCTTGAATCTTCTGCATCGCAGCAAACATGACTTGCAGGCACATGTGGCTGCAAGGGACCAGTCAGTCAGTGTGTATTTCTCCTGCAAAACTTTCTTCAGCATCTGCCCTGCTGTATGATTATCTGAATGCTATTCAATCCACCTCTAACTTGAGTTACCTAAGTATATTTGCATGTATATTGTAAGCATTATACTAAATGAGATGGGACTGGCTATGTAATCATGCCATGAATTTCCCTTAGGGAAACCTGGTAAAATTATGTTCCATTACATTTGTAAAATACTACCCATTAAAAGCAGGAATAAAACTTTTATGTTCGTGTGAAACAAAGCACAAAAGATTCTCCACCCTTTAACTTGTATCAATTTTGATATGAAAGAAGCATTTTCCAGGTAAGAAGGGAATCTGAATCTCACTTCACTATTATGTGCTTTGGCTTTGATAGTTTGACAGTTAAACCTCTTTCCAAAATTCTTTATTTTTTTCTTGTTTTAACGTTATGAGATGAGAGAACAAAACCAGTTCATCTGCCTTGAAGAGGACAGACAACAACTGTGGAACAAATTTTCTTCGGGATTGTTTCTTAATTTTTATTGTCTATGCCACAGAAGAAAACAACTGTTTCTACTGTACTGTTTCAGAGTCTTTTACTCTTGCTGCTGGTCAATTCATTGTTTTAATTCGTTGATGCTCTGGCAAACTTTCAAGTATGTCATGGGAGAATTTTAAAACTGAAGCATTCATTTAGAAGTCACACAGTAGTGAAATATATACAGAGCTTCAATTTAAACCATTATTGCATACCATCCTTTTCCTTTTGTAATAATCTATTAAATGCTTTCAAGTATGGAGAAGGAATAGCAACCTGTAGATCTGAATGGAGCCCAGATGACCTATAAAATACATCCTGCCTCACTGCCTGACTAGTTCCAGCTCTCATCTCTAATGGTTACTATTGTTATCCTACCATTCAGACAACCCCACACATCAATTATACATTCTTCTGGGTCACAAATTCATTTTCTCAGGCAACATTTTTGTCTTAATGCATGACGCTTCTTCTTCAACCTGTGACCAAAGTTGAAGGTCTCAATAGTAAAAGGGTATTACTTTTTCTTAAACTATGTTGATAATTGGAAAAACAGCTTCATGGAACTCAGAAGGTGCAGCTTTTGAACTATTTAGAAGAGTGTGTTTAGACCATATATTGTCTCTTTATTACAGCAAATGTATTAGGCAATATTTTGTGCTTTAGGTGAACATTTTTTCTTTTGTTCTGTTGGTGCCTGGCAGCACAGTTATAATTAAATGTCCTCTGCCTTCTCTATTTTATGACACTTACAATTCAGTCATCTTAATTGGACTTTTCCTAAGCATATAAATGGCTGGCTCAAGAAGCAGAACTTTTTTTCAGTGAAGCAAACTCAAAACCTTTCACTATGCATTATCTCAGTGACTTTTTTAGAGTCTTTGGCTTATGTTTGCCTTTTTTAAGTGATTATGATGACAAAAGCTTCAGATAACTCTATTTGAAATAAGTCTAAGACAGCTCTCCAAATTAATTTTTTTTTTGCATATACTATTCTCACAAACAAAGCACTCATTATTTCCAAAGGGGCAAAGTAATTTCAATTTCATGGTTGACAAAATAAATAGGGGAGGGTAACACACTACTTCCAAAGGTTTCTTGCACATTAGGTATATCCTTAAAACTCAAAGTGAGAAATTCAGGGTAGGAGTCCTGAAGCCTCCTCAGCAAGATGTGAAGGCCAGGCCTCAGCTTTGTCCAGCCACAGGAGCCAACAGCACCCCATCAACAGCCAGCAGCAGCAGGGCCTCACCAGCAGTCCCAGGGGCTGGAGGAACACACCCAACTCACCATCGCTCACTGGACTGCACAGCATCCACCCCAAGGAAGTTACTTGCAAGCCATGGGATGCTGACACCAGAGATGCCATCAGATCAACCCAACAGGTTCAAGACCAAGTCAGTGGAACAACCCCTGCAGCAAAACTGTTGTGTTCCCGTCATTTCCAAACTCTAGTCTCAGCAGTCTTCTAAGCACACAGCCGGGTTTGCTGGCTACAAGATTAGGCTCCTCTCCTGGAGGCACCTTGGGTACAACAGCAAAATCATGGTATGTTTAAGTCATGCAAACTGACTTACTGAGAGTGGATATTTGAGATAGTCAGTGAATCTTGTTGTTGGATAAGTAACTCCACAACCAATGCAAACATCCATTCAGTGGCAGACACAAACACCTGACAATCTGGAACAAATATACAGATAACTACAGAGAAACAAAAATTGCTTCATTTGTATATGTACGTACACACATAAGTGTTCATACAAATGCACATTCCAGTACACACACCCCAGCAGGCACAAACCTGAACAGAAATCTGCTAGTTGGCTTTTTGCCTACTGTTTCCTCCATCCATGAGCTACTTTCTCAGGATAGTGTTGCAGTCAGAGGCTCAGGCACAGTCATACCATTCTGGTCCTGAAGAATTCTCCTCATACGCTCAGTCCCTGCTGCCATCCTCATTGGGCTGGTCCAGCTTAATTGCCCTGCAAAAAGCAGCTCTTCCCTTTGGAGACCTATGACCAAGGGTGTGGCATCATCAGGAAAATACTTTAAAAGTATTTTCATGTTCTCTTCATTCTTCCTGGGGCCTAAGTCAGGGCAGGAGAATAATTTCCAAAGTTGGCTTAGAAAACCTTGTCCTTTTCAAGCCTACAGAGAGGCATGGGATGAGTTATTTTAACTTACTTGTCTTGTCCTGGTTTCTCCTTCGCCTGATCAGCCAAAGAAATCACATCTCTCTAAGGACATAAACAGAGAGAGTTTGCAAAGGGTTTTATTCCATGTTAAAACATGTACAGCTTTCAGGACAAGCCAACATTCAGCATTAAGGATCCAGATTCTCCATGCTGCAAACTTCAAGAAAGGGTCTTCAGGTGTTAGGGAACATAAAAGGATGGTAAGGGAGCCCATTTCAGGCACTTTATAAACACACTATGAGGACCACATTAACTCCTACTCTCTAACCCCTGTCACCCAATCTGTGCCTTAATTCACTCCACATCAAGATTCTTTTTAAAGAAAACCCTGGGTTTATTCTTGTGAGGAGAGACACAGCCTTACAGGATAGCTGAAGCTGAAGGGATGGCCAAAGCTCTGCATTTCACATGGTCACAGGCTTTAGGCCTTTAAAGCAGCCAGTGGGAACCATTTAGCTGAATTCTGTTCAGATCTAGGAAAACTGATAGATAAATATTATTTTAACATAGAGGTTTCTGGTTGGCTGGTTGATTTGTTTGTTTGTGGAAGCAAGGGGATGTGCTAGGTTTAACTTTATTATAACAAAGCCTATATAAATGCAAATACTGTTTTCATAGATATAATTTCATAAAGTAAAACTACCCACAATCTTTAGCAGTGAAATTCAAGTGGCAACTGTGACAAGTAAAGAAAAATGAATGCAGTTAACTTCAGCCATCCCTGCTCGTCTGAAAGCTTGTGTCAGTTCCTAAATAAGCTTTTCATTCTTCCTATTCAGTCTGCTGATCTTTGTTGATTTACAGCATGAATGAGCATGGCACATTGCAACTTGTAGAGTATATTTTTCCTAAATAATAAAACATTTATTGCAGACCCATCAAGCCTGCTAGTAGCTTTGAATTATTATTGCAATGAAATGCCATATTAACAACTCATTTACATTGTTGCAGAAGACTCTGGGTTAACACTATATGTAATTTCATCCCATTCAGGAGAGAGGACTCCCTGAAATATATCTAGAGCTGATAATGTACAATTTGATGTTATTTTTCTAATCAACTGTTTTTCAAGATGAAGCTGCCTTCATCAAGTCCATCCCACCCCTCACCTTCCCTGCTGAGCAATGGCAGCTGAGCAAACCACTTCCACATAGTTTTCTCAGCAAGCTCCAGCCTCAGGCTCTTCCTCTGTCAAAACAAGAAGAAAGTATATTTAGTGGAGAGCTACAAAGATCTTTTTGCTTTGGGAAGAAAAGAATTTGTTGGGCAGAGAGTGAGGTCAGTATTTTGGTGGCTCTTTGAAGGGTCTGACCTACAGCTTCATCACTGGCCTGGGGTGGGTAACAGCCTCCAGCTGAGGAGGCACAGGAGCATGGGCTGCCTCTGTGTGCCCAGAAGGAGCCCCCAAGGGCAGGGCGATGCCCAACACGGCCCCTCACCCCAGCTGCACAAGCCCAGAGGGAAGGCAAACACCACAGGAAGATGCTTCTGGATGATGTAATAACAATAACAATGATTATAATAATAATAAATTATTAACAAATGAGGAAAAAATCCCCCAGGCAGCACATAATCTCCACGTACCGATCAGGAATGATCCTGTTACTCAGAGAATAGAATCAGTGTAACCCTTTTTTCCATACTTCAACAGTATTGTTTCTAGTTCTTAACACTGAGTTCTGCTACTTATGAGAAATATATCAGTTCCTGAATATAATTTAATTTGTGTCCAATAAATCCAAATTCTTCTTGCACGCTCTTCCATTTCTATCTAATAAGTTGGGAGAGACAACATCACTAACTTCTTTAACTCTCTTGGGTACAGTCAGAGTACCCAAGATTTCACCAAATTTTGACCAAGTCCTGTCTAACAAATACTTTATACCATATCATCAGGTACCCGGTCCGTTCCTGAGATCATTCGTTAATAATTTGATCTCCTTAGCCTTTTAAGACATTTCAAGTGAACTTCTTAGCATGCTGAAGTTTTACTGTCATTTTCTAAGTCCCTGAAACTGCTTATAGTAGAGGGCAGAATTTTACTTCTCATCTATTAGTTTCATTTGTGAAAACATTTGTTTTAGTTGGGTTTTTTCTTTCCCTAGTACTCCAGGTTGAATATTGACTTTATTCACTTGAAAAAGCCTCCTACTTCAGTTCCCTTTCAATCTCCTCCCAGGGGCTGACTCTAAACCAGCAACACGCACTATTTCCCCTTAAACTAAACAAGCCTCTGTCCTACCAGCAGTTGCCTCATTTAATCCAGGAGCCAGATGGCACAGGCACCACTTCCAACATGCACATACCTGCTCTCCTAACAGGCATCAATGAGACAGAGGCCACCAGAAAGCAGTAGCCACGTGGCAAAAACTGCTAAATCTGTCCCATTAGTTAGAGAAATATTCCTGCGTACAAGATCACGTTGCTGTTATTCAGCTAAAGTTACATGGCTGAAAAACACAAGCATAAAGCCCACATCCTACCACCTAATGGTATTAAATAATGGTAATCTAACACAATTTCAATGCCTCTTTCACATGAATATGCTTATTCTGCTTTATTTCAAATAAATTACCCAGTTAAAAAATTATTTGAACTGTAAGGCACAAATAAGTGAGCATTATTGTTTGCTGGTTGACTAGATAAGGAGTTAAATATCTAGAGGTGAAGTGGAGGACAATTAATGTACTACCCTGCTTAATTATCATACAATGCCCACTTCTCAGGGAATTAGAGCTATTATGATCTACTCCTACGAATAAATGAGAATTTTAGCTCTCAGAGGGTAATGCAATAGTTTTGGAAATAATCTTTTTATGAGATTGCAGCTTTATCAGTTATGTTTCAGAGTCAGTATAAACACTTCTGTATCATAGGAGAACAACTTCAGACAGGCTTGTAATTTTAATTTCTGTTCTCATATTTTTTTTTAGTTCACTTTTCCTATGTTCTTATTCTAGAAATCGAAGGAAGAATTAATTTGCTTCTTCAGATCTTTTCACAAAATATTATCAGAACATTATTATTCAAATAAAAATACAAATGGTGATTTGAGCAATATAAATTACGTATAAATTGGTTTCCAATGCAACTGAACATCCAGCAAAAGTAGTCCTGATGATGCTCAGTGGTATCAATACACTGGAGGGTAACTCAATCACAGCTTCAAAGACAAGGAAAGAGGAAAGGACATTTATTTTAGAATTTCACATGATGTTCTAAGACATTTGTTTGTAATCAACTTTATATAAAAATATTCTGTATGGGACATTTAAACCCAAATTCTTTGAATCTTTATCAACAGAACTGCTGATTTACTCTAAAGCTGTCAGTTCCAGAGTTTCATATTCACCTTTCCAGCAGGCAGAACAAACCTAAATACACGCAAGTTTTAAAGCAGCTTGACCACAAAAGAAAGCTTTAGGAGACCCAAATAGTGGACCATATGTGATATCAAATGGGCAAGCCATTAGCATCAGCTGTGAACATATTGTACCAACTGGGAATGAAAATAAAACATTCAACTACCAACTGTTATAATCTGTAAATAGTCAAACCAATTCCTCTGGGTTCCAAAAATATATGAATAGGGTGACTCATTGGGGCCCCATTGTCCTGTTCATAGGTAATGCAGCAGATTTGCTCGTAGGGAAAAAAAAAAAAAGAAATAAAAAACCCACAGAAACTGTGGTTAGTGAGATCTGGTATTAGCAACAGTCATTGGATGTTAAAAGACTCTTGGGCTTTTTGAAACTATATCTAAAGATTTCACATTAAGGATAACAAAATAAAGAATTCTTTTGAAGCAACTTTTCTCTGTACAATGTGAAACATTAAAAAAAAATATCCCCATTGCAAATTATGTTGAGAAACTGGCAGAATACTAGAAAATTTATAGAGGGCACCAAACTGCTGAGAATTCATTGTACAGCTGGCAAGTGCACTCCTACCTACTAGTTGCTCCACATTTAATAATGCATGTTATGAACAGATGGATAGAATGTCAATAAGGCTCTCTGTATCATCAGTGGTAATGAAATAGTGGACTTTGAATGTTTAATAGCACAGAAAACAAAAAGCCTAGAGGAAATTTGTCAATGTCGTGCATGCAGTACTTCAGCAGTGCTTTAACACTGTTAGTGTGAGGCCATATGTTTCTTCTAACAGGATCTACTGTAGCTGGGTGCCAAAAAAAGTTTGACACTTTTTTTAAAACTCCTACAACATGTTAAGAGCAATACCCTGTGAATCAGTCAAGCAGAGTAGTCAGCAGAAGTGCAATATCATTACTCTTTTTATTCCTTTTCTCAATGAAAAGTTAAAGGAAACTTACTAGTAAACATTGTTCTTTATACCTGTTTCAAAAATACATTTGAAAGTGATCTCTTTGCAATTAAATATAGAAATAAAGGCACTAACATGTATTAGGTAGTAGATCTCATTATCAAGAGCTGTAGATATGATTTTAGAAAATATTGCAAGTAAAGAAGAAAATACACATAGCAGCACCTAGAAATCAGACACATAAAAAGGAATAAAATAAAAATTCTCTTTGGCAAATAATCTTAGGCAAAACTCAGCTAAAATATCCAGGAAAAATGCCTTGGAGTAGCCAAAATGAAGAGGATAGCAGCAAGTGGCCATTCTGAGATGCAGACCTGGGAATAAGTGGGAATGAGCACACCAGGCACAGGCTTTCTCTGTAAAAAGGATGGAGAAACAGCAGCCTGGCAGGTAGTAGCACCTACAAAGGCTACAAGGGCACCTGGAGCAGTGTTTCCGCCCTGCACACTTTTCAGGGAAACTGTCCTCAATATTTCAGGCAGTGTCAGACAGCTGTGGCAGGTAAGCCTTGTGAAACAGCAAGATCTCAAGTTCCACAGTACAGCTGGAATCCTAAGCATGTGAAGTCAGCAGAAATCAATGCAAGTTTAACTATTGATTCTGGGAGAACAATTAGACAAGCACTGGGTCTCTTACAGTCTGAAAACTCCTCAGGAACGGCTCAAGTACTTTGAGCAGAAAACCAATAGTCTCTGCCTTGTGACTCACTCGTAAGTGACCAAACTCCCTACCTATGCCCTCCTTCCCCACATTGTCTCCTCAAAACCTTCCTGGGCTGCTCCAGTGCTACCTAGTCATGATGACCTCAGGTACGCACCATGCTTGTCAGCCAGGACACCAAAAGTGCCCCTGTTGATTTCAAAGCCACCATACAAGCCCACTGTGGGATGGGATATCTACTACCATGGAACTCAGCTGTGGAAACATTCCTTTTGTTCAAAAGTAATTAGAGAAGATTGACAGACAAACAGCATTTCCTTAGAAAACCAAGCCATAAATGACAGTTGAGTGCTGTATAAGCCATTTCAGGTTCTCTCCCTTTCCTGCAAGCCAAAACACTTATAACTAATAATAACCAAAAAAAAGTTGCATTAAAAAGAAAGCAAATTTTTCCAGCTGCCTACAGTTTCTGGTCTATATAGCACCAGTACCCACCAGCATGCAGCAGGAGACTGCAACTGCTTCCTTACAGGGGGGAAGGATGTGCAGAGAAGCACAGCCTGTCTCTCCGTGCCAGGAATGCATTGGCTTGCCTGTGCCCTGAGCTGGCATGGGCTGGGCCCCCTCCTGCAGCCCTGAACTATGCAAACACAGGACTGGCCCACACTAGTAAGTCCCGCTGAAAACTTGTTACAGCTCTCTGCATTTCCCTGCGTAGACATGTTTCAGTTTCTCCCAAATAAGGAGCTAAAATCCAACCCAGGACTTCCAAATCAGACCTTGGATGTCAGCAGGGCATCACCTTCCTTTCTCTTGCCCTGTTTCCTGGGAAATATTCTGAGTTCTGACCTCAACAGTTGCACCTAACAAGAATGAAGCGCATTTTGTACAAGCTGCAGAAGTACAGAGACTAAGCAGTATGCAGCCTTTCTGTGAAGCACCGCACCAAGAGGTCAGAAATGAAGGAACAAGTAGCAGTTGGGGATCCTCATTCACAATGGCCAGAAGAGTTCTGCATTGAGAATTAGAAAGAAAGCAAAGGGAGCTATCTCAAATCACTGATGAAAACAAGCTACTTGTCAGAGATTCCTCACAGCTAGAATCTCCTGTGGTTTTTGGACCCTGAGAAAGAGAACCTGAAGAAAATGCTGTGGCGAGCATCTGACTGTCATATGGTTTGAAGGTAAATGTAGTTCTCAGCCTAGAAGGTCTTAGGTGGGTTTTTCAAAACCAAAAAGATATTGATAAACTGAAGAAAGTTTCTTAAGGAAAAAAAAAAATCTATAAATATTTAACATGTGTAAAAGCTATCAAGGCAAAAGGATGTAACTAGAAATAATGGAAAGAAAAAGCTTAAGCTCAGTAGAGTATTGGGAAAGTCTTCCTGACAGCGAGATGTATTAGCCTGTGAAAAAGTCTCCCAAGGAGAGATATGGAAGCTTTCACTTGGGATTTTAAAAACGAAAGTTGACATAACACTAAAAAATGTTCTCAATGAAATAATTCTACACTGGAAAAAAAAGCAGGCAGGATGATCTATTATGTCTTTTCTAAGTTTCTTCAGTCTTTGATGCTTTAGGAACATATCTTGAACAGCCAAAGGTTATCAGAAAGGAGCTTCTTCAATTAATATGATGAACAACAAGATTACAAAGGTGATCACTCTGAAAGCCTATTACAAAACACCTCTCTAAATACTAAAAAGGAAATGCTTTTCAGACAATGGAAGTTTTACTCAAGACCTGACAAATATAACCTCAATCCACCACCTTTCAAATACATGCTTAGTTTTAAGTATGTCCTTAATTCCCATTAATTTCAAGAAACCCAAACCCATGTCTGAAACAGACTTAAAAGAAACAGGCTTCCCAATAGTCTTTGAAAAATTTCATACTCTCCACACAGACCTGGGAAATGCTACGAGTAACCAGATTCAAACAAGCAATACTATTTAGTACACATGTATGTTAACACCTTTCAAGTCTCCACCGACACGATCTGCATGTCCGTCTTGAAACTATTCTGTCTTATCACACGTGTATATCATTACCAATATCAATATTTAGCACATACTATGTTTCATTCACTGCTTCAAGATCACGGATGAATAACTGAACAGAGCCATGGAAGTAATTTAATTGCTGAGTTAGTGGCTGAGAATGAAAATAAAGAAAAAAGTGGTCAGTAAATATAACCTAAAATAATTTTTTCAACTTTGTCTTGCCAGCATCTTATCAAACACTCAAATACAAAGTTGTAAACTATTTCCTCGAGGAATATCACTGAGGGTAAATCAGGGCTAATTTAGAAGGAACTCTCCATTTATGTGCTTTAAGTAACACACTATTTGTGTACTTCAAAAAAAAAATCCATCCTCTATATCCATGGACATGCAATATATGACTTAAGAATAAAAATATCAAGTATCTTGTCATCCAAAAATTTGCATTTGCAAATATTAAGTGACTCTACAGCACAGGTGCCCCTCAGTCTCGCAGCCATGTTTTAAGTCCTTCACCCGCTTCCACCAGCATTTTATCCCAAAATAACTCCCCAGTTTGACAGAAACACAAAACAGCTGCATGGTCAGTCACAGGAGTTTCATGTGAGGAGAGAGAGCGGGGAGGAGAAGAGTTAGCTCACGGTCTGCTCTCCTACCCATCCCACCGCTCCTTGGGCAGCCGAGCAGCCCACCACCCCACAGGGACCACTGCTCCCCTTCCTCCCTCCACCTGGCCCCTTCCTACCTTTTCTCCCCACACCCATTTATTTTTCCCTCTTATTATAAGACTTTTCACAAGCATTATTATTATTATTACTGTCTGAGTTTTACAGCTGGCACATCATCCCCTGCTGCACTAAATCAACACTTGTGAAAGCAGCAGCCTTCGAGTGACTGAGCAGAGCTGCTGCTTGCAGAAGTGTCAATTTGGTACAGCAGGGGATGGGGTCGCAGCTGCTGAAGAAGAGAGGCCCTATTTTATGCCTCAAAATGATAAAAATGTCAGAGGGGAGGGAAATCTGTACAAAATATAAAAAGGGTGTAGAACAAAGAAAAGAAAGATGAGGAAGAGGGGAAAAGGGTTCAAAAGAAGGAAGAAAGAGGAAAATGACACTGCACAATGGAACAAAATCACTGCTGAATAAGATACAGGATTTTTGTAAGTAGGCACTTTCAAGTTAAAAACAAGTCATATGCATATCATAAAATAGAAACCTGATGATAGTATACTTCTGCTTTGGGGGAATGTCTGGCTCATTAAACTGAAATTATTGTCTTAACTACATCTGTGATAGGTGAGGATATGCTTCTAAGCACAAATGCTGGGCATAAAAAGATTTTTTCACAGAGGGCTTGATTTTAAGTGGAAATTTAAAGTAGAAGACTGAGAATCCCACATTCAGAAATTTGAATCAGCAAAAGTGAACAGAAATTCCATGTTCTGGAGTAAACTTGGGCACCTCTAAATCTACCACCGTTTAGAGGCTCCCATTTGAAAGCAGGTACCTATTATTTTGAAAGTTAAAAGGAAAATAAACCAAAAGAAAGTGTAGCTCCAAAAGAAGTCACAAAACTCATGTTTGCTTTACACACTATATAAATAAGCAAATCTAATGCATATTTCAAATACTATTGTCAATAATGTTTTGCTCTTAAGGATTACCTTTGTTTCATCTAATCTTTTTCCGGGAGCTGCCGCTTTACTCTCTAATTATTTTCCAGTGTGTACTTGTAGTAAGGGGAAAAAAACAGGTGATACAGCTTAAACACAGCCCTGCTAAGAGAAAGAAAAAATAAACGAATAAGTATATCATTTATCTATTTCCACAGAAAAGTGAATCCACCTCCCCTGCACTGCTGTTATGGTTTGACAGACCATGGCATCCCAGGTGCAGCAGAGATGGGATTCCTGAAATTGCAGAATTGCCTCCCTCAAGGCTCACAGCCCTCTCAGCTGCACGTGCAGCATGTGCAGAATATTTTGCAACCATGAATATAGAAAGTTGCTGCTAGGTCAGCCCTAGGTATAAAGAAGGCCTGGAAGAGCAGAGGTGCCACTTTTCCTCAGCAGTTTATTGAGAACCACAAACAGCTCAGCTTAGTTGAAATGCTGTGCTCAAAAATCCATCCTGCTCCCTTTTAAGCCAAGAGAAAAGCTCCCATAAGTCTCCAAAATTTGCCTCTGTAGGTCACCTTATACATGCACGTAAGCAACCTCATTTTCTGTTATTGTTGCTTTTCCTTGGCAATGTCGCCAATCCAGATTATTAGATGAAAAGAGTAACAAAAGCCAATAAACAAGTAGACAGAACTAAAAACCAGAAGCCAAATAAAGAGCCTTTCCTATGAAAGATATTCCCTAACAAGACAATTCAGCTCTGCAACACTGTTAAAGAGACAAGGCAGGTGGGTCTCGTGAATTTTACGCAGAAGTTTCAACAATTTCTCTTCAAGATATTTACGGAAAGTCCATCAGTTCATCTGGTCCAATATTTAAGCCACTTTGACAAAATCAGGACTTGGTTTATAAGTCTCGTAGTCATTGACTGAGATGAAGATGTTATGAACCTGCAGGGCTCCCTCCCAACATTTCAGTTTTTGGTAAGGTGGGTCTCAGATGTCCTGCTGCCAGGGTGGATACCTAACCACCGTGTGCATTTCTACATGCTCTGAACTCCTTGTTCCTAAACAGTCAGAAAACAATGAATTTGTGCCTGGTCAGAGCCAGGGGAGCCCAGTCAGCAGGTGACACCTAGCACAGCAATCTCCCACCAGCGCTCTCTCCCAGGAGCAGCTCCTGCAGGACTGGCCTGGGAGCATCCCGCAGGGTGTACTTGCATCCTGCAAGGTACAGCTGGCTATACCAGCACATACACAGCGAGTTCCTGTGCATCCCCAGAAGGTAAACTCAGCTATTTGGCCTTGGAAGACCCCAGTGCAACTCAATACCTGGGACCCCTTTGGACTCTCAGTATTTACAATACTTGCGGTTCCTCTGGGTGTTCCAGCAGTCCTTCAATCAGGCAGGCTTTAAACAGCTGACATTCTTCAGTTTTGTTTGGGAGGATTTTAAGGCACCTTTGCATTACCAGCAGTATATGTAGCAGGGCCCAGGTGCACTATGATTGCTTGTTTTGGGGCTCATGTGAGAGTGGGGTGGAGGTTTCCCAAGTTCTCCTGCCAGAGAAGCTGTGTGATCAGGGGACACTTGGATGTGATAACCCAAAGGGGCCCTTCCTCAGGACTATAGTTCTCCACGTTAGGGTTTCTTTTCTTTCTGCTTGCACTGTGTGGCTTGATCCAACACACAACCTATGGTAATACCTCTCTCCTCCTGGTCCCAATGCTAGTCATAAGGTGAACTTTCAACATTCTCCATCAAAAGGCAGAGAGATGCAGATTCTGCCTCAAGGAAAAATCCAGCATGGATACAAGTAAAGAATGAAGAGTGTCATATCTGTAACTGGCCCTGGAATATGACATTAGTCATTTTTCAAAGACTTTTTGGAAGGAGCATATTTGCAGGATAGGTTTCAAACGTGGTCTCAAAACTCAAACACTTTATCACAAGAATTCATTACTCCCCTTATGTCCACTTCATTTAGCACAGTAAATTGTACAGCCCTTCAGCTCCTATTACTATTATGTTGCTTATCTGGCAGGCATCAGTCTTTATTGATACTCACATTTGACTCCGTGCTTCATGTTGATAAGTCTTGAAAAGATACAACCATTCCTTTCTTCACAATTTGTCAAATTTAAACACAAATGTTAAAAAAGGCCACAAAACACTCCAACCTCTAACTACATCGATATTGAAGTCAATCATCAACAATGACTACTAGCTTAGGTGTATGGCATTGTTTTTCTCTAGTGGTTAGACTAACAATACAAATAGTAGACTAATTATTAAATAAAAAACTCCTTTTGTCAGTTGATAGAGCCACTAGGTGCTAAAAAAGCCATGTTTGGGTTCTAGCAAGATTAACATCGTGCCATCTCACTATATTATATCAACGTATTGATCTACCAGTCTAACTGTATAGCGTTCCTCAGGCTTGTTCTAAGCTTATACAAGAAGGCCTCCCAGATCAAGCACAGTTGTTAAGTTAGCTACAGCTCAGCCCAGATAAAACATGTGATATGCAAAACAAGAGCAAAAGATGGGCCCCCATGCATGTTAGGCAGTTCATCAATTCAAATACTTCTCTAAACCTACTCCTTGCAGCAATACCAGTGTAAATGAAAATTTCTCCATGAACAAATTTAAAGGCACAACACTGACATTAAGCAAATTAACAATTATCAAACATATCTTTGCCCTTTTCGTTTACCTTCTTCAGCTAGTAGGTATTCATTCAGCTCATTGTATATATCGAATTACAAGAGTGCCTCAGACCATCTTCAGAAAGTGCTTGCACAATATGAGCAGTGGGACTACCAAAGACAGAGACCTATTCTCCTCCCACCAAATTCCTCTGTCTTTTACAAGATCTGCAGTGTTTCCATGGGAAGTCCTGCAATAAGAACTCCCCAGTTACTCCTCAGCATTAAATGTGCTTCCAAGATTAAAAAAAAAATAAATAACGGGAGAAGGAGGAAGGGAGAAAGCAACCTTTTATTTTCATCTTTACATAAATCACCAATTTACTGTAAACACACATGGAATGCAAAGCCCCAGTTCTTTAAAATGGGCCTAATTTTCAACTGTCACTAATTCTTTCTCCAGTTTACATGTTTTCCTTCCCTTGAATCAGTGGTAAAATACCACTGCCCATTCAGCAGCAAGAGTCAGTACAACTGTTCCTGGTCCCCTAGGGTTGAAGTTTTGCTCCAGAGCTGCTCTTGTACTGTGTCACTCTGAATTAACAGATAAGAGACTTTTCATAGTGCTGAAAGATGAACCATGGTTAAACAAGGACTCAAACACTTCAGTAATCCCTGCTTTGAACGGGGTGCAGTAACAACTGCTCTGTCAAAAGGTCTTGTGCTGGTAATTGTGTTCAGTCCCTGATTTACACTGGTGACAAACATGGTTTCACTTATCGTGACAAATGACAGATGCTAGTCATGGTGTTTATGGCACACTGATGCCATACTGGTAAGCACAGTATAACACAATCCAAACAGAGCAGAAAAAAACCCCATTTTAGCTTTGGGCAAAATCAGTGTGTTCTGCTAACAGAATAGATCAAGATAAGAAAATACAGCTGAGCTAATAATATGCCGTGTGACAGTAGTGCCCGCAGTTGCTTATGTTGCAATGGCAGAACTTCTGGCCTGCCTTCTATAAGTCTTTATTCACACCAGCTTACACCTCAGAAAGAAAACCAGTAGAAAGCAGCCAAAAATTTCCTCCCACAAGAAAACTTCCCTCTGTCAAAAAAACTAAATAAATATGTTCCAGAAAAATTTATAAATCTGAATGTTTGTAACACCGGTTGAATTCCAGGAATCTGTGAAGCAACTGGTTTTTTAAAAATCAGAATTCATAGTCTTTAATACTGAAATGAGAAGGTACTATTAAGAAATGACTGTATTTTACACAATTATCCATTATTATCTATTTCAAAATAGCCTGAAATTGCATACATATAGCCAAGAGTACACTCACAGTTACAGGACTACCACAGTACATTTCCCACTCTTAGGATTTTACTTCTAAGGACTGCCAAGGGTTGCTGTGCTACTTGGGATGGCAGTAAGAGTTTGGAGGATACCTGAGAGATGGGTATGCTGGGCAGAGGATGTCAGCAAAGGGCCACATAAAGCTGTGCCCATCCCACAGCCCCTTCCTGCCCTCCCACCAGCCATACTGCTCAGTGCTCCCAGACCCACCAACACAGCTGCTCTCCAGACTACTCTACAGAGCAGAAAAGGATTTGACCCACCTTTTCCCCAAAACCAGAGAGGTTTTATCAGCTTCTACTCCTCTCCAGCCCAAATCCATGGCAGGGCACAGTCTTAGACTAAGACTGCAAGAGTCTCAGATGCTGCATTGTCCCATAAACACTTCTGGGTTATTTCTAAAATGCTCTCAAGCACAAGGCGGGGAAAAAAACATTACTGTCAATTAATTCTTAGCATAATGACAATTGTGAAAGTGGAGCAAACATTTATTTTCTAACACGTGTGTTGCCATGGAAACAGCTGCAAGACGCCGTTAGCTCCGAGGGCTGTGCCAAGGCTCGGGTGCTGTGCGGCCCCCAGGACCCCGCAGCGCCGGGCTCCAGCCGGGCAGCGCTCGGCACCCGGGGACAGCAGCACCCAACAGCAGGCTGGCACATGCTGGCACAGCCTGCCAGGGAGGAGGAAGGGGAAAGCAGCGCTAATTCCCAGAAAGCTACTGCAATTTACACTCGAGCAGCTCTGACCTACTTTGTAAGTAGCAAGTTATCTCATTAATTTGCTCAAAATAGCAGATCATTCTGCGTGAAGAGATGAAAAACAAAATCCATCATTTCCACTGCAGGGAGATCCACCAAAATGAGACAACTCCGTGCTTGTCACTGCAGCTGTAGTTTCTTCTCCGAGGTAATAAACAGATGACCAGTAGATCTTTAGTTACACCTGTGTGTGACAACAACTGAAGCCAGCAACCCTCTGCAAGCTGCGCACGGGTGGGGCTGGTCCCTCCCAAGGCATCCCACATTAGAGCTGTCAGTGCTGAACTGAGCAGTCCTCATCCCACGCATGGCCCCACAGGAGTCTCCCTCAGTGAAGGGCTCTACAGCAATATTTGGCAGCTTCTAAAAGGGACGTTTCCCTAGGTTTTGGTTCCTAGTTGGTCTACAAATGTTCCTCCCCTCAAAGCTTATTTGTCCTTTTAAAGGACATATGCATAGACTTGGTAAAAAGCAAACATGAAAATATAATTAATACTAACATACAACTTTTTCATTTTGCCCTTAACAAATCATTCCTTGATCTTTTCTGTATGATTAAAAATCGTTTTGCCCCCATAAGTGCAATTAATTTTGTTTTCAGGTTTATATTATTACTGTATCCATATATTAAACACACAGTGCATATATACATGAGCATGTTCAGCTAGTATTCAGATGGAGGTGTCGGAGAATTCCTTTTAAAAAAAAAATCAATATTTCAGTCCAATTATAAAAGAAACCAAATCTTCAAACACTGGAGTACAATGTAGCTACCCTAGAGAATAGATATTTGGTTTTCTGACCAGCAGTAACAGTTTGTAATTGAAGAGCTGCAGAAAAGAGAGGAAACAAACATACAAGAAATTAGTTTTCAAGCCTACGTTCACAGAAAATTTCTACTCTATTGTGCTTTTGATCACAACATGATAAACAGAGTTCTTCCCTTCCTTCTCTGATCTTCTACAAAACAGATTAGAATGGTCTACAGAAGTTTAACCTATTGTATTGCATAATCCCTTACTCATGGAAGCAAGGCTTATAGTAGCTAAAGAACTGAAATCTATTCATGATTAGGAGTTGGGATCCTAAATAGTGTTAGGAGTGTCAGATCCCAAGTAGCAATTCACTTATTAAACAGATACAACCCCTTTCCAAAAATTTTTCTATGTTCGGCTTAAAAATGGTAACGTTTTCTTGTAGTTTTGGTTTGGGCTTAAGTGCCTCTGTCATTATTAGTACTGCAAACAAGGTATCAATCAAAAGGACAAGGCAAAATTTTAATCGTACTTATTTTAAAGTGCAAGCCCTGTTTCTAGATTTTCAGAGAGAATGGAGGAATGTATAATAAAATATGAATTTAATTCATATATGTGTATGTGCATCTATTTATATTGGTATAGTCTACTGCCAAGTCATAAGTGTTTTAATTCATTGACTGTGTTTGTTCATTTCCCATTTTCAGGAAAGAAAGAAAAAGAAGGTTCTTTACTACAGTACAAAGAAAAATGTTCTAATACCAAAAGATCCAATTAAAATAATAGGGCCATTTGTTGCAGTAGGATTTCACACATACAAGAGAAATGCTAACCCTTGGGAGAATGTTCTCAGCTCATTTAACAATATATGTTTCCTCTGATACGAAAACTTTAGCTTTTGCATTATAACATCATTGCTAACAAGGCACAGGTATATATCTCGTAAGTAGATGGAAACACGAATGTGGGAGGAATTATAATAATTCTTTATCCATACTGCACTCCTCTCAGGATAGACTTGCATCTGTTGTTTACTCACCTGGGTAGCTTTTTTCCTCTCCACACATTTAAAACACACACTCAAGAAAGACTCTGTACTCTGAAAGACAGTAAGAAGATAAGTAAAGAACTAAGGTACACCAGTCAGAAAAAACCCATGACGGGAAACACAGGAAGAATTTGCATCCCAGTTCCAGGACTACCAAAACATTTCAAAGGGTAGCTGGCATACATTTTTCCACCATCCAAAAAAAAGCTGATCTGCTCCCAGAGCACAGTGTATCCTGGGACACCTTGGGCAGGGAGGCTGGGCAAGGCTGCACAGGTGGCTTCTGCCACCAACCAGGGACACCAGCAAACCTGAAACCTGCAACTCAGGAGGTGCAGTTCTTACCCAGGCAGTCTTGATGGCAATGAAATAGGCTAAAATTATTAGGTCATTAGAAGCTTACTTCCCATTTTTGTGTACCTGGAAAAAAATTCTGACTGGAGATGGGCTTTTTATTTTTTAACTGGTTTTATGAGTCAGTTAAAGATAGTCAGGACTAGGATCTGATGTCAGTGAACAGTTTCTAACACCTGGACATTTTAACATTGCAATAAATTCATGTTCTAAAACCTTCTTGTTTATACCAGCATCTAATTTTCTCTGTTTGTAAGAGAAATTGCAAGCTTGATCAGTCAAGCCATTAATGAGGGAAGATTTATTTTTGTAGATCACTTTCCACTGACTATTCAGCACACAGATATTTCTACCTAACCATGAGGACAAATGTAAAACTAAGATCTGAAACCTCAAGCCCCTAAAAGAATTTAGGCAATAATCTCAAATTACAGATACAGTCCTACAGTCAAAATGTCAAAATTATGTCCAACCAATTCAGGATAGAAACATGAATGATGTGATTAGGCATTTCATAAAGCCTACATAAGGGACAGATCTCTAGGAAAAAGCTGGTCTCTGAATGCTTTTTTCCTGCAATACAGTACTTGTAAGTCTAGGACTAAAACTTGCACATGCCTTGTATATTTGATTGACTCCATAAGGTTTTCATCTAAATTCAAAATATAACTGTGTTTAGATATATTTGAACATTTTATTGCATTTAGTTATGAGAGATGAATTTTTCCTGAGAGAACCTAGGGCACACAACATTTCCAGATCATTCCAAACAAGTTAATTCTGAAATGGGCTTGAATCAATAACACAAAACAGGCGGTAAAGCCAATTTTTACGGTAGTCATGGTTGCATAAAATAATATCAAGACAGTCAGATTGTAAGCTCCCTGCATCACAAATATAATTTGCAACCAACTCCAAGCACAAAGAGGAAATAGATAGGCGGAAGATACAGATAAAAACAAATGATAGATAGATAGGACAAAAGGAACTGGAGGTAAAGAAAGAATGCAGAGTAGTTGCCATTCAACACAGCGTGAAAAAAAATCCAAACAAGTGCAGCATGTAAGTAATTCAAGGTAAATAGAATGCTTTTCTTTCATTTAGGCTTCAAAATTGTTATGAAAAGCCTCTTTTTTCACTCTATCTGTAAGACATAGGCAGACAGGGGATGAATGTATAAATAAGTATGTCACTGCAATACATGGCTTTTAATGAAAATGGATTTTTAATGATCCCAAAAGCTACATTTCTCTCTGACTTGCTCCATTTCCAGACTATCAGCATGAAGTACAGACAGCAAATGCACTGGTTTTGCACGTCCTTCACTAAATCCCAGGACAACCAAGCGTCCAAGCACTGTAAAAACCAGAGCTGCCATTATGCAGAGCAGAAACAGAGAAGCTGCACGTCCTTCATTGCTTTTATTGAACTTTCAGAGCTCTGTGACACTGCAGTGCCTTCTCCCACAACAGACCCCAGTGTGGGTTACCTTGCACTCCATATGCATAAATAAAGGATGATGCATGGCAATGTGCCTTCCTGTTGTTCTCTGCCTCAAGGACACTTGTTAAAAGTGTGCCATTCCTCCCACTCCCCCAAGCAGGCACATTGTGTTGAAGTGTTCCATGTAAAACTCTGAGCACACAAATACCAGAGGATTTAGTTCACAAATGAAGAAAAGTCACAAGGGGGAAGGAGGCTGATGCAATCCATAGCCTTCTTCCTGTCTGAACACAATGAATTCTTCTCTCCAATGTCAAAGTTCCCCTTTCAGTCAGTAATAAACAAAAATCTGACTGAAAAATGTGTATAAATGTACTGACTAGTATAAAAACCATTTTTCCTGTTTTTTCATGTAGGCAATAATATTTTTTTTAGATTTCAGCATCATCAGAGAATAAAGGAACATTTTCCTTACTTTATCACCATCCATGAAGTTTTATCTACAAATATTTCCTGTAAGGTAGGTCCACGGATTAGGAAACTATAATACAGTTCTCATAAAACCAAGACAGCATTTAAAATAGGCTGGGACTCCTGTATTCACTTCATGTTCAATGCTTCAAGGTAAGCTTTGTGCAACCTCTGTTACTTGGACAAAAAAAATCTCCATGTTTATCTCCCATGTTATCATTTTTACTTCTTTGAAATATTAGAAGACATAGAAGGATTCCAAAACAAGAACACAGATGAAAAAGATAATGACTGAGAAGTGCCACACAATTGTTTAACAAATGCTACCATCCATTAATGAGTCAGAGGGCACAGCCTTATGAAGGGCTCCACAGAATCACAAAACCAAATATCTACATTGCCTAACAAACAAACCAAAAAAAACCCCCAAAGACAACAACAGAAAAATTTGTTTGGCACTGACAAATTCATAGTTTTTTCCATTTTGTCTGCTCTCCTGACTCAGTGTTTCCCAATTAATATTTACCAAACATCTCTCCCTTCTTCATTTAAGGCAGTTCAAAAACTGTACCTGTTTCATGAGACCTATGTGTGCTTCTGACAGCTGATATTTGAGAAAAAAACAAGTCAAAGAACTTCCAAATCCTAACTAACTACATTAAACTGTAATCAAGAGAGTGCGCTAAGATCAGCTCTGCCAGTACAAGACATCAGCAAGGCAGGTGGGGGTGCCCCAGGGACACAGGTGGAGATATGGTGCACAGCCTGGGAAGGACACCACACATCTCATGCCATCGAACGGGGCTGAAATTTAGCAACAGCACAGCAGTTACTGAGTGCCCTGGAGACACCAGCACGGCCATATTCACCTCATTCCTCTAGAAAATAAGGTGAAAAAACCTTGCAAGAGTGCCACAAAACAGGATAACAAAATCAAGCTACAGTATTCAAAGCCAGAGTTCATTTTAAACAATGAAATGTGGGAAGAGCTTCAAAAACAAGAAGCAGATGCTGTGAACAGCCAGAGGATGCAGTCAAAGCCAAGGCACAGACAGCTAAAGTCACTTGCCAGTGTACAGATTCACTCCAAGCTTCACTTAAAGTTATCAGTGCTTCTACACAGTACAGGGGAGGAACCAGATTTGCCCTAAAAGGCTATACAGGACTCTTTTACATACACTTTTGCTAATACACAACAAAGTATTTTATATAGCACTTTCATTGCTTCATTTCAGCAGTTCTCCCACATTATCTAGATGAGAGACAATTGCACAACGGCAGGTAAATCTTGTTAGAAAGCATCCCAAGTAAGAGGGAAGATAACATCCACCTTGCCTCTAAAATACACAGAAAAGGTCACAAGTCTGTGTTGTGTTTGCTTCAGGTACTCTGCCTGGGATTCTTTAAATGAAATTTGGTGAGGAAGAAACTTGCAGTTTTAGAAGCAGTTTCCTTCAGTACTGCAGTATTTCAAATTACTTTTCTTTTCCTGGCAGCTATTAAGGAACGGGTGTCACTGGAGCAGATTATCAGCCATAGGACTTTCTTCTATGGCCGTCAGCAGTCCCAAGCCCACAGGAGTTTGGTGGATGGGTCCAGCTGCTGGTCCAAATCCAGGGACTGTGACATGACCCTGAATGTTAGAGGTTCGTGCCCATTTCTGCATTGCTTCAAAGAAAAGAAAATTACTGCAAAGAATGCAGTACCCTCCATTCCAAAGTACCCTTAAAAGGATCCAGTCACTCCTGTAACACAGCTCAAACAAATTAACTTCTTACATATTTCTGTCAAGCTAATGGACACAATTCGAAGATATACAACCTTAAAAACATTAAAATGTGTTTTTTTCAGCTACCTTATTTAAATTGTATCCTTTTTCTAAAGCAACACCTTCTACCCTTGAGTCATATTTGTTAATTCTGTATTAAAATGCACCCCCTTTCCCACTAATAGAGTGTTTTAAGTTATGCTCACACATTTTTAGATTCCTATTCACTATTAATCAAAACCATAAGTCTCATAAACTTAAGCATGGGGTTAATTCCAGATGCAGACAGTTAACATATTCTGTATGTTTTACATGCATTTCAGAGAATGCAAGTTAAATATCTAATCAGTCTAAGGTAAAAGTCTATTTCCACTGACTTGAACTACTTTTGAATGTGAAAGACAAGTCAACCAAACTAAGAGAAACGAGCTACTGCAGACAATGCTGTTTAACTATACCTAAAAGCTGTTAAAAGTCTACAAATTTTCTTCATCCACCACGCATGACAAGGAATCCCTTACAGTAAGGGACATCACTGTTGCTGTCTATTCCATACACTCTCTTTTTCTTGCTTTCTTTTTACTCTTACAGTCTAACCATCTTTCTCACTCTTCATATTCCCTCTGATCTCTGCTTCTGCTCTCTCGGGTGCATTCCTGCAGCAAGAATGCAATGAGGACAGCTCAGCCGCTGCACCAGCTGTTCACCCAGATGCTGCCTGTTCACTCCTGCAACACCAGGGCAGGCCCAGGATCACTCGTGTCATCATAGGCAAAACTCATTCTCGTTCCACTTTCGAAGTACACACAAATAATTTTCAGCCCAAAATTCAAGGGTTTTTTCACACCCCAGAAATTCCTGCTAAACTTCTAAATTAATTTCTCAAATGAATTTGTCAGCCAATTATGGGTTTTTTCCTTCTTTATTTTTCAGTATATCAATTGCTGGATAAAGAAGTATCTTCAAATACCTACAGTTGTTAGTCCCCAACAGTTATCCCAGTGGTGACTAGCTCAGTCTTTTTGCAGTCTCTGTGTTAAGCACAGGCAGATATGCTACTGACATCCACATGTCCAAATGTAAAGGAATGCCAGCAATTTCAAATGAAATCAGTTATTAGTTAGATGTTACTACCAGTGTTAATGCAGCTCTTCAGTACCTGATCTCATTTTTAAAACTTTTACTATCTCCTTTTTATTTTCAAAACACTTCTTATTCCCCTGTTGCTGTGAAAACCTGGCTGTGTATATAAACTCTCTTACTAAATGCCTTCCAAGCTAAGCAAGGTAGCAAAAAGAAAATGCTTCCTCCTACCTTTTATTGATACTTGTCTTTGAAATTATGTGAGTATATTGGCTGTACATTTGGGCATTTTTGAAAGTGAGTGGTTAGCCAATACCATGACTTAAATTTTTCCCAGTCTTTAAAACACTGCTCTCATAAATACCTGGAAAAACAGTCTCATTTAAGTCCTGAAAACATGCTGCAGCACAACCTGCCTGTAAAACACTTTGGGGAAAATACAGATGAGGTTCTGGATTTCCAGCTGCAGCAAGGCAAAAAACCTCATAATCATAATCCAAAGAATCCTTACTAGCTCTTGCAGGTTTTTTTAATACTTCATTAAGAGGCTGACACAGTAGTAGTTACATCCATAAATAAGATATTTTTATTACAATCTAACAAAATCAAGACTGTAACCGTGATTCATTTTTTTTAATAACGTTAGTGCTTCAAGACTTCCGATCCTAATGGAGCAATCATGCATCACTGTTGTGTTCCAACAGAACTATTAGGCTCTGTGCTGTGCTAGTGTAATTGCAGTCTAATGGTTTACACAATCATAATGGCACTAAATATTTTACTAAAACGGAGTACAATATCTAAAAAGTGATTTAAATTGTTCCAGCTTTAAGATCATACATCAAAGAAAGAACTGTTCCTTTCTCTCTGAATTGAGAGTAACAAAGATGTCAAAATTAGTTTCTTGTCTCTCTTAATAAATTGGTTAAAACATAACATTAGAAGCAGAGTTTAAAAAATACAGTATAAAATGAGTCAGCAAAAAATGAAAAGTATTAAAATATTTTGAGGCATTTTGATGCTCTGCTTTAGCAGGCTGGCATGGTTTAAATTTTCAGATTAACAAAAGATACAGAAATACTCTAGAGTCTAATCTTGATTTTTTTAATCAGAATTCCTGATTATTTACTTTAATAAAACTTTTAGTAAAAATCCCGCTCTCTGCAAGTGTAGCATATCATAACAAATTATCTAAGCATTAGATAACATAATTATTCTACTTTTGCGATAAGTTACAGCAGCAGAGGAGCTGAGATGGCAGCAAGCCCCAGCAGTTTCCCTCCCCAGAAGGCACGGCGCAGCGTGGCCGGGCTGCGTGGGACAGGAGCGGGGTGACCTGCCAGGGGCCTGCTGAGGACAGAAGGACAACACAGACCCTTCACACGCTCAGAACCTTCTCACTCACAAAAGTAACTGGACAAACGAAGTCGGACCAGTGGTGTAAGGAGGGACCATGGGTGGTAAGGATTTGGTAAATCCCGCCATTAACACACCAGAGGAGCCCTGCCTGCACAGGCACCGGCTGCTGCCTTGGACAAAGCCAAAAATATCTGTAACTCCAAAAGGGGTACTCAAATTAGTACTAAAGGTGCTCAAAGCTTCTGACATTGCCTCCAGAACTCCTGAAATTTAATTTTAAAAGCCTACCTTGCCTAAAGCTAATCTATACTTAATTCTATTCGCTATTTTTATTTTAAACACCTATTTTTTAACTTCTAGCTATACTAGTATTAAGTTACGGTGTTTTTCAAACACCATTTTCCTGGGAAAAAAATATTTCCTTTTTCCCAAAAACCATGACTATTTTTTTCAGAAAAGGTTTTTTGAATTTGGACTAGGACACCGGGGGTTTTTTCCAGAATTTTGTTTACTACTAGTATTTTCTACAACACTGATCTGCTTAAAAAAATAAAGAGCAAAAACATGTTTGTACTATCTAGAGAATATTTTGTGCAGCTCGTAACTCCTTGATTTAGGGACTGTCAAGATCTAGGATCACTTTGTACCTAGAGAATACATTAATTCTGGTAAAACAGAATAAAATAAAACTTGTCTTTTAAGTCACACAGAAACTATTTTTTTAAAAACACGAAATATAGTGAATTCAGTAATTTGGTACTAAAAAATCTTTGAGTTTGCACAAAGGTATTAAGAATTAATTATTGCACATCCTGTAATTGAGAAGCTGTAACTTTCTCTAACATTGATGGTACATTCTCTTTCTAACCAAGCTTTGCTCAGGCATAGAAGCATCTCTCCAGCAAACACTCCCACAGGACTCAATATCTGCATTACATTGAAAAAAAAAAAAAGCATTTGCTAAGGAAAAATGTCACTTAAACCAAACTTCTCCAATAAAACATCAATTTTGCCAAAGTACATTAAAAATGTACTTTGGGCTTTTTTCTCATTTAAATTAGCATTCTTTTTCCTTAAACACAGATACAGAAAACAGGGTAGAAAATCTGTTTTCTAAAGAGCTCTAGGATTTACTGATACAGCATACAGACCTAACCTATTACTCTTAGATAATTACCTTACACAATATTCTACTTACATGGAGAAGTTTAATTTTAATTTACAGTTTCATTGTCCTACTTAAGGTAAGCCTGTCATCTGTGTCACTTTGTGGCTCATAACTGTAATCCTCATTTAATTATTTACTTCAAGGGAGCATTTTAATTATGGATATTACTATGTGTGTAGAGTAACTTATACTCGAGGGCAGTGAAAATTTATACAGTAGAGTGCTTACCTGAATTTCCACTGGCTACAACTCCACGTACAGTGGCTCAGCTGCGGAGGCTACTTAGACTGCTGAGAGATGCTCTTCACCTTCTCTGGCCTGGGACCACATTTGGGGCACCTGAAAACAGGCAAGACCACCAGGGCACAACTGGCTTGGAAAATGACTGCAAGGCTCCTAGCTGAAATACAAATGAGACACTAATAACTTCTCACATCTACATTTGACCCTGCAAATAACCTTTGGACACAGGAGCGGGCATACAGCATTGGCTCCGGGGTGAGGTCACCACTGTGCCCCCTTTCTGTGGCAATCAGTAATGGAGTGACCAGAAGAGAGGCACAGAGCATGAGCCTTCCTCTAATTTATTTCTTGAAATTTGAGCAACCAGTGATTTATGAGTTTCCTAAGATAGGGGCTGCCTGTCAGCTTCTTCTTTTTAATAGCCATAAGTTGACCAATATTCTATGAAATTATCTAATATCTATTCAAACTAGCTATATTTTTAGCTTTCAAAGTATCACATTGCAGCAAGCTCCATAATTTAAAAATAAAAAAAAAAAAAAGAAAAGAAAAAAACCACTGCTTTGTGTTTGCTTTAAATTTGCCAAATTTGTGGGTTTGTGTGCTACCGCTGGGTCATCTTTCCAGTAATTTTAACTTCCAAAGCAGACATTTCATCATCACACGAGTGGCACTATACAACTTCCCTGCTCTGTGCTAAGCAATGTTTTCTATTGCCTGAAGTCCCAATGGACAACTTTAAAAAACTGAAAGTATTTTAACGTATTTGGCACAATAGGAACCATTGCTCTGCAGGTACACCCAGCCAGAAGGGATGATAAGGGATGCCTTGCCCCCGGCTAGCCAGCAGGTCAGCCTGGGGCAGATGGGGACAAGGAGCTGCCCAGCCTTCCTGTCCTACATACAGGAAATATGTGCCAGAGCAAAAGAAAGGAGCCCAGGTCCTGAAGCAGCCCTTTTTTTACCATTAAAACACTTTTGTGTTTTAATTTGCATTTGCAGTCTCCCTGATTTACTGTTCTGTACTCCTGACTTGCACATCCTGCTTAACGCCCAGGAAGCCAGGCAGCCCCGCGGGCAGTCAGGGGCGTTTCGACTGGGATCCTTCCCTCTTGGAGAAGCTACTTCTGCAAACTCCCTCCTACACAGGAGGAGACACCAAAGCACTGCCTCCCTAGCAGGAGACAAGATGAGTGCTGGTGGGATTTCTGAGGGACACAGCTCTCCAGCACATCCAGCAGTGCAGAGGGGCAACGTCGGGCACATGGGAACTGCAGGCCACCTGCTTCTGAGGTAAGTGCCTCTCACAGCAGTCACTTCATTATTAACCACCTCCATATCTTTGTAAGATGCTTATCTTTTTTAATAAACAGAAACAGTTACTGAAGGTTTTGTTTGGTGCTTTTTTTTTTAATATTGGAATGAATCCGAAGAGCTATAGTTGTTTTGTTTAGTATCTACCTTTCTTCAGTGATGAATGTTTTTTCATGAGCAGTGTCATTACATACAATTTTTATCATCTAGATGGTTCTATTTTATTCAGCAACCTAGAAAAAATTTCATTTTTCTCTTTCTAAAGAAGCAACCTTCAACCTACAATTTGTCTGCTGCCTCTCACAGTATCCTGAGCACAGCCGTGTCCCCTAACAACTGAGGGCATTCAGTGTACATTCCAGTACTGAGTATATCACATTTCCCATCTGAAATTGCTTACCTCATCAGTCACTAAGGGCCCAGTTTGGAAGTCATTAAAAATAATGAGAATGCTGGCACTTCTCCCAGCAATAATGGCACTGGATTCTGTGTTGCTTTTTTACTTTAAGACATTTGTATATATCCACAAATCATTTAACTCTTATCTTTGTAGTACCTTTAATGAAACTAATGGCTGCTGAAACTGTGTGGGTTTTATTCTACTTTTTATTTAAATAAGCTTCTGTCCACTCCCTCATAAAACAACACAAACACTTACACAGCATATTGCATCACGAAAGCCCCAAAGTGTTTACCAGTATCACTATATCCATTGCTAAAATGCATGCACTTCTCAGTCAATAAACACTTCACCTGACAATGAAGTCACAAGAGAGTTTTCAGAAGGAAAGCTGAAGAGCAACAAATCCAATTTGTCCAAAGCAAATTTAGAACCAGGGTCTTGCATTTGCATCTCCATCTGTATCTTCCATAGCATTTCCCTCCTAGCACCATGCAAAAAAGTCTAACTCCGTATTAACTCACTGAGTAACAACATCACTCCTGCAGGGTCCGTATCTTACAAGCTTTGACAAGATAACAAGCCCTCACAAGTATGCTGCAGGCCATCACAAAATGCACCTTCAGAGTTTCAACTAATTGTTGGAAAATGCATATTAATGCATATTAAAACCCTATAAGATTCACTCTTAATATTCAAGGTCTATCTTAGGCCTAATGGAAAATTTCTCACCACTACACTTTTCCTGATAAGAACACACATATGATTCACATGGTTTGAAACAAATAAGAATAATAAAAATATTGAAAAAAACTCACCTTCTTTAGATGTGTGAGCTCTTTAGTGTGTTTATTTGCTCTAGGCAGGCATTTAAACTGTACATTAAAAACAGACCTGTCATGAGGACAAACACAAAAGTTACAGATCCAGCCCTTCTGCATAGGAAGTGTGATATTTCAAACTCACAGAAATTAATCACAGTATATAAAGCTACACATACATTTTGACATCATCTGCTCACAGAGGAGGTATCTCTAAGATGCAAAGGACTTGAACTCCAGTCACCTTGGAAGTCCATCCACAGTGTGAAAAATCCAGGGACCCTGGACTGCTGCTGAAAGCTCTATCTTGTCAAAATCAGTAGGGTTTAATATGAATAAACTGACTGATGCAACCTAGGTGGGAGCATAAAGAAAAGGCAGGCACAAGTCAGATAGTAGTAATTCTAACCAATAATAAAACTGCAAGTACCAGACTTAATAAAAAAATCCCCAAGTGCTTCATACAGTGAATTTTAAAGGTGTTTTGATGTTATTATCAGTATATGTGAAAATCTGAAGAACATTACCACTGCCTAAAAGTTAAGCTGAAAGCCTATTTTTTAAGGTTATTAAAGATATATTTTTAAGGCTGTTAAATGTTTAATACCTTTGCAAAGTATTTTCTTAGCATTTATTATTAAGTGCTGGATAAGGTCTGTGTTTAGAACACATGTTGCTTAATGTACCCTTTAGTTGGTGTAGCACCTTTAATCTCAAAATATGTTAGGCCATGTTACAAATACTTTACCAAGGCACAAAAATAGAAATCACCCAGCCATCCACAGCAGTAAACAGAATATAATGAGTTTGACTTCTTTTATCTATTATATCAAGGAATGAATTGACAGCAAACTAGCTTTATGATTATCAGTGTAGTTTGAAATTATCTACCACATATCACCCACAGAGCTACTAGAGCAAGCTACACAATTTAAGCAACAGGTGCAGATGTACAGGCATCATGAGTGATCTCACCATTTTAAGACATGAGAACATCCTTATGCAGTACAACTAAGTGAAGAACAATGTAAAAATTTATTTGACGATAATATAGAACAGCAAAGACAAATAACCTTGTGGCAATTTAATTTTACTAAAATACACATACATTTTTAGAACATTTGGGGAAGTTTTAGATTCCATTTTCTCCTGCAGTAAATGGCAAAATGAAGGTAATAGTTTTCAGGTACTGAAAGCCTACCTATGGCTCATTATCCAATTAATTGATATGAGTAAATTAGCTAAATCAAGCTAAATGACAGCTAGTTGCTCCACAAAAGGTAGAAGTATATCAGAATAAGGGGCTTTCAGAAAGTTAGATCAGTGCAGAGGTCTTTCCTTTTGAACCTTAGAAACACATTAAAAGACATTTCTATCTTCACTTTTAGAAAAAAAGCATTTAAAAAAGGATGACAAGTAATTCATATTCAGAAACTCACTGAGAAGATTACAGGTGTTAGACTAGCAGTGGAGAGTTTCATTGCAAAAGCATGATAGCATTTTTTCATCTAGACTGTCTTCCATGAAATGGGTAAGATCTCTCATACCTATCATATCACATGTCCCTCTCCTATCTTCCTTAAGGAAAAAGAAAACAGCTTGGTAGCTCTGTTCTTCCATCCCCTCTCACCACTGCAGCTGCTGCACCCATCCTGCCATCCAAAGTGCTTCTTTTTACACCAAGACAGGAATGACACACAGGACAGCTCAAGGAATCTTGTAAGTCTCTTATGAAATTACATGGGATAACTGATTTTTTAAGGTCTTATAAGAATACTGCTTTGACTTTGTACAAATGTAGGATAGTACAGCGGATGGCACAGGACTTAAAATACACAGTTGAACAAGTCAGGGAGAACTGAATCTGGATTCATTACATTGGGGGCCAAGTTAGAAATTTAGTGTCAGGTAATGCAGAAAAAAAATATAAACAACCCCTCTTCTGTTTGGATGTAAGCATCAATGCTGACTAAACTGCAGGGTTAAAATCTGCTCTTAGGAACAATAATCACATAAAAGCTCTAACTAAACTCCTAAGCCTGAACTCTGCTGCAACAGGAATATACACTCTCAGGCTGCACAGAAGCTTCCATTACATGAAAAAGAAAACAGCATAGCTTTTCTTACCACTGAGATACTTCTCAGGCTTTTCTTTTCAGTGGTGGTTTGTTTTCCACCCTCCTCCTTCCTGTCACCTCAGACAATGGCAGCTCAAGTGGACAATGCAAACAGATGGGACATTTCTATTCATCTCACTCCTCCCTCATTTTTTGTTTGTTTTTGTTGCTGTAGTTTTACATGCATCAAATGAGAATTCTGCCCAAGACACTGCCTGTGTTAAACAGCCCATGTCACTCAGAGATTCTGAGCACCAGGTATTCACTGGTGGCTTTCAAGTAGATCCTGAAGTGGCAGCCAAGAATTTACAGCTGAGGGAGCTGGGGCTGGTTCAGTCTGGAGGAAAGAAAGCTGAGGCCAGCCTTATCACTCTCTAAAACTACCTGAAAAGAAGCTGCAGCAAGGTCGGGGCCAGTCCTGGGTAACAAGCAACAGAATGAGAGAAAATGCCTCAAGTTGCACCAGGTGTGGTTTAGATTGGATATAAGGAAAAAATTTCTTCACTGAAAGGATTTTCAAGCACTGGAACAGGCTGTCCAAGGAAGTGGTCGTGTCACCATCCCTGGAGGGATTTAAAAGATGTGTAGATATAGCACTGAGGGACAGGGTTTGGTGGTGGTCTTGGCAGTGCTGGGTTAATGGCTGAACCTTAGAGGACTTCTCCAACCTAAGGGTTCTGTGATTCTATCTTCCCAAAATGCTGCACATCAGTACAAAAAAACTAGCATCTGATTTTCACATCCAAATGTTAGCTATGAAGGTGTTTAACCCTGGAGACATTTTCAGAAAATTAGTTCAGAGCCTTTGCACAATTTAATCAGAAGAAGTTTTAAACTCTGATTGTGCAATTAAACACAATATACTCTTGCAGTTGCCATTTATCACACTGCTACTATATCAAGTAATCTGGCAACAAAACTGTCTGGTACCTAGGAGTTACGAAATTAGAAGGATAGTGTTCTGTAGGAAAGCAGGTCTATCCAACATTTTACAGTGCTAAAAATACCCTTGGGACTTGTTCTGATACCTTGTAATTATGCACACATATCCTGATTTATGGTCCATGTCTCCCAGCTCAAAGTAGTATACACTGTTTCATATCTTGCCCTATTTATGTGTAAAATACTCGAGTCTGTAATGCCATAAAAGAGAGGACAGGCTCATTGCACATGTTACTATCGATTTCATATGAGCATAGGCATAATCTAATGATCCTTTTCAACTAAGGATAAATATGCACAATTTAGCCTTAAACGTATTCAGTGTCAGATAATTTCAACTGCTGCCTTTGAGATATGCCTATTATGTTAAAGATCTCTGCTGTCCAGCCTCCTTCTTAAGACTGTGGAGAGTATGGTAAAGGAGACCAAGACGAGCAAACTGGAAAAGGGACAAGAAACATTGTCACCTGTGCATCAAGAAACATCTGCTTCAGGCCGAACCTGTGAAGTCATGTTCCACAACCTTCCCCTGCTTCTCTCCACCTCCACATGACCCTGCTCTCTGACTCAGCACCTACAGTAATTAATGAAGAAAGAGGATCCATCTTGTCCAAGTGAGTACTAGCAAAGAGAGAGGTGGTTCATAGGAAAACAAATAAGTATTTTACCTGTAACAATTACTGAAAGTACCCTAACTAATAGGTATATGAAGGTCTATTTCAAAAGAAGCAAGGACAACCCGGCTTAGGCAAGAGATTTGATTTTCATCCCCCAGGTCTGCTCTGCAACCCTTTACACAACCACTGGCATGTGGCTGAAATCCTTTCTTTGAAGACGGAAAGCAACGGAGTCACCATACATTCATTTGTTAGTGGGTTGTTTTGTTGGGTTTGTGTTGGTTTTGGGTCTTTTTTTTAATTTTCCATCAGTTTCAAAATAAGAGAGCACATGCAGATTTAATGCTGTAATGTGTTTCTCTCTACCTACTACATGCTAATCTTTAAATGAGGAAATGTGATAAGTGCAATGGAGTGGCCTTAGCTGCTGCCTGTACAAGGAAGAGCTGGAATCTGCATGTGCTAACACGGGATACAAAGCCCATACCAGGCAGAAGGGTCTTCAAACAACTGCAGCTGGGGTCATTAAAAATCCGACTACTTTTTTTTCCTAATATATCTTAAATTTGGTTTACTTTTGGATGCATATTTATTCTCACCTTTTGCACAGAGGAAGGAGGTTTTGCAGTGTTCTTAAAATAATTTTGAACAGGACACTGTCAACATAAGGTCCAGTTTATCCATGAAAGAAGTCCATGTTTTTGCTGACTACGTTTTCAAAAGCGATTTAATTTGTAGGCTGAATTCAAGCCTTATTACATTTCACAACACAGCTTCAATTTTGTGTTTGCCAGTTCTGAGAACTCTGTACCCATTTCTTACTTGTATGGATACAATTAAAAATGTACTAATGTACCAATAATAAACTTGCATTATTAACAATCACTGCAACATAATTAGCAATTCCCAGAAAAGGCTACAACCCAAACCTGAAAGGTACATAATATTCTTTTCATTCTTTTATTTTTGTAATAACATGCATCTATTACACATCATTTATCTCTTCTTAGTGGTGGTTCCACCAAGTTTTCCTACATTATGATAGAACTATTTTTTTCCTATTCAGATACAAGTAAGTTTTTCATCTTCGTTCTGGAATTGGTGAATGAATTGAGATGCAGATCAAACGAATATTTTCCCCCACATATGCAGAAGCCACAAAATTTATGGTGAAGGAGCAGCATAGGGAAAATTTTAAGGAGTTCTCATGCTTTTTCAGCAAGTTCACATAGATAGCTATGCAGTCAATTTTATGAATAACTTAACCAAATAAAATCAAGTGACACTTCTGTTTAATAACCTCTTTTGGGAACAATCTAATCTGCATACATCTCATTTTCCATACTTCAAACATTTTTTTAAAAAAATCAAATTAGGAGGTTTGCTTTTCATGACCTCTTTTATAATCTTTTATGAATAGTTCCCCTATGTTTATTAGCTTTTTCCTTCTTTTGTTTCTTTCTTTTTTTAAGGGTATATGCATTCCTTCCAAAATAAGATTATTTTTCTTGTCACCCACTAACTTTTTTTAGCATTCCCTGTTTCAAAGGGCTTATATGTTTAAACAAGGGCTCTGGAGCACCATCATACATCAGATGTAGCCTAGAAATAGTTTTATCCATCCAAATTCAATTAGGTGCTGTGACAGTAAGGAGAAAAACTAGACTCCTTAAGATATAATCCAACATTTTAATGACAATCAATACCTCCCTCGATGTGCATGCTCTCCGATTATTATTAATCGTGACAAATGGGAAGCTGAACACTGGACAGGATGAAGGACTGGACTCTGCTGCCAATGAATGAACTGAATGAACTGAGTGCAGGAAAACAGGAGTGGAACTTTTTAATTTTAATTATCTCAGAGAGACTAGGTCATGGTAGCAAAGTTCTTATCAACACTGCCAACAAATTGATAAACCAGGCACAGAATAACTTCTTTTAAAAATAAATAATAAAAAATTAGAGGAGAGAAAGAGACAGACTATTCATAAAAGCAGACAAGAGAGTTTAATTCTTTGGTTTTCATGCAATTTTTTTAAGAGATTCTCATCATAAGAGGAGAAATGAACCAAGAAATCCTTGAAATATTTACTTACATGGAAGCAAGGAGATACCATGGAAGCAACTGTACACACAGATGATTTAAAAACTTTCCTTTGTGCATCTGAAAACCCACCTACAACTAAGAATGGTAGAAGCAAACTTAAGCACCGTGAAGCTATAGTACACATCTTAACAACCTAAAAATAACCAATGAAACCTTCTACAGCAAATCAAAGACACAAAAATAAGCTATCACCATGTTAAGATCTAATATTTTCACAGTGATATTCCATAAGAAAAGTCAAAATAACAAGAGCCCTGATTCAGAAAATAGAGACTGTAATGGCATTACTACTCTCTAGCCATCTGGATCCACAGAGATATTTAATACTGCTAAGGACTAGGGCCTAACACAGAAACCATAAGGACAAAAAAGGGAAAGATGGACATAAGAGAGTCATTTAGTCTCAACAGCCCAAAACTGTCAGGAGTCTACCATTTTTAGCTTGTAAGATAGAGCACATATTTAGCATCTGAAAAGTCTGGATTTTATAATAAGCACCAGACTCAATCTTAATGTGCAGAGGATACAGCCTCTTTGTAAGGCATTCAATAACATCATACTTGATCGTATAAGAAGAGCCATTTAGACTTTACATATTGAGCAATGGCTCAGCTAAAAAATACCAGGGTATAGAAAAAGCAAAAGAACACATTACAAAAGAATATCCACTCCTCCCGATAAGACTTTAAAGTAATACATAATATACCCTGGATTAATATCATATTAATAGCTGTGGCAAACTCATACCCTTCCTATTTCAATAGCCTGAGCCAAATAGGGAATGCATCTGACTATCTTTTCAGTAATTCTACTTTTTAAGTGTTACATTGAATCAGGTCAAGCAGAACCCAAGATACTTTATTTCAAGGCTATTTCAACGGTTAGAGCAGCACTTTAAATAAAAAGCGAGCGTGGTACTGTTCTCTGTATTTTAAACTATTTTAATAGTTTAAATAAATGAAAGTTATTGAAACTGGTTTCCAGAAACGAACTTGAATCATGCACAAATGTGCTGTTTCAATACAGAAGAAGATCAGCAGTGCAGAAATGAATCACATTAAAAAGCAAAAATATGCTAAATCAGACAAAGATTTGAAACTCCAATACATCACAGGTGACTCTCCGGTAGCATGTTTCCACCCAGAACACACCTATTGCACACAGAAAGTAGAAAATGAAAAGAAATGCTAATCCATGCAACAATGCGGCTTCACAGAAGCAGTGAAGTGACAGAAGGGCTTCAGTTGGGTCCTTAAAAGCAGGCATTGGGGCAAAATGAGATATAGCAGGATGCAAAGGGAATAGATAAGTGACTCAGAAACAGGTTCCCACCTTCTTCTCTACCCTGCTGTCCATGCTCCAGGAAACAGATGCCTTTAGCATTGCTAGAGTACATGTAGCAAAATATATTTGAGAAATTAAGGCACTAGAGGTTACATGGTGGTGCTTCAAAGCATGATGTTTCTAAGATCACTCTCTCATTCTCTTATCTATTTCTTTTTATAGACACAGACCCATGAAGGAAAGACCTTGCTGACTGAAGCAGTTTCTCTGCTGAGATGTGCTATTGGCCTAGAGCTGGCAAAATGATATTAAATTAGAATAGAAAGCTTAGAAGTTCCCTTCACTTAAATACAAAAGCATACACATACTCCACTCACAGTGGAAGAGCAAATAAACAGAAAATAGAACTCTACATAAGAGCAACTTCTTCCTTAGCTGCAATAAGAATCACGTTCATGCAGTTATTGCCTAGCACTTGCCCCCAGGCTGGACTAGTTCATCATTACATGGGAGGAATAGAAAGAGCTGATAAGCCAAGTACCCTTCTGCCAGGCTCCCCCAGCAGTGCTCAGAAGAGCCTGAGGAGCTGCAGAGCCCCCAGGCAGTGCCCACTGCCTGGCACCACACAGCTGAGCCACACTGTCCAGAGCTGCTTCAACACATCCCTGGAGAGCACATGCCTACAGCAAACCTTGGCCACAGATCCACAACACATTTCAGTCTTAGGTACCCATATTTTATATTTCATAACAGAACTTCAATCCTCACAGCCTGCATCAACTGACCCTGGGAATGCTGAGGTTTTCATCACAAAAGCTAAGGAGGTTCCAAAATTTCCACATCCAACAGGCATGCCCAGAAACATCTCAATTCCAGCAGGTCTAGGAAATTCACATCTTCGAGGCCCGAGCTTCCATTAGGAACTGCATAGAGTTACTCCCTCTAACATCTTTCCTGAGGACATCAGTCCTACAGGCAGGCAGTAGTTTTACCTAGAGAGGTTCCATGCAAAAATGCATCAGTAAAGACTTTCCTCAAAATAAATTGTTATCATCACTGTGACAAATCCTGCACTCTTCCGAACAACCCTTCTCAGCTACTATGTACAGAAATCAGTTACCTATTCCAGCAAAGTGGAATAAACCTAAAAGGTGGGGCAAGAACCAAACAACCAGAAACTGAAATTACTCACTTCCAGTTTACAAACCCACACCTAGCTTCACTTGCAGCTCATTCTGTGTCTGGAGTGAAGGAAAGGGGAACAATTATACTATCTCAAATCATCATTATTGTTTCAATGATTGCATTAGCATTCTCAAAGCATAAACCGCCCACAAAACATTTGAGGCAGACATCTAATGATGGATTTTCCCAACAGAGAAAGCAATTCCTCTAAGCAATAAAACAGTCTGTGAGAAATCCTGCAGTCATAAATCTAGTATTTCTCATTACAAAATTTACATCAGCCACAAAGTGATTACTTCTAAAATTACAAACCCTTGTGGGCAGAAATATTAGTGGGTTACCAATTGCCATTCTCATGAGTCATGAAAAAAGCAGTTCAAGTCATAAGGGTCTTGTAAAAAACAAAATATCAAAAGAATTAATTGTCTTATTATAGACAGAAAGTTTAGGGCATCCACATAATAAGCATCTAGGCATCAAAGTACGAAGGCCAGCAGTAAGTTCCCATCAAAACTTTCAAAGGTTACACAGGAACATCCAAGCAATACAGCTTTGTCACAGCTTTTCAACACATTTCCACAAAAGCAGTACCTAGACCCTTCAAACCTCTCCAGCATTTCCCACATGGGAGCATATAATGTGCAGAAAGGAAAGAGAGGGCAGAGGGAGAAGAGGGGAAGCATCCAAGGCCTTCCACTCTTGCAGAACCCAGCAGTGATTTCAGTTCCCCGGGGTAGGGCAGCACTGAACCCACCTGGCTCCCACCTGTGTCAGGTGCTGGAGGCACTGGATGTGCAGCACTTGGGCAGGTCCCATTCTAAGGCAGTTGAAGAGGGGCAAGGGCATAAGTGGGGGCATGCATGAACAAATTTTTCCCAGCTAGCTTGATGCTGAAACACGTACATAATATCCCAGGACTCATCAGGGAGCTCACATGACTCTCAGTTTGAGGATAACTACCCCACAAAAATACTTTGGCTCATCTTTTTCTCCTTGCAGCCTTCTCTTTCCTGGGTGCTGCAACCTAGCAGCAACCTAAGGGGCTTTAAGGACCACTGGGACTGAACCCAACACATTCTGTTAGAAAAAGCATGTCTTCCAACACCTTGCTTGGGAAGTGATGACTGTTAGATACTCCTTGAGGAACACTACGATATTGCACAAGCACCCTAAACACAGGATTGATCATACAGTGATCAGAAATAAAGTCTGTTTAAATCATCTGAACTCATGCTTCACTTACATTAAGAAACTTTTCTAGTTTAATTGCAAAGAAAGCAGAGGAGAGCCCTTTTCAGGCACTCAACTGTAAAATACATTTCCACACAGCTAGTTAAACATAGGATGCTATATTGGTTTTGACTACTAACTGAAATGGAGGAAAAGGGGGAAAAAAAGGAAAGAGGAAATGGGGGGAAAGGGGGAAAGGGAACCACAGCTAAAAGCAAAGAACTGTGATAATACATTCCCTCTACTTAACGAGGCAACTGCCCTAGTGACAGGCAGAAGACTAACTGAACAAGTCCTGTGGCAGATGAAACTTTGCTGTGGAGCACTGGCACCAGCCCCTGCTGTTAAGCTCAGCTATTTAGTTGGTAAGAGGCAATCCAGGAAGGAGCAAAGAGGCCACGTCGCTCCCTGAGCAGCAGCAGTGGAACAGTGATCCCAATTCACAGGCACAGGTGAGGGACAGGGCAGGCCAGGATGAAGGGATGCTCAGCTGAAGACAAGGTAAGTCCCAGCCACAGCACAAGCCACTTTAAACCAAGCAACAGTTTAGAGGCTGTTGTTCAGTATGCTGAATAACCAGGCTTTGGAACTGGCTGTTCTTCCTGGAGACTCTGGAAGCTTGCCTGAGACCAGCCTCAACACAGAGAGGCATAGCCTCAGCTCACCACAGTCCTGTGTATAGTTATGGTACTATTATTATAGTATTTATTATTACTGCAAGCCTGATCATTGGCTATCGGGCTACTTGCCTTACACAGCATGGTGCAAAATTTATTACAAGCAAGGTAACAGTAGCAGAAAAGCCTGTAAATATATGCTTGCAAAAGAAAATAAGTTTTATTACAGGCAAAAATAAACTAAAAGAATAATTCACACATAATTCACTCTCTCATCTTCACTGTAACCCGTGCACTTCATTTTAACCATTCAGGAAGTAGCCCAATCACATACTCCATGTTTATGAGAAAATTATTTTTAACCTATTTTTATTTTTTACCATCAAATGAAAAAATATTCAACATGCTTATGCTTTCTGCCCTAATAATCTACTTGAAATATATTGTTGTAAAATTATATCCCAGCATGGCATTAGCTTTTTGATCTTTGATCTATCGGTGCCATTTTAGTAGATGATAATCGTTTACCAGCTCAAAATACTGGCCCAGTAAAAAACACACTTCAGTGCTCCCATAATTTTACCACTAAAGGGTAAATATTTATTTCTTGTCTATTTCCTATTTCACTAGATATTCGTATAGGGAATTGCTCTTGTAGCTGATTCTACATGCACCACTATCCACAGTGTCACTTGTTCACAATTCATTACAAAAATGCATTTTTTGGAAAGAAAACTCAAAACACTATTACCTAGAGATGGATAAAAATTAATATGCATATTATGCATAAGTCAGCTTCAGATCTCATATTTAAAAACCGTCATCAGTCAGATGTAGTCTAATCTGGGGCTGAGGTCTACTGACCAGCACAGAGGGGCAAGTACTCCCATCCTTCCTGCTGGGAGAAATGCTCCACTCGTTACACAGCCAGCAACTTGCAGAATAGATAATCCACATTCTGTTAAACTCCATATAAAATTTTTCCTTTTATTTCCTTACCACTCGTAGATAATTAGGAAACATATTTCATTACAACCCCAAACCAGAAAATTTCTATTTTCTACAGAGCAAATGTATCTTCAGCAGCAGCCAAGCTACTTTCCCTGCACTGTTAATCCAACAGGACATGACATCACCCATGATCAAGATCAGTCATCTCCACATGAAATTACTTTCTGCCTCTTTTAAAAAGATGAAAAATTATTTTTGATATTAAAGTTAAAACACTTCATCTTGAAACTGTCAAAAATGAAAACTTTCAATTTCCTGGATTGTTTATTAAAATCTCAAAATAGTTTCACTATTTTTCAAAGCCTGATCTGGCAGGGAAAGAACTGAGAAGCAAAACTGTTCACTAGATTAAACTATAGTTCTCTTACATTCCCACTCCTTCCCTGCTCCGTTTAAAAATAAAAATACATATATTCTTGTATTTTTGGGGACACACTTGCAAACATATGGTGAAAACATTATCCCACTCCAAATCTTTCAGAATTCCTTTTGAGTATTTTCATTACAGATTTTACTGAAGAATTGAGATTGATAATAAACTATTAAAATTAATTAGACCAATTAGTAAAGATAGGGAAGTTCAAAGCAGCATATTTTTCCAGAGAACAAAGATCTATTTTCACACAATGAAATCCCCAACTAAGAGGCTGAACTAACATCAATGGCATCTGCACAACTGGTCACTCTTCAGAATGCAGTCATGAGACCAAGTTGTGAAATTAATCTTACACCAAATTAAACCATGTCCTTCAGCTGAGAGACTTCTTGCCATATGGCCAGAGCATTAATCCTGTGCCTACAGCACCTTTCAGTGTGGAAACTCACCCTCCAAGTGTCTTCCTGCAGGGTCCCGTCCTCACACTTCAGGGCACAGTTTACACCTGGCATGCCAGTGCAATTTAAACACGTGCTTCCTCCAAATTCTGCTCATGTTGCAAATCTGATTTATAAGCCATCTTTTTAGGAGGCACATGACAGAGGTGCACAAACAGGTGCTGCTGCTTTGGTTTCAAGGATGGAGCACAATTTACAGAATGCTTTCAGATGGACTTTTTCAGGGATCTGTGCTCAAGCTTGTGAAACAAAAATTTCCTAAACAGTCTAGAAATAGAATGAATGGGACATGAAAGTGCTTACTGGAAATATCCTTTCCTTACAACCCCAAAAAACCTAGAAACAAGAAACACTGCAACAGAAATTTACAAAACTAAGTACAACAGAAATTTACAAAACTAAGTAACTGGGTGTTAGATACAAAACCAGATTAAATTTTAAAAAATATGAAGTGATACATATGCAGCAGGAGACAGGAAGAGGGAAAGGATTTTCCATATATATATATATATATATATGGAGAGAGAGAGGGAAAGAGAGAGTTTGGGCTCAAAAAATCAGTTTGGGCTGATTGTCACCAATCAGAATAGAGGCTTTGGGGTCATACTGAGTAACTGAACTGTCAAAATTTCAGGACTATTCCAAAATTTCTGTAGCAGTCAAAATGTCATATTAGAAATTATTAGGAAAGGAGCAGAGAACAGAAAATATAATATCTTACCCTATCTGCATAAAAATGTAATATTTGCTGCTTGAATTCTTTTGTGTACTTCCACTTTGCCACGTACTTCAGCTAGAAGGTATAAGATGAAAGGTAAAAGGTAGGAAACAAATTCTGTCTGCAATATGATGAGATAGATCACAATGCCTCAGCCAGGGCAAAGATAAGAGAGGTTATGATAGACATGTATTCAATGGCAGGTGGCAGAGACACTAAGAGGGAAATCACTGCTCACCATCTCTTCCAGCACAAGAACAAGGGCCAAAAAGAGAAACTGGTAATATCAAGAGATGTCACTTCAGCCACTGAATAACTAAACTGGGGGAACTGTCTGCTAGGAGAATTAAGTAATAAAGATTTATCTAATTTGGGGAAGTGTCTGGAGAAAATTTATTGAAAGCTGTTACACGTAAAGATGTCCTTCTGGCTGAGCCAGTTACAAGACCCTCCCACAGTCTTTATGGGGGGACCTTATAACATGTACCAGGGAAGTAATCATACTCTCTTGAAACATTCTTTGCTATTTCTTAGGTACTACCTATTCCCAGACAGACAGACAAGGCCAGAAATACCAGTTTGTTGGTTACGACAGTAATTGGGCTTTTTTATACAACAGTTTTATGTAATTAGAAAAACTAATTTCAAAAATGTTCACTCTAGCTCACCCTTCCTCTGCACACAAAAGTAAATAAAACCTTTCATTATAAAACCCACTGCTGTCAGGCTGATGCTGTGACTTTGGGAAGTTCAGCCTCCTTTGGAAAGGGAAGGCAAAGGATATCAGCAAAAAGAAAAGACTGCTAATCAGGAATGGACATGACAGGCAGGTAGAGCCCTGGTATCCTCACCACTCACAAGCTTCAAAAAAGGAGGACTCAGATGGTCACAGCACGGTGCCTCACTGCTGCTCGTGGTGTGGCTGTAGAGGAGCAGATGGGGGAGGAGTTGTTCTTTACAGGTGCTCTTTGAGAGAAGTTTTGCCAGGTTAGTTCAGATGGTAGCATTCACCAAAAGAAATGTGTAAGCAGCCCAGTTGTTTTTGCTGAAAGGAAGAGGTGGGATATGAAATGGGCTGTTTGAGAACTAACAGTGTATGAAATATCTATGAAAATACTTGAAAGTATATTATTTTGGTTCTACCTCAGATAATGTTTTCATACTCTTTTTAGTGTCTTGCACAGTAAAAATGAGGTACAGATAGAAATTTTATTTGTCTGAGAGTGAAAGCTTGAAAGCATTTTGGATCATGAGAGCATTTGTACCTACTCTGATTTCTTTAAAAAAAATCAAACTGTACTAGCTAGAGAGTGTGACAAAATAGATATATTAGTTGAAAAAAATTTTTATTTTTCCCAGATAAGATTACTCTTACAAAATTTTCCCAGTGAGAAATTTTAAAAACTGACACGGGGTTGTTGGTTGGATTTTATTGCTAGTGAAATATACATTGTTGTGTCATGTCATAAACAGAAAACTGAAGCACCCTTTTAAAATCCTCAGCACTGCTGACACTTCCAACAAGTACTTCCGTATTGGTTTTGGTCTTATCTGTTTCTAACAGACAGCCTCATGCCTTGGAAATCTGACCTGAAAGAAAAATTCAGCCCCAAGTATCTGCTGTCAATTGTGCAGAAAATAGGAGATGACAGTAAAGTCACTTCTGCATGCCAAATTAGATCTTTTTCCAACATCTTCTAATGTCATTATTAGCACTCAAATACACTGTGTCAAAATGTGTCTGTATAGGGAGATGGACCAGGCAACATCAAATTTATCTCTTAGTCAACATGACAAGCTGGTTTTGATTCAGACTTTTGAACAGCGAGAGACTCTTAAGAAAAAACAACTGCTCCATAATGAAGGTTTGTTTACAAATATGGATATTATAATAGATGGAAACAGTTAGGAAAAAATTGTATTATGCAGTCTCATTGGATTTCTGGGATCAATAGTAATAGGAGTTAAAATCATCAGTGTGAGCCTGATGGTCTACAAGCCAAACAGTCGATGGTGCAATGTGAAGAGTTTCAACAAGATCATCTTCAGGAAGACTACAGTCTGCATCAGAGATAGCCTTATCAGAAAATACTCATTCTAAAGCAACCACATAAATGTGAATTTAAGTGTACCAGATGGTTTTAGAACAATATTCAAAGGACTGAAAGGGAACCACATCTGCAAAGATCAAATTTCAGTAATTTGTTCACAGTTTTATTTCTGATTAAATGTACCCAAATAAACATGAATACCCAGACACAAAAGGCACTTAACTACTGACAGAAAACAATTCCTGGAAGGTCAAAGTCTTTCCCTGTAGCACTGAGAAGAAAGAGGAGTCTATCACCTAAATATAGTGTCACTGCTTAACATACAGCAAAAACAGCAGACACTACTGCTCCATACCCTTCATCTGTACAGAAAAGTTCAGAAGGTTAATAGAAGAAATTAAATAAACCACAATGAAAATGGTTTGGAGTCTCATACACATGGGACTATTAACTAACCTAAAGAGAAGAAAAGATTAATTCCACTAAATAAATGGATATCAATAAACTTTACCTATTCTAATTAGCAAGAATCTTTCTGTTATTTCATCTTTATTATGACTTCTTAATGTCCATTTCATTCCACCCAAGCCCAGATGGTAATTATTTGGTAGAGACAATACAGCTCCGTACCTTCTCCTTAAACTTGGATAACCATTAGGAAAAAAGTTTAGGACTGTTTAAATACTTTGTGTTTGGTTCTTAGTGAGCATGGGAAGTGGCTGCAAGCCATTTACACTTACCATCCACAACAGAGGTGATCATGTTCTGCCTTCTAATCTGGGCTCACAGATCTGTAACTAGCACATGGTGTGTACTGAAAATGCTTAGGAAAAACTACAATACTAACCAAAGCAGTACAAACCCTTCCACTCCTTAATAATATTTAATCCTGTATAACAAGAGTAAGTTTGTGCAAATCTTAGCATTCTAATTTAACTTCTTAAAGCACGGGAAGTTAACCATGATCGATGCATATTTTAATGCAAAAAGTATCTCATTATCTTTCCAGATGTGAATTTTACTTTTTCCTGTGTTAATTGCAAGTACTTCCGAATAGAACTTCAGTATACAACTTTAACACAGATTTTAATCATCTCATGAGCATAAAATGTATACAGACACAGTTTCTCATACCACAAGATGGTATAACAGAGAAGCATGGTATCATTTCATTTTCTGTGTATACACTGTATATATGATACACCAGTTTTTGCCAGCTACAGGAAAATGAACTCTTACCTGCTCAGCTCATTGCCAAATTAAGACTGAGTAAAAGACACACAAATGTTTACTTATAACCTTTCTCCCTTTCTATTTCTTTTTCCAGTTACCTGCATGTAAACAACAACTTCTCTGAATGTTGCCTCCAATGTTTAAAGTTTTGACTGTTTGTCCATTTCTATAAAAAAGTAAACCCCTATTGGTTTATATGAAGAGATAGACACAGTCCATTCCCCCAGCTCTACCATCTCCCCTCTTAAGTCAGAAAAAGTTGGTATTATTTTTAATCTCATCACAGAAGAATAAATCCAACCCAGCCTGCCTCCACACCAGCAGACTAGAAGAGAGAAGTCAATATCAAGCATAATTTGGGGTAGGAAGCAGGGGCAAAAGACATAAGGAGAAACATTGGCTATGGTTACTGCCACTCTGCTAAGCCTTTCCAGGCTGTAAAATCTTCAGGATAATCAATTAACTCTGAATTAAAATAACAAGTTAGCATAATCTTGCTCCACATCTTCATCTGCCACCTGGTACATCTTACACATGAGTCTGCAGACTAGCATTCCTCCAACAGATGTACCAAAGAAGATCAAAGATTTTTGAAAATCAACTGTAAGAAGATGGGGGTATAAGCAAGGTCACCGCTGTAGTCAAAGATGAATGCAAGAAACAAAATACTTGTTTTTTAAAGCAGCTCTTTACAAAGACTGAGCAGGGGCCAGGCATTATTCACAACCACAATGGCACAGCATCATAGTTCACATAGGAAATGATGGGGACAGGCATTAAGGAAGGAAAAATGGTAGAGGTTACTCAGTGGACGTCACTCAGAGTTTCTTGCACCTCATGATAGAGAGAACTTGAGCATTCTCTGACCTAGCTCAGCAGCTGCCTCCCTGTGGTCACAGCAGAGCAGAGCTGGGGTTTCAATTGCTCTAGTTTGGTCTCTTGACAGGGGATGGAAGAGATTTTTATACCATATGGACAAGTACAGGGAAATTGATGGTGGGGAGATACCTGGAAATTCAGTTCTAGCAGGGATGAAGTAAAAAGAGCACATATCCAACACAAGTCATCATTTGGCAGAGCCTCTACCCCAAATAACCCAATCTCTAAATAGATATAGGAAAAAGCTTTGTCAAATACTTCTCAAATGTACTAATAAAGAGGCAGCCAAATTAATCCATATTACTAACTTTCTCTTCTATATTCCCAAAGACAGAGAGAACTAAAAAAAAAAAAAAAATTAAAAAAAATCCTAAAAGCCTAAACCACATTATTTTCAGCCTATTAAGCATTTCCTGAAAGAGACAGATAGTAGTCAGGGCCATACAGTTAACCCAGGAAATCAGCTGCATATGTTTTTTTTATTTCTCAGAATGAGTTTCTAAGTTATGAATTAGATGAAACAGTCACCTTCTTCCTGTCTCTGCCAAGTAAATGGCAATAACAGTAGGAGCCAGGAAAAAAAAAGTGAAATTGAATGATCAGTTAACTAAAATTGATTAAAGATTATAACAGTTTTCATTAAAATGTAATGTTTAACATCAGAACGCAACCTCCAGCCTCCTCCTGCACACGAAGGAACCAACAGGTTGAGATGGTGACATAGCATAGAGTAGAAGGTGAGAAAAAGGCACACGATGAATCACTAAGCTACCACAGATGAAGTACAGATCCACTATTTACCAAACTTGTCTCCACACAAATATCTTGACATTTAAGTCTGGCTTACAAATACCTCCCATAGCTTTAGTCACAATCATCCTACAAGTAACTTTACAACCCTGTGCACAAGATGACGAACAACCTTGGCATGGTCTGAGGACCAGAAGGTATGACCTGAATAAACTTCAGTCACCGAGGCTTTTGCCTGCCTCCAAACTCAGTGACACAGCAAATCAAACACAGGAGGCAGCCACACCACATCATCCCCTTACCTATCACTACCCAAATCCACTTTGTGACTGGATCACCTAACAAAATCAGGAAAAAAAGAAAGAGAAACAGAAGTAAGGAAAAAGAACAGGAATTACCCAGTATCTCTAAAAAAACAATCAAGTCTAGCAGGTAAATAATGAAGTCAAAGTAACCCATACAGGTACTAAGTATATAGAACATAATACAGTACTTGATCTTCAAGTCACACAGGTCTCTAATTTAATAAACCAATTGTAATGGTACACAAGATGCATGCAAGCTTCCCTCAGCTGTGCAGCAGAAGAAAGTTTCTAGTTCAAGGAATAATTAGATTTCCCTAAAATGATCTCATCAGTTTCTCCTGGACAGAAGAGCCAGGCCCACTCATGCCATACTACATGAGCAAACAGATTCACAGAGGAAAAAAGACTGATAAAACTTTCCCTTAGCATTCTTCACACCACAGATGGGCATGAAAATAGTCATCAAATAAAATTAGAAAAATCACTTCTTTCTTTTTTTGTGTTTAGATAAAACATCAAAGCAATCAATAACACTTTTCAGACCATTAAGTTTAATAGATGAGAACGTCCATTAACAGAGTCATTTCTGAACCTGTAGATATTAATTATTTTCTTTCAAACCCTATTATTCATTTTTATGACATGAAGGCTATTGGGCACCCAGGAAATGTCCATACTAATGCTCAATACACCTATCTACTCTCTGTTTTACAAAGTATCTTGCAAAGAGCCTCAAAGGTACCAGACAGATCTGACAGCAATGCAGCCATCACACACGTCACCCCAGCACTACCTGTCCTGGCTAACAAATGGGTTTGGCCTCTTACTGACCATAATCAAAGTGCAACTTTAGAGGCTTTATATAAGTTACCTGGAACATCAGAGAAAATATAAAGGTCCTAATAAGCATTTAGAATCTATCTAACCTAATTTTCCATACAATGGATCTTTTTGCACAAGCTCTTAAGAGAATTAACATACTTTTAATGAAAGCTAACTTTATTTGAAACAGTCCAGAGGATCCTCTGTTTGGTTATGATTTGATTGGTTTTTAAAAATAAAACTTCAGTTTCACTTCAGAAGAGACAAGATTTTGACTTCTACCTCATGGTAGAAAGACTCATGAGAGACAACAGAAATTATACAGCCACAGTTATAAAGAAACCAGGTCCATGGGTATCCTCACATGTCAAAATCAGGCAAGTCAGTCAGACCCAGGCTCTGAAAAAACCCTAAATTCAATCTATTTATATTTATTTTTCCAGAGAAAAGCCATATTCTAGTAGCCAGAGAAGTTTATAGACTTACTGTTGATGATTTGCCTAGGAGTTTTAAAGATACTCACATTAATGAAAGAAACAGCATTCTCTGAATCGAACTTATAACTAGTAATGTCAATTTTGCTTTAATTATTTGCTCAGTCACATGGTTTTGGGAGCTACACGTAACGTTATATAAAAATCACATCACTGCCCAAGGGAGAAAAGGGCAGAAAATTACTTCAGCAAAAGTGAATGAAAAACACACTTTCTAGCTATAAACTCATATATTTGTGGTCAATATTTAATAGTATTTGTGTAGCAATATTTCTGCAATTAAGTTTATGCACACTGCAACATAGTCCCAATGAATCAACACAAATAGCTCTTTCATTTGCAACAGTTTGATTTCTGAAAAGCTAAAATAAGCTACAATAAAGTCAGCTGGAGCTTGGAATTTTTTTTTAAAAAGTCATATAAGGAAGAAACGAGAAGGAAGTATAATTCTCTCAAGTTTTCAGGTCCAGTAGCACAAATTTGTATTTTGTTTCTCCGTTTGTTAGTTAATTAACGTATGTACAGAGGACAAAAAGACAAACTAAAGACCTACTAAACTAAAGACCCATTCTCACTTTATGCTCTCTTCCGTTCCCAAACTTCAAAAGTTTCAAAAAGATACGTCAATAATGGCGTTAATTTCATCAACAGCCCCCTTTTTCAGGGGCTGCATGACTTGGTGTGAACAGTTGTACATTCAGTTTTTCTACCATCCACTTGCCCTGTGCTAATTTAAAGATCTTTTCCAGCCTTGATGACTGTGATTCTAAGATCATCCAGTGCGACCATCAATGCAGCACTACCGCTAAATTAACTTGTGTTACCCAGTGCCAGATTCAGATGCCTTAAACACCTCCAGAGTGGTGACTCCAACACCTCCCTGGGCAACCTATTCCAAAGCCTGACTACCCTAACAGTGAAAAAAATTCTCCCTCATCTAATCTGAATCTCCCTTCTCATCTCAAGGCCATTTCCCCTGGTTCCTTCACTGCAGGCACCAGCCCCCACCTCACTCCAACCAGAGAACGATGAGGTCCCCTGAGCCTCCTCTCCTGAAGACTAAAATCCAGCTCCCTCAGCCATTTCCCATCAGACAAGTTTTCTAGACCATTCACGAGCCTTGCTGTGCTTTGCTGGACATGTTCCAGTATCTCCATGTCCTTTTTAAAGTGAGGGACCCAGAACTGGACACAGAACTCGAGGCACAGCCTCACCAGTGCTGAGTACAGGAGGGTGATTACTGCCCTGCTCCTGCTGGCTACATTATTCTTGATCCAGGACAGCGTGCCATTGGCCTTCTTGGCCGCCTGGGCATACTGCTGGCTCGTACTGAGTCGGCTGTCAAACAGCACTCACAAATCCCTTTCTATCAAACAGCTCTTCATTTCTTTGATAAACTTTGAAGTGAAAGCAGCTCACTGCATAGTCAGAAAGCCAGTGCAAGGTGTGCACTGTATCCCTTGTATCCACACATCCACAACACCCTCACAGTATGGCTCTGTGTAAGGATTTTCTTTCTCTAGAGTGGCACTGGCTTTTCCCCAAGAGATTTTAAAATCAGAGATTAGTTTGGGTTGAAAGGGACCTATAAACATCATCTAGCCCAACCATTTTGCAATGAGCAGGGACAACTTCAACTAGATCAACTTGCTTGGAACCCCGTCCAGCCTAATTTTGAATGTTACCAGGGATGGGGGATCTACCATTGCTCTAGACAACTTGTTCCTGTGTTGCATCAAGCCCTGTAAAAAAAAAAAAACCAAATCTTATATCTAGTCTCAATCAATCCTCTGCTTGTTTAAAACCATTACCCCTTATCCTATAGCTACAGCCCCTGCTAAAAGGTCTGTGCCCCTCTGTCAGAGACTGAAAATAGTTCATGCCTCAAACATTGATATAAAGTTTTAAAGAACCTACAACCACAGAAACCTCATTGAAGAACTTTGGACTGTAAATAAAACTACTGAGATTAAAGGGAAAACCCATTTTTTCATCAACCTCAGGCCCAGGGAGAAACAAACAAGTAAACAAAGAAAAGAATGTGAGCCAAACCCAGCAGCCATGCTAAGATTCATCCCTGGCTGAGTTTGGGGTGGGGGTGACCAACAGTCCACAGAAGCCAGGTTTACATGGACTCCCCCCTGAAACGATGTGGGGGGGGAGGAGGTTTAGGGTGTAACCTCTGTTTAGAGGCAGCGAACCCCCATCCTCCCTTTTACTCAAACTGGCCCAGCTGTGGAACCCCCAAGCCCACAGGCCACATCCACGGGACATTCACGTGAGAGGCTGTGCACCACAGAACTGCACGTGATACAACAGACCCAGAGTCTGCTGTAAGAGACTGCCCCCCTCCCCAGGGGAACATGTCCAGACATCGCCACCTGGCTCGAGGGTATATAAATCCATCGTATTCTCTGCTTTCCAGGCAGACCTTCACCACCAAGAAGACCGGCTGGAGAGGACCAACAGAACATTGTTGGCATCCACGGAGTGCTTGTATTTTCCTTATTCCATCCCTGTTACTCTCTTTCGGTTCCCCCCACCTATTTTCTACTTCTTTCTTTCTCTCTCTCTCCCATATCTACTATCAAATAAAGCCCTTTCTATTGACTGGCATATGGTCTCGTTTGCACTTTAATTTGGGCAGAGGAATTTCCTAAGAACCTTAATAATAATTGGATCTTAACACCCTCTTTCTTATAAAGCCCCAGTGAGTACAGGAATATTGCTATGAGGTCTCCCCAGAGCCTTCTCTTCCAGGCTGAACAAACCCAATTCTCCCAGGCTGTCTTCATAAGGGAGGTACTCCAGCTCTCTGATCAGCCTCGTGGCCTCATCTGTACCTGCTTCAAGAGGTCCAAGTCTTCTCTACGCTGAAGACACCAAAACTGGATGCAGCACTGCAGGTGGAGTCTCCCCAGAGCAGAGGGGCAGAATCCCCTCCCCCTCAGCCTGCTGGGTACTTGTGATTGCAGCCCGGGAGGGTAGTTGGCTTTCTGGGCTACAAGCTCATATTGCAAGGACCTTGTACTTCTGATTAGCCACGTGTTGAATAGTGTTATTCTTTAAAAGAGATGCTACCCACTCACTAAGTATGGAGATCAGACACACTGGTCAGTAACCCTCCAGAACCAAATTTGTGGACAGGACTTACCCTGACAGCCCACCAGTTTCCTGCGGGATGCAGCAGCAGCATAGCTTCTCGATAGTCACTGCAGGCTGATTTATTTTCTCTGACCCACCTGCTGAAAAACAAACAAACAAACACCACCAATACAAAACACAACAAAAAGAAAACACACCACCACCATCACAGACATAAAAAAGTCATGTGAAAAATCTTCCCAGCACCTTCAGCAGCAGAGACTGCTGCAAAGATTTCACTGACCATCTCTGCCCCAGGCTTTCCACTGAGTGCCCCAGTTACACTGCTGTTGTCAAGTAGTCCCACTGATTTCTTGGGTTTGATATACTAAGGAACTTTTTGTCAATAGCTTGAGCATCCTTGGTAAGGCAGTTTTCCAATTCTTTATAAGCTTTTAATTTCCTGTTTGTGTTTGATCTGCTGTGTTTTAAAAACTTTCCTCTACTGCTTATTTAAGCAGGCTGTCCTGTTTCCAGCAGTTGGCGATTTTGCTACAGTACCCTCCCACTGCTTTCTGTCTAGTGAGGTAAGCTCCTGAGGATGATTTTGTATTCTCTTTTTTTACTGTAAGATATATGTGGGGGCTTCTGATAACTTTATTAGAATAACTGTATTGTTAATAGCCCTCAGAGTCCTTATAGGCCTTTTAATTCTTTATGGGTTTTTTGTCCAATTGTCTCACTGTCCTGCAGATCCTGTACTTAAAATCCAATGACCATGTGCTGCATGTGTTTATTCTGCTCTCTTCAGCTACAGAGCTCAATGTCATCTTATGATGGTCACTAATTACCAAGCAGCTCCAGAGCACCACTTGGGAGCACATCCAGAGTAATACCTTTCTGGATGCACCAGCTGTTCTGGGAAGCAGACACTTAGCACGTCTGGATGCATCCTCTCTTTTTCCCATCATGATAAGACACCGACCCAGTCTCTACATGGCACCTGTTGAAATGCCTCACTGTTGCTGCCTGTACTGAATTTGCAGCTTCTCTACTCTCATTTCACATTTCCTGAGCACTATTACAGGTCTGAGCGGGGGGCTGGTAACACAATCTTAGCACTGCATTTTCATTAGAGCACGAAATTTCTGCCCACAGTGGTTCTATGGACCTGCTCTTTTCCCATAATGTTTTTTACACTGTTGTGCTTTGTAAAATGCTTCCTGTACAGCACCAGTCCCTTGCGACTGTGTGTCCATCTCATCTTTCTTACAAAGCTGATGTTCTGAGAGGATTCCCTTTTGTCTTACACTGTGCTCTTCTTTGTCCCTTGCAGGCTTGTTTGGTGTACCTCTAAAAATCAGCCATGATCCTACGGCAACGTCTGACATTCCTATCCCTGAAGAAGTCCCTGATACAGGAGCACCTCGCTGCAAGAAGACACTACAGCAGCAGCTGGCAACAGTTGCATCTGAGCAATCAGGCCACTCTTTTCTAACAGGTGCTTCTCTACCCAAAACTTGCATCCTCCATAGCAGTGCAGAGGCTGCTGCCATGGTGGAGGCTTCACTGCAGCCATGCTGGAGTCCCACTGCCGTATTCACAGCTAACTGGAAGACACATACAGAGCAGCTCTGGGAGGCTGTATCACTTAGTGCTGAAAACAAGTCATTGAAACAAAGCAGACAAGAACAAAGAAAAAAAAAACACCGAATGGGCAAGGTCAGGCTATATGAAATCAGTCCTGATCACACTATTTCAATTTAAACTAATATTCATCACCTCATCAGCACAACCCTGCCTGCATTCAGCACTCCTTCCTCAGCAACATCCTTCTGTCAAATTATGCACTCCTTGCTGAGACCAGGATATTAGGGCTGCAAGAAAGCATTTAGCCCATCACGGTTGCTACTGCAAAGTAATAAATAATACTTAAGGGAAAGGAAAAATAAGAATGAGATTTTTTTTAATTCCATTTGACTGAGTTGATGGCCTTCACCTCTCAATTTTATTTTATTACTGCTACTGTAGGAAGGCATTTAGCTTCTAAGTGTGTTTGAGACATCTGTGAATGACTCACTATCACTTTCTTTTCTTACAAAAGATTGGCTTCTGGCTCAACTCCAAAACAAAAACCCACTGAAACACCTGGACACCAGAACCATACTGTTGTGACTACTGATCCATCTGCAAAACAAGCTGGCTTCCTGCTTGATCCAGGATAGTTCAACAGGGAGATACTCTTCCCTATAGCTATGCATCCCTCACCTGGAGACGAGGGGTAATTTGTTTGTTAGTTGCTCACTAAATCCCTTTGTTTCTATCAAAGCATTTTGGAAATCAACTAATCTGCAAGAGATGTCACAGGTGCAGGCCAGGTGTTGCAGTGTATCAGAAGAGGAACTAGAAACAGAGGTTTTAGCAAATGAACAGGGAGTTTGACAGTAGCAATTTCGTTTCAGTAGGAGACATTTGCTTATTGACTTGGTTTACCAGTTTATTTCACTACTTATTAAATTCCGACTGCAATACAGGCACCTGAACAACTTTAAAATATTTTTAAATTGGTCTGCATGACATAATTGATAACCAGAATTTGTCTAGAAAGATAAACTGCCATTTGATTGGCTGTCTAGTATAAGTTACAAGCTGAATAATCAAATCCTTTCAAAATAGCTTTCTCTTGTCAAAAAAAGAGATACAGAATGGAAACAGACATTACATGCAGCTTCTAATGTTTTTTTCTTTTCCCCCTTATAACTAAAGGGCTTGATATTCCAATAGCCGTTTTGCTGTTGCTTGTACTAAAATGGCTTGAAATTATTCTAAAGTCTCTTTCCATATGTAGACAAGTATTTCCATTATACAACCCTACCATTAAAAAAACCCCCAAAAGTTACTACAATCAGCAATTCATTTTTACTTGCCACAATGGACAAAAATATTTCACACTGGCAACATCTCGTTACCCCCAACTGAGATCAATTAATTCCAGAAGTACTTTTCCATAAAAAGAAGAATTTATAGGAAACATTCGCTCTTGGTTTGAGAAGTTAAATGCTCTGCTTGCATTTAAGTCTTGAGTTAAACATTTTCAACAACTTCACTATTTCTAACTTCTAAAGCAAAATAGGTCATGACTAGAGAATTTCCTCTCTGGGGTACCGGGCTCAAGGATTACATTTAGAAGTTCAGCCTACTGAGTTAATAGGGAAATCTCAATTCTCAATCCAACGTATCAGAAGTAGGGAAAAAATTTATTTTCCTCTTAAATAAGAGAAAAAAATACTATTCATAATCAATATACTAATCCATTACCCATAACTACTAGAAGATCAGTACAATTAGATTAGAAGAACAGCTGTACACCTGACTAAAGTAAAATTCTGATGTTGCAATGATGTGTTTGAAGTTATAATGCCAAGAGGGAAAGGATCGTTATGAACACAGAGTGCTAATTTGCTAAGTCTTACTGAACCTATCCCCTAACACTCAATCTAAAATGCTTCCAGCTCGTAAATTTGCCTTCCAAAACCAGCAGGAGGTTAAAGCAGGACCCAATGGGAGGTTACATTTATTTAATATTCAGTCCTTTCTCAGATGAAATACTGCCATCTCTCCTCACAGGTATTTGTCAAACTATTAAGGTAATGGCTTATAACTATTACTCAAAATAGTAGTTCTATTTGTAGCTACCACTGACAAAGGATAAGCAAAGTGCATTAATTTGCTTTGAAAAATACCCAAAACCTTTGCCGTAGGGCGCCGAGGGAATGTGCCCCATTAACTAGTTCAGAGCCGTAAGCCAAGGCAACGCTAGTAAATATTGTTGAGCAAAAAGGAACCTGCATCTCTGTAGGACCTTCTCCAGCACTACCCTTCATGCCTTACAGCTCCAGTTCACTGCAGATACAGCCTACAAGCTCTCTGACACAAGTTCAGTTCCTGCACCTTCACATATTAACAGCACCTGTAAAGATACTGTTCATAACTAGATCTAGAAATTGGTTCTTTTTATAACAGCCACTACATTTGACATAAATTATTATACTTACATTTTCCATTAGAAATAAGATCATCAGAAAGAAGCAGTAATAACATCAGAAAATCCTCAGAACCATCAAGCAGGACCTGTCACAAAAATCTCTTCTGTGCAATTTCCATGGCATGCAATATGTACAGCTTCCCTTGATTCCAAAGATCTCAGTTTCAAATCTGCACTCACACACTGTGATGCATTTCTAGAAGTTTAATTTTTACCTTTTTCTCTGTATTTTACTAAGGAGAATTTTAAGAAGTAACTAGAGAACAATGTATTTATCTTGTTCGAACAGGAATCTGAAGTCTGACAAGTGTGGCCAGGCAGTTTTGACTTGTGTTAAAAATTTTTCATTTACACATCATTCTTAGAGACAGTGGATAAAAGAGCAATGATTAGTACTTGTTGCTACCACTTTGAAAGCTATCCTTTAATTAAAAGCAAATTTGATGTGCAACACCACCTCTTATTGAGAACACCCAGTTCATGAATTATTTTTTTCAACCCTGTTTTAAAAAGTCCACAAATCTAGTATTTTTGTAATTTGCAGTCAAGAACCAACTACTAATAAGAATAATATACAGACTTTGTCACTTCATTTTCATTCTGCAACAGCTTTTCCCCAAGAAAATGCATTTGCTTTAATTTAGGTTTTTGCTCTTAAAAGAAGTTTTAAAACTTGAAGCCAGTGGTGTCCCTTCACTGTCACAGTGAACGCAACCAGGGCACAGCTTTGGGCCCTGCCAGCTGTCAGGCTTCTGCCATCCTCCTTGGATGGTGCCATCAAAACACCCACAGCCACAGACAACATGCAAAGGACAGACAAAAAATTCTCAGGTTCCTAAGCAAGACATTCTTTCCTTTCCAGCCACCACTGAAGTGAAGCTATACTGCTAACAATTATTTTATGTTTTTCCTCAGATCAGTCCCCTCTCAAAAAGACTTTGCTGTTACTGCATCCCATTATACTCACTATGAACATCTGCACATCCAGCTACTACTTTTATTATTGTCTCAATTCCAAAATTTTTAACATATTTTTCCTTTTTTTCAACTAAAAAGCTACACTTAAGGTATGAAACACCTACAATTACATTTTATGTATAGTCAATTAATTATGATGGTTAATCACAGCCTTCTCAGAAGGAAAATGCTACTGAAGACCGCAGCTGAGTTACATCATTGCAAATATAGACACACAGCCAGGCAGACAAACTGACTCAACCACTGCTTCTCACAAAACCTTTTAGCCCTTTACTTTTTTTCACATCTCCCAAAACTGTGAAGTCAAACAGCATTAAAATGCTTCAGGCACAAATACAGCATCTGTGCCAAATCCAGACAGATCCATTTTCACCAGCTACCAGTGACTTTACGATGAGTTTATGAAATAACAGCAACCACTGATGACTCCTCTTCTCCTGTCCCAGCACCAGGCAGCCAGAGCAGCCATCGGCAGAGGAAAGCCACTGCAGCGTAGCTCAGGAGGTCTCAAAACAGGGATATCACTGCTGGTTGCCTGGTATTAGCTTGCACCTTACCTTGCACTCTGCCTCAAGAGGCACAGTGGCTCCTAGATGGGTCCTCTCTGTTCCTCTTGATGCCTTTTTACAGCAAAAATCAAGTGGGAAACATTAACACTGAGGAAGACATCCTGTAAAATTTCCAAGGATGCCAAGAGCCACCCTGATGTCCGAGCAGCTTGCTGAGCCACGGGAGGGTTCCCCTGTTGAGTCCAAGGCCCTGGAAGCACAGCCAAAACCAGAGCTCCTCAGAGGTGCACGGCACACTGGCAACATAAGGGTTATATATACTGGGGATTCAATTGCTAGTTTGCTTCTTGGCCTTTGATAACCAGAAACCAAATTGCTTTTCTGTTGCATAAAGTATCTTTCAAATTCAATTGCTTATCTCCTCATTCATTCAAGAAAGGTAGACCTCAGATTTACAGAAATGAGAGCCCACAATAGATATATACTATATTAGACACAGAAGAGACACCTGAAAAGTAATCAAAACACGCTCTATTGATTTTAACCTTCAACATCGAGGTATCCTTCAACAGTCTCAACTGGATCCAGGCTATAAAAATTTCCAATTATTTGAATATCTGTATATGGGATAAGCATTTAGTTATCAACATCCACCATAAAACATATTTTCGGTTGTTATTAGGGCACCATTACTATGAGGAATTGACTTCATTGCCGCTTCAGACCACGCTGCTGCTGAAGTGAGAGCAGCTGCTTCCCCACACACAGTCCCCAGTGCCAGGGCAGGCACCCCAAGCAGGGCAGGGGTGCTGCCAGCACGGCAGAGCTCCCTGCCTGGCTGCACCCAGGCGCTGCGCTGACACTGTTCCAGCAGCCTGTCCTATCACGGGAATTGCATTGCTTGACAATTTGCTTACAGCACTGAGGAATTCTGCTGGGTGAAAAGTTACGTTACTGCGAAAGGCGTACACATAACTTTATGTTCCTTGGGTGTCTACAGCACCAGCACAATGTCTTCTGCTTCTTAACTTCAAAACTCTATGATTTTTTAAAATAATTGTGAATGCAGAGGGAAACAAGGGGGTGCACGTGGTCCCATACTGGATGCAGGGTAGCCTCCAAGGGGTCTGGCAGAGCCTGGAAGCCCTGCCCTGGGCACACAAGCCCGAAGAGAAGAGGACCCCTGGGGCACAGGGGCTCTCCACTCCCACCCTAAGTTCTCTCTTACTGGAAGAGGAAAGAGGAGGGGAGATCTTTCTTCATAAATACTTCTTCCCAGAAATCCCCTGCCACAGATAACCCAGAGGGAACATCGGGGTCTGTGTAACACTGTCAAGCACACCTGGCCCTCCAGCACAGGCATTCAGAGGCTGGGCTGGACCTTTTCAGGCCCTGCATCCTGCTGCAGGCACACAGGAGTCTCCTGGGAGCAACGAACAAAATGGCTTCACAGTGGCACTGAAGCATTTAGTGGCAGGGAGGGTGGCCAGCCTGGGACAGGGAGCTGCTCTGCACGCCTCAGGTGCAAGGGCTGGGTCACTGACCAGAGCAGCCGTGGCAATGCTCTGCAATTCTACAGAGCTGTCCAAATCATCCTGCACCGTTACAGCAAGATCCCGAGGAGCACAAGGTATGGCAGCCTCCCAGCCTGGCTGCTGATCACCAGCTCTTCCCCGTGCCCTGCCCCGAGCCACGGTGGCAGTGTTCCTGTGGTCATCAACATTAAGACCTTGCTTTGGTGCCAGGTGGTCCCTCCCAGGACAGCAAAGAGCAGGCAAATGCTCCATTCATAAGAAAGGGCTGTACAGCACTGAGGAAATGAAAGAGTAAAGCAAAACACTTTTTCTTGTTATGAGGATTGCTTGTTGTGCACTTGACTTCAGCATTACCAGTAGTGAGGACTATTAGTATTATCTCTCTCCTTTGATCAGTCAGGACAGTCAGCCCAGATTTAGCAAAACCAAAAATGAAATTTAACAGAGCATTATGGTGAAAGGCATTACCACAGACTTCTCTGGCTCATTTGCACTGCTGCAGAATAATACTGCAGAAAGTATGAGTACAGATGCATTCAGTGATTTAAATAAATAAATTAAAATCTTAATCCTTTTTTTCCTTAGCATTTTCACAAACACCAACCCCGAGTTTTATGGACTTACTCTAAAAGGGTAAAACTGTTCATTAAAATAGCACTTTGCATTATATTTTAAAAAATACTAATATAAAAGTAAAACACAATTCTCATTGATTTATGTTAATGAAACCTCTGCTAAGGGACTGTTCCTGAATAAAGCACAGGCACCACATCTAAAAGCAGAATAAAATCTTCTAATTTGTCCATAAGCTCTCAATCTACTGATTATAGACTAAACTTGAAAAGTTACATATAATTCCTCAAAACAAGCTACTGATGTTTCTCATCACTTTACTTCAACTTTCCCAACTTCACCATCAGAGGTACTGTTAGCTGCATTCTGTTGCTCATGTGGCAAATCCTTAAGACTCTCTCCAAGCTTTTTGATGTTGGGGTTTTCTTTCCATATCAACTCAAACAGTACTTCCCTACTTGTAACTTTAGTGACCAAGTGAGGGAAACAAGCACTAGAGCAGATGTCTGGAAAGCACTATCCCTACCTTTGCAGCCTCAGGCCACAGACAAAGTTCCTTTTGCACAGAGGATCCACTCTGACTTTCTAATAAGGTTTTTATCAGGGTTACCTCGGAAATTAACAACTGATGTGAGACAATAAACCTGTTTGGAGACACTTTTAGGTTTACTCCATGCAGATCTTCTGACCAAGGTTTGAATAGAACACTTGAAAAGCAGACACCAAACAGTCTCCAAAATGTAGCTGCAGAGCCCTTGTCAGACTTCAGTCCCAGACAATTATAGCACATGAGGCAGCTCTCCAAAATTCAGGGAAATTCTGATACATTTCTGTGTCACCTTAACACATACTTACAGAATACATTAGCTTATTGAGAAAGACTGATACTACACTTAGTATCAGAAGCCTTTTCTACCTACTGTCATTATGAGCTGTAAAGTCTAAAAGGATGATTATAAATGAATTTTCTCAAGGTAAAAGTAATGATATAACTTTTAATAATTTCACAGTTGCACCTTTAAAAAAAAACAAAGGTACAGTGTCTGACTTTTTAAAAATTTAGCTAATTTTAAACACCCAAAGTAACTTCTAATAGGTGTCATTATGGAAAAGAAGCCACAAATTTCTGTGGGTTCACATTTTCTTATTAGAATAACCCTTTTTAGACAATCCTTGGAATTTGCCAATGTCTTTATTATTTCCCACAGTGAACCTAGGAGAAGAAAACCTTTTTTTGTAGACTTATTTTTAATGTCACAAAAGGAGTTTGATTACTTTGCATGCCAACTTACACCTAAAGAGAGTTTAGAAAACAATAATCTTAATGTTCTAGTAAATAGAGTGGTTTGATGAATATCCTTCTAACAACAGTAAAAAGAACCACATTTTATTGTACTCCCATGACACTGCCAAGCAGTGGCAGAAATAATCCTTCACCACACTGTATAATGAAAAAAGCACTACAACTTAAAAAAAATATATTACAATTCACTGTAGCTTTCCTTTAGAGTGCTATAAAATGCAACCACATTCACATGACAGTGTGTGCGTGTATATGTGTCTCTTAATAAAGCTTCTCTGAAGGGCAATACAGCATGTACCATGGAAACAGGGGTTGCCATGGAAAGAGTGCTTTTTAGTAGACGGCAAAAGAAATGAGGACTTGATTCCCTCTTTCTCACTTGTCTTAAAAAAAAAAGATATAAATCAGTGTAACTATTGACATCAGCAGAGTTATTCCTCAAAAACGTCAGCATGAACGAGCAGAGGCGATACGTACAGAGCGGAGAATTTCTGGCGTCAGGGCTGTGGTGATGTGTATAGCCCTGTATTTACAGCGCAGCTCTGCAGCTATCCCTCGCTCCACAGCCACCCCCCCCGCCCCGGCATGCTGGAGACATGGCCTTCGAAACACTGCAGGGGCCAGAGCCACAACAAGCCACAGGAGAGTGGATTTGCAAAGCTGCTGTTCCTCACTTGCTCGATTCTCATGCAGAAAACACCAGAATCTTCTACCTGCCAGATCTTTTCTTTGCCTAAGCACAAAACATTTTCTGTTATAATGTGCATGGTGTTACAAATGAAAAGCATGAATCAAATTAACTTAAAGCATATTGTTTTTCAGACATGCTTAAAACAAAGACCATATTGATGTGTTTCATCTGACTTATTCATTAAAATGGCATTCTTGATGTCCTCATGTAACCATAATCTCTGAAGCACTGGACAAACAAGTACATTTGTTTATCACTCTTTCCTTACTAAAGAACGGGGTTTTATTAAAGAGATCAATCACCTGTGTACAGTTTAATAGCCTGAGCTGTGCATGTAAGACAGAGCTTGCTTCAATAGCCCACAACTCCCGAAGTATAGAGGGACATGTGAAACTATTTGTTGCTTTAGTAAAACAAAGTATTTCTCAGAGCTAGCAAGTACCCTATTAAAATTAGCAATTTGAGACAGAAAAGCAGTGCTTAAAAGAAACCAATTCTAATAAAAGGAGCAGAATCAATCCTGTTCGCTCGCTTCCATGAGAACCCTATGCTTCTAACCAGAGACACAAAAACACTTTACATGCTTAATGCACTGCCTTCCTCTTATTGAATCACACTTATTGTGGAAACAGTCTTTTGAGGCTTCTAGCTGTTTTGAGGTAATTGGAGGATTGCTGCTTCTAATGAATGGTCTCCTCATAATGGAGGCCAAAGTGTTCAAAACAATGTCAGAGGCAAAGCTTACAAAGGAAAGCTTTTCAGAAATGCCAATGAACAATCTTGAAATACATTCTTTTACTAAAAGATGATCTTTCTTACTAAGCTACTGCTCTAGTATAATGAAGTTGTATTAGCAGAGGAAATGATGTCTGTTCCAACACTGTTGGATGTTACTATAAATTACAACAGCCACCCCTTTTATGATGAAAGACTGAAAAGAAATCTAACATTAATTAAGATCACACCTTTGAAGACTTCACTTTCTCACAATCAAGAGTCAGTAAACAGCTCAGCCCCAAAATTATCCTTTTACCTATGTTAGAGTGAAGAACAGGGGCTTTCTCATTAGATGAAAACTTGCAATTCAGTGCCCATCAAGCTTTTGAGAGTTCTAATTAATTTTTTAACTATTTAGCTTTATAACAAGATTATCTGTTTCCTTTGGGGAGAAAACTCCCTTTTAACTGCTGATTTTGATTAAGCGGTGGTTTTAGCAAATGGACATGTTATGCAAAGAAGTTGTTAGCAGCTGTAACATGAAAGATAAGAGTTACTGAAATAACATTTTATAGGAAAACAAGCCCACTATAGGTAGCAGCAACTAAATAAAACACTAAGGTGATCAAGAAGAGTTTCACAGATTTTGAAAATAAAGTCAGAAACACAGAAGAAAACCAATCCTTCATCTCCTATCAGCTGTTCCTGTTGCCAGTGATTATGGCAATATTTCACAGAGAACATATGGCAGTGTTTATAGCCATCAGGCAGTATTTCACAGAAGCTGCGACACCATGTGTCCACCAACTAGCCTTTCTGATTGCAATTAATTAGAGAAGAAGCAGGAGGCACTTTTTAAATAACATTACGTCTCAGAGACTCCTGAAGTTTCATGGCCCATGTACAAGACTAAGTGACAGGAAAGTCTATTAAAATTGTAACAAGCCTAGTACAGCGAGTCTGTCCTTGAGGAACAAGACCTAATAAAAAAATACTCTCCTTAAGGAGCATAAGAAAGAGTAGAAATATAATAAGCCATTCAGGGTGGTACCTTGGAAGCCTGCAACAATAAGGAAATATTGAAGACCTTTAACAGGCCATTTTATGAAACAGATTCTGCAGAAAAGCTGCCATAGTGAAAGCTATAGAGTTGGTTTATAGTTGCCAGACCCAAGAGGATGTGCACCAAAATTACATGGGGATCTATTAAGGAGCCGAGACTTACGAAATATACTGTGGCAGTCATTTCATGACTCCTATTTTAATAAAAGCAAGCAAGAGAGGAAAACTAAGGGTAATAACTACCCAATAGGTTTTCATATAGAAGTGGAAGGCTGAACTTTCCCTGCCAGCCCCTGAAGTTGAATCCAGAACTTCTAGGGAGCCCCACTCAAGGATAAAGCAGGGGGTGGCCAGCACCACCCCACACAGCAGCAAATTCAGCAGCACTGCAGACTGTAGCACAATTATTCCCATTGAAAAAGCTTTCCATTACAGACGTATCTTCCCAACCCAGTGCAATCTGAACCATTAGGAATGAGCCAGGAGAATCACACAAGCTCAAAATTGTACCAAAACTGATCCAACAGGCAAGACATCGGTCAAAACTGATGCAGAGAAGTTCAGCATCATGTTCCTGCATTTGGGATTGGTTCATAGCATCCTCTCTCCTTACTGGACACCTTTGCCCCACACATCCTGCTTCCCTTCTGCTCCTTGTCTTGAGTTGGGATATTTCCTGGAGACATGGAACAAGAGAGGAAGTTTGGTGGAAACCTGTCCAGCTGTAGCCTTAGCAGAGCTCCTTTCTTCCAAATCTCTAAGCTCTGATCATATAACTGAGCTTACCTTGCAGCTCTCCCCATGGCTGTGGTACAAATGTATCTCTCTCTCTCTACTCTCCAGACTCTTACTCTCATAAAACTTATAAAAACTCAACACCTTTGAGATCCCACTGCATCTGCTGAATTTTTCTAAGTTGGCCAGCAACCTAGAAGTTATTAAGACACATTAACAGTGCAGCCATCAAAGCCTCTTTTCCTTAAGAAAGCAGGATTTTATACTCCTCTACCATCATATTCATGTTATTTTAGTGTTTCCCTCATTTCCCCAAACCTCCAGCCTCTAATTTTTATTACAGAATGCTAATCTTGGGACACAGGAAATGCAAATGGTGTTGGTAATAATGGACACATTTATTTTTATTATTCTTAAGAGCAAAATTCCACAATATACTCATGGTGGATCTTGAAAAGGTAAACTAGTGACCACAATACACCTACCTAATTGTAGTACAATAACCTAGGATCTGTTGTCACACATGTGAGATGACAGAAAATAAAAGCCATGTTTAAAAGTGTGTCAGGTTGTTGAGACTGGTAAAAATCTTTCCTCTGGCACTGGGCATACTATTTAAAACTCCAGGTGCAGCCCCAACACCCAGCAGCAGCTAAAAATGAGCCACCATTCCACCCACGACTACACTTGCATGATGACAATAGGATAACTTTATAAATAAATAAATACTAAAATAAAATGACAGCTAGCAACTTCACCATCCTTGTCTACACTTTCCTAGGAGCAGAGCTAATATTTTGAGCTGTGCATGCAGAATGCTTTCAAGGTTTGTACTCCATCAAAAAAGTTCCCAAACTGCGAGGCTGACAGCTGCCACCAAAGTAACAGCTACACTAAAGTTCTGGCACAACTTACAGTGGCTTCCCTAAAATTTCAGAGTAGCTTCAATGCTGAAAGAAAATTGTAATATATTCCTTAATAAAACATATTTCAATGAGAAGAAGAAAAAGAGACCTCAGAAAGAAATTCCTGTGCAATATGCACCACCAGCTGTGCTGCCATTGCTGCAGAACTTACTAATATTGTTTTTAGGACAGTAACAAAAATGCCACTGATAATCAAGAGCTGTAGCAGGAATCACCCTCCCCAGTTAAATCCCTCCTTTTGCCCCTTTCAAAAGGCTCCCATTGGTGCACTGCTTTCCATGTGGGCTGGGAGCTGGACAGGCACGCAACCCATGCTCCCGGAATGGTCAGAGGCTGCAAGCTCTTCCTCCCTTCCTTGCTGAAATGCAAAGACAGTGCAAGGAGTAGCTTACTCCCTTGGACTGATCCAACGCTGTGATCCAGGTCTAGAAGATGCAGCCTAAAGCTAGGGGAAGAGTTTGAAGGCAGCAGGATGGGGCCTGGGTGTGGGCAGCAGTGCCACTCTGCCTCAGCCTGAGCCTTTACTGACATCAGCACAGCTTTGGATATGGCCCACTACACACAGCTGTGGTCTTTCAAGGGAAAAAAAAAAAAGCCTAAAAACATTAAGGATTTCAGCAGGAAGGAGGTATCACAAACAGACATACTCTACCTCTCCCACTGGCTGGTCTGGAAAGACAAGCAGATGAAAAGTAGAAGAGTAATTTATACCCCCACCGGCTAAAGTAGGAAAAATATAACTTGTCCCCAAAACACCAGGATGTAACAGTACAGCTTTCTTTTGGACAAAAAAATGTTCTTGACTCAACTGTATGCATAGTTATCCTTGTAGCAGTCATGTCAGCAGAAACAGTCGTAGCAATAAAAACAAATAGATACAGGATACTTGTGAAAAAGCCACCATTTGAGCAGAGCTCATCTGAACCCCAGCATTCTGCACTCACCAGCCTCCTAACACCAGAGACCCAACCAACCCTAATGGCAGATTTGAAATGTTTTTTCTTTTTAAATCTGAGGTGCACAACCTGGCAACCCCCTGGTGAGGGACCAGTGACTCCAGTCCATCATCTGATACACTGTCAGGCCACTGAGTGATCAGATAACTAGATGAGAATGAACTGGAAAAACAAGGTGGTTCTGGCAGTCACACCTCACACCTCTCTGCAACACTGGCACTGCCCCAAGGAGTAACAGAGCAGCTGATGATGGTGCTGTGTTGGAGAGCCTGGGTTCTGCCACTAGTTCACATTGCATAAATGAAAAACTATTAGGAAATATAAATGGTCATTTTAATGAATAATTTACTTCTACCACAATTATTAGAGCTCTGACCACCTACGGAATTTATTTGTACAAGTACCTCAACACCAAGATTAATTTAATTTTCTCTTAGGCTAACAAAGGGATTAGATGAATAGCTGAGTTGAAATAACAAGTTTTCCTGATATCAAGCAAAGCCACAAAAAACTGAATTTCATATTCCCTTCCTGCACACACCTTGAAAGAGTCAAGTTGAAAATTAACAAACCTGAATTTCCAGTTCTTGTTTAACAAAGCAAGTTATGCTTAAAAAGTTCATGTAATTCTTTTAGACCTCTTCTACCAGTTGCAGCTGAAGAACACCCATTAGTCACTCTGAATGAACTATATCTTCAATGCAGATTACTTAAAGATGTACCTACACATTACATGCTATTATCTGGATTACCTTTAACAAGAGTAAATGAATAAGACAAAATACACTCTTTTTATGCTTATAGAATTTGGCAATATTCTAATTTCCTTGCACAGGCTGTTTAGAACGGAGTGCTATTATCAGATGTCTGAGCCTGCTTGACACCTTTGCACATATAACACAGAGGAATGACTGAGGGCATTAGAATTCTTAGCCTGAGCTATCCTACACATGACACTTCAGATTCTCTCTACCCAGAATACTGATACTGCAAAACAAACAGACAAACAATTAAAAATCTAAGCTAGATCAAAAGCAGGTTTTTTCCTGCAAAAACAGCTATAGAAATAACACTGAACATACTGTTTTGGAAGAACTTTGAAATAATATTTCTTGATTCTTACTTCATTCTTCAGATGCTTTTTAATGATGCATTAGTCCTTACAGACATGTAGTATGCTATTTCTAAAGACAACAGTACCTTCTAGGTCAAACTGTCTCCTGGCCAATTTACACCAGGAGAGTTTGCGGTTTATATGACATTGTTACATTAAATAAAAACTAGAAAAAAAATCTAGGGAGGAAATATAAAGTACAATAGCTCTTAAGCATTTGAGTGCAAGGAAAAGGGTAGCAAAGACTATTCCTTGTGAAAGTTTCTAATTGAAAGACATGCAAACAAAAAGCAAAATAAGAATCAAAATGGAAGGTGCTTTTTTGCCAATAAAGAATTTTGGTTTTTTTCCTCAGGAAATTGTCATTTAGATAGCAATTTAAAAAAAATTTTTCTCCCTTTTAAATAGCTGCTTCACTTAAAATTATCTTAATGCATTTTTCTTGTTCTAACCCTTCTTTTGATCAAGACTGCCTCAGAATCAAGATCCATTAATTACAGAAGAAATTCAGCATAAATAAAAAGGCAAAACTGACCTTCCAATAGATAAAGAAACACTAAGGGGAAGAAATATGCATTCTAATTTATTTGTTTTTACCAAAATTCAAAGCTGATCTAGTAATAGAAACAGTATTCTTATACACCTTAACTTTTTATTCAGATCTTCATTATCTATTACTAAGTTTTCTTTTTCCTCAACCAACAATCACAAATTACATTAGATTACAGCCCAGGACTTAAAAAAAAAAAATTACACAAGAATATTATGTTGAGTTCCCAACAGAAACGTTTCTTTTAAGGAATATTTAAGACCATTACACCTTTTACAAAACGCTTAACTTAAACTTTGGAAAGTGAAAAATGGAACCCTTAAAACCTTGTTAAGCTACCCTAAAAAGAAATTTTGGTCAAGCATTTTGAGGGCAGAGCTTTCTCCATTATATCCAGACTGTAATGGGCATACCAAAATGTTGAAGCTTCTGATTTTTCAGTTTGGAAACCTGCAGGATCATGCTTGTGCTATACCCAAGCAAAGGTTATAAAGAACTCTTCGGGCACTTCTGAAAGAGCAGCAAGGTTGTGCCTACTCCTGAGCTATAAAACAAACCTGAAGGGCTTGGAAGACAAGAGGAAGGGCTCGTTTGGTTTGGGTTTTTTACATTAGTTTAGGGGGAAAAAAAAAAAAAAAGAAAGTACCTATGTTTTTCTGCACACTGTGTAGCATGGGCCTTCTCTATGCTTCAACCCTGAAATCCCACAGCTCCGAAATTCCACAACTGCAGAGCTACACACCACAGAGCAAAAGCTGCATCCTTGATAGTGGGTGCTTATCCACTCTGAGAGGGGTTAAACAAGTAAAATTCATTGGATGGAATCTATGACTCCCTTTCAGAGAGAAAGAGAAGAGTTGAGCATCTCCAAAAGAAACATTAGAAGCAACCAACATTGGGCAATGCCTTTTTGTCTGACACCGGTGTTCAAATCATACTCTCTTTTTTTGCTACCATAACATAAAACACAAGCTTGTATCACAGCCATGAAAATGACAGAAAAGAGGACTAAGTTGGAATGTTTCAGCTTTACCAAAGGGCACACTGCATGGCAAATAAGCATAAACTAATCTACTGTTAGACCAGAACAGAGTAAATCTCACATGCTTGCACTTCTTGTGTTGTGTTTTTTTTCCCGTCTATTTCCCATAAGATCAGAACTCACAAGGCATCATTTGTGTTAGGAAGAACACTAACAATTAGGTTATTTATACTTTGTTCACTTTTCTTCATCTGAAAATTACTGATGTTAGAATGATATTTGCAAACGAATTTGTATTCATTTTTTACTCTTTGGAGGCAATGATAATTCTCCAGGAACATAGAACTCTCCCTATCATTTTGTTCTGAGTAAATGCAACAATAGACAAGTAACTCTCAGTTTTTGATTATGCTCCAAAATAGTTGTAAGTCTCACAAAGGGGCCAGGGGAACTAACTACATACCCACAAAGGATCCATGCTTCTAGTCTACAGCAGTGTGAAAATTGAACCACTAAATCTTTAGGGCAATAAATGACCTGAAAACTCACCCAGATTACATTTCTTCATTACCATAGGATTTATCTGTTTTGGACATCAGGCTTTCTTCATCACCATGGACTTGCCTGGCAACTACTGCTGTGTGTCTGACCCCAGTCACTGTCCTGGGCCAGCCCCAGTCACTGCATGAGGGCACTTCAGGATGGATACCATTCCAAGGATCCCCTGCTATACTTGTCCTCGAGTCCCAGTTTGCCAGTACTCATGGATCAGCCAAGCCCATGTTGTTCTCAGCATGCCTTTCCCAGCTTTCTGGCTTCTAGCACAACCATGCATCAGATTCTCAAGGATCAAAGATTTAGTTGCTTGCTGTTAATGCCCAGTCCTGATACAATTTTTTGGGTATTAAAAGAGTTTTACAGCAATCCCAAATGACCACTGCACACAGACTGCTGAAGTTCAGCCCTATTTCTTTTAATCTTGAGACAGTCCTCAGTCAACAGCCAACATCCCGGGCCAGGACAGTATTACATGGATGAACGGAGGTCCCACAGTTCTGTCCCTCAACTCTAAAGACACAGCCAGCCACCCAACCCACCTTGATGTGGCCAAGCCGTTGCTGACATGGGCAATGGCCAGACATGCTGCAGCTACATCATTCTGAAAGTGGTCCCTGCTGAAGTTCAGCAGCAATAAACAACAAAAATAGAACAGCTTCTGTGTGACTTGGCAAAGCACAGTCTCTGGACAGGTGCAGAGCATAAGCTCCCATGCAGTGAACAGCACCAAGATCCCATTAGATCTGCTCAAGTCATGAGCTGTTTTTTTTAAGTCATTGCCACAGTACCCAAATTGAAAGTTAGAGATTACAAACTGTTACCTCAATCATTTCTTGAAAACCTATACCGGTTTAGATCTCTAAGGGCATATCAAGCAGACATCTTCCTTGAAGCTGCAAAAATGACAAAGTGAGAGCAGCACAGCACACGAATGCAAAGGCAGCAAGGCACGTTTTCCCCTTTCTACTGCATTGTAGATTTATGTTGTGTCCATATTCCCTCCAGAGATTACAACAGTATTACTGCTACTCCTTCAGCATAATACATGTTTTCAAACTCCACTGATCTGAGCACACTCTGACTTCCAGAGTATTCTTTGAGATCATCTTTCTTACATTCTCATCCCACTAACTGGCCTCAAGAAAGGGCATCTCCTCTAACAATATCCAAGAATTTCTCCATTTTCAGTGCTCTATCCAAAACCAAATGGATTCCACTGGGTTACGGATCAGAGCCTCAAAAAAGTCACCGACCACAAAGTCACGTGGAGTGACCAGGTTAGATAGAAACAGTACAGAAATCCCCACACACCAGCCAGCAGGAGCTCTTCTCTGGCTAGACTCTAACTTGAACCTCCTCTGATGTCTCCAAACACTTTTTGCCTTGGCAGTGAGCCAGTTTGGTCAATGCTGCTCTTCTGCAAGCAAACCCAACAGGTCCTCAAAACACATAAACAGAAGTAAATTTTTTAAGAGAAGCCACTTCTACTGGGGCTAATTAATATAATGGTGGTGGAGCAAGTCAGCCTAAACAGAGAACACACTGTGAACATATACATCCTAACAGTTGTTTATTTCTTGGTCTCCTAGTTGAAATCAAGCTCTTCTCTTTTTCAGCCTCACAATGTCATGTCAGGTTGTCCTTCCTTTTCAACCATTTTTCTCTTTGCATGTATTTGATAGGATTTTTTTTAATAAAAGTGGAGGTGTTCTTGGCATTTCTGCCACAACAGCAGGGCTTGAACTTAAGGTCAAATTAAAGGAACTGTGTGTTCTGTTACCATGACAACCATTCCAGGCTAATATCAGGTACTAAGATACCAAGAATGAAGTGATAAAATCACTACATTAGTTTAATAAACAAGTTCCATTGTCATCATTTTACTATATATATATGGTTCTTTGAAAAAATACCAAATTTCAGATTTTGTTTTGCTTGGCCTGTCATTCGTTATCTAACAAAAATGAAAAATTACTACCTTTCTCAAGAGCTTCAGAATTACAGGTATATTGAGAACTCATTAAGGCTGATACAAATTTTAAAGCCATATTCTAGGTACTCCAAATTTTGCAGACCCTAAAGCAAACCCTAATATGACATTTAATTTCAATTCTCACTTTACATATTCATACTCTGCCTCAACCTTTTAATAAATGCATAATTGAATTTTAAATATAAATCTTAATGTGTCAAACTATAAAGTTAAGGGCACACCTTAGAAATTCTTTATACCAAGAGGACAAATGTGAGTGAAAGCCTCCTCAGCACGTGTCCAGAAGCTGGTGCAGTGAGCTACGACTTGGGCATGTCTCTCACATCCTTTACCAAACATCCTGGTCCAAAGCCAGTTCCCAAGCCAGCAAGACTGAATGCTCACAGAGCTTGTTGGAGCTGGTTCCAGCTACCCTTGCAACTAGTGAAGCAGGCAGAATTGGCCTGGCCTGGATACAAAGTAACTAACACCATATGGTTTGAGGCAAGCACCTTGAGAAGCTCCTGGAAACCCAGGCAAACGCCAGACAGTGAGAAGATGTTTCTGCATTTAACACTGAAGTGAGAATATCCCACCTAGCTCTGCTTCCCAGTGACCTCCTGGGCAGCCTGGAGTTAGATGGCCAGTGATGGTGCCAGAAACATAGACCACTGTGCTGAACAAGTGCCTCTATATCAGAATTGCTAATAAGACAAAGATTTAAAATTCCAGTTTTGGCTAGTGCTGACAATAGTGGCTAGAGAAATAATTAACACTGATTTCCATATTACTGATAATTCTGCAAATGAAAATGAACGGGGCCAAATGGTTCTGAGAATTTAAGATAACTCCAGAAAGTCAGGAAATCCAACAGAGTCTGAGCAATTTATTTGCAAAATAATTTGAAATTACTTTGCATAGTAATGGGATTCTGGAGATATGTTGTTAACCATGCAGAACAGCCACATTGATTGAGCACTGCAGCAGAGAAAAATAAAAGTTTTTCCCACAACAGAGGATTTCAAGACATTTTTGTGACCTTTTTAACCAGATAAAAAACAAAAGTCATCCCAATTCACCCACCACAAATCACCAGCACAAGAACACTCGAAAGACAGAGATAGGTCACCAGGCCCCACCAGAAGAGACATGGCCTGTTTTCATTAGCCAAACCAAAGCAACAAAGCCAGACAAAGTTTCCGTAGCATGTGCTTGACTTCCTTGCATGCCACTCAGACATGCTTATATCAAAGTCACATCATCACTACAAAAAAATTAATCTTTTTAGTACATGAGAAAATTTAGAAAACATGCTAATAAATTGGTCTTATTTACCTTTTAATAAACACATACACCTAATATTTACCTTCCAAATAAAGTCAGACCAAAAATGAATTGCTGAGTAACAGAAACATGCTCATAAAGCTGCTATCAGGGTGCTGCTGATACCCTTCCCTCTCATGCATTCATCTGCTTCTTGGAACATGCTGTTTGGCATTGATTGTATGCAATTGTGTCAGCCTGACATCAGTAAAGCAAACATTACACAGGAGTTGCCTATGGTCTTCCAGCCACATATCTATACACAGACTCAAGAACTGTAAGCTGTAACTGCCAGTTTCTCCTAAGAAGTCTCAGGGCAGAAGGACAAGCTGACCTAATCAGTGGGTTGTTTGAATAGGTTTTGCAGTGGGGACACAGCTAATCCTTGCCTGACAAGCCAGCCAGGAGATTTTTATTTTTTTATCTGTGATTAATGGACTTGACATCCATGTTCCCACAGCTTCTGCTAAACATGCAGTTCAGACCTTATTGTTAAATACCACCAAGATCACAGAAAACTAAACTCTTATGACAGCAGAATGACTATGCCAGAGGGCAGACTTTTCTGAGACAAGTATTGGATTACACCAGAAATGTAACACAGAATAATAGGGCACTACAGAAAGGTTCACTATCTTGTGCCCCTGAATACCTTGCACCCTTAAATCCAGACTGACCTTTTTGAATAGAAAATAGATTGTGAGAGTTGAGAGATCTAACAAGATGTTATTCAAAATTATACTGGGAGATCATACTCACAATGTGTTTATCCTACTTAAGTCAGGGGCATATGCAATCAGCTTGACCTTTCATTTTGTATTTAGTCACGACTCAAAGCAATATGACTAAAGCATTGATGGATGTCTCCCTCTTCCAGAATTCACAGGTTGGGATGTGAGACAAAACGCAAGATTTGGAAATCCTAATTTCTGTTTTTATGTACATTTTGCACCGATGCAAATACCAAAAAAAAGTTAAAACATGCCAGTCTGAAATAGAAAAGTAATGTCAGTTCATAAGGGATGCTGCTTAAACAGTTAGCTCTGTCTGAACTATTCTTGTTTTAGACTGGGAAGTATTTTAAACCTTAATTACTACAGTCTGCAAGACTATGACAGATCTATCTTTTCCTTATGGGCATCTTGCCAGGATGAAGCACGAATTCTTTTAAGATGACCATACTTAATTAGTGCTTCAGCTAACTTTATGGTGCTTACATGATTCAATAGACTACTTCTGGCTTTGGCACGTAGATCTGTCTGTTGCAGTTTGGGAGCTTCTAAGGTGAAAGCTACTTTTCATGCATTTTCACAATTTGTCATTATATCTTGTTTGCCTATGGATTTTGATTTCCATATGTAAAGTACAGACTAGGAAACTGAAATTTCCGGGACAAAAAAAAGCTTACTCTGAATGTTCCTTACTATACCGATAGTCACTGCTTGATTGTTGTTTCAAAATGTTGTTATAGAACTCAAATATGTATTTACAACAACAGCACGTATGGGAATAGAGCTAATAGAGATGGAAAAGTTGACTAATTGTCCAGGAGACTATTCCACATTCTGAAAAGCACAGTTGGACACAAGAATGATGTATTATAAACACAAGAGAAAGAACAGATCACCTGGAAAAAACACTCTTCATTTAGCACTACCTATCACCACTTGGACTGCATCTGGGCTGCAAAACACCCCCAGCACTGTGCCATGACACCACCTCTGCCCAGCAGAGTCCTGTGGAGGACACCCCGCACTGGCCCAGCCACCACCCAGTGCCATCCCTCAGCTGCACTGCTCCAGCCCCTCCGCTGGCTGTGCCTGACAGGGGAGATGACTGATTAAAGTGACAGACAGGGTTTCAATCGAGAGAGGAGCTTGTTTTAGCACAGGCCTGTCTACTTCAGTAAATCTCTGGCTTTATCAGCTCTGTGCAACTGACTCATTTAGACCTGATCGGTGGCAGTCCATCTCTGGCAGCCCCTTGTCAGTGACAGCCCTCAGGTGCCTAAGCATGGCAGGCTTGATACAGCTCACACCCTGCTGCGAACAGAGATTAACCTGCAAAATCATGCAGGGCTCTTTTTAAGTGTATTCTAGCCAGGCACAGCGAAACTACAGACTCCACCAGACTTGGTAAACTTTCTTTAGCTTCTCCATTTCCTGCACCTCATTTACATTCACTCTAGAGGGTGAATAAAAATAACCAACGACCCAGGCAGCCTGACTACTGTGAAGAAACCACATGAGCCAAAAAAATTTCTAAGTAGTCTTTGTATAACCAAGTAGTTTGTCAGGCAACACTGGAGTGGCTTTCAAAAATCTGCATAGCCATACAGAAGATGAAATATTAATACATTTAATATTGAAATATTTGATTAAATTAATAGTAATTCACCATTAAATTTTTAAGAGTTTCATATTTCATAAGAAAATCACAGTGAAACTACCAATAGGGACTTTACGTGTGAAACCAATTATACAAGATCATTAAGCAATGCCTCAAAAAGCAATCCAAACAGTTCTCAGTGATAAAGAGGAATTACATGAATTTTGTTTACAAACAGCGCTGTTTGTGCAAATTCTCACTGGAAAGGAGATTTTTTTTCTCACTCATAAATGTATCAAGTATGTTACTATGAACATATTCGTCTTCAGTTCTGTAATATACACACATGGTCCCACCTTTTTTTTTCTTTTTAATACAGCAATAAAGGAGAGTAAACCCTCTGAATTCTTTCTATAGTTATTGGTGAAAGTTCTTGAAGAAGCTGACTTACTGATAGGTGAAAACAAAAGCTTTGATTGCAATCAATTATCTTCTGACAAAGCAGTGGGGGAATAGTGGAGGTTTTTTTCAAGTGGGTCTGTTCAATTTTTGCTAGTAGCTCCAAGCCTCACAGTTAACTTCTTGAGGATCCAATTTGCCTTTCCACAAGTACACTTGTATTTCTTCTATCAATGTTATTCTTTAAAAAATCATCTTGATAACATCACATTCATTTAAAGCATAAGCAATAGATTTTGTGCAGTTATTCCATTACCTTTATATATCCTTCTAAGGCAGTTTACTTTTGTCCTCTCAGGTATTCATAGTGTCCAACAAACTGCAGTCAGAACATCTCAGCCAGTTCACTTCAGATGTGAGCAACCAGCTTATAAAGCCACAATGCAGAATATCTTTCACTGTAGCACAGTGTACCCAGACTTAAATTAATTTTTCAATAACATTAAAATCTTGTTTGTATAACAAACAACACTGGACTGAAATGGTGCATGGAGTTTCATAACTAGATAAAGCCATTGTTCAGAGTCAGACAGTGCCCATTTACAGTTCAATAAACCACTTGTCACAGTTGCTTGGTCAGAGCAGACCCAGGTGTCAATGGAAACAGTTAGCAATGAGGTAGCAAAATAAATTGGTCTCCTGGGTAATTAAATTGAACATCAATACGAATATGCCTCATCAGTAAAGACTAATTTATAAAGGCTTTGTAAATACTGTTTTATATACACTGACATTTAAGGAAATGCCTAGATGTCTTTTCAGCCTAAATTTGGGGTTTTTTAAAGAAAAAGGCTTAAAAATGGCCTTTGGTCCATGAGTTTCATACACATTAGTCAAAAAATACAAAATAATGCCAGTACTTACAGCAAAACAGTACTTTGAATATTTTTCTTAATAAATAAGTACAAATAACTATACCAGATTAAGGTGTGTTTACATTTCTCATGTTGGTTTTGCCACTCGGAAGTACCCAAGAGAATCGGACAGAAGCACACTGAACTCTGCCCTGCTTCTAGCCAAGATGAAGTGTAATTTCTTGGCTCTCCCACCACCACCAGGGTGTCCATCGGTGAAACCCAGCACACGATGCCATGGAGCTAGAATACAAATTCTAACTTTCCAGTGTGATACTGCTTGATCCTTAACTCTTCAAATGGCTTGGATTTATTTAGACTTTTGCTTGTGAATAATCTCAAGAAAGCCATCAGTCCCGTACAATCATATACACTTAGATAGTCGGGGTTTCTTAATTCTTACTGGAGCAGAACTAGGTAAATGGCTAAGAACACAAATTATGCTGAACAGTCTGAAGACTACAAGATGTTCCAAGAAAATTTCATGAAAATCTACAATCTTGTAAGAAAATTGACATGGTAAAAAAAATTTGAATACAAAGAAATTCCTACCTGTGTGTGCACATATATGGATATATGCACACAGCCCCCATAAACTGCAGCTGTTCAAAATAATGAAAATCCAAATACAAAGGTTCCTATTAATACTGCACTCATTTGCAAAAGTGATCATTATTTCTGGCCTGTGTCTAGACTGAAGAAAAACTGATGGATTGTATTTTCTGGAACGCGTACCAAACCAAGGGACATCAACAATGTTATTATTTCCATGGAAATAGCTTGATTAGACCTAAATTAAATTTCCATTTTAACACATTAATCCATGTAAATCTATAAAAAGAGGGGGTGGGAGGGTGGAGAACAATAACATTAGTAAAATTATACATAATTTTGGAAAGAATTAGAGAAACACACTCTGTCTTGCTGTTTCCTTTTACTGTTCATTCTGTATCTCCCTTTGACACTACTAAAAAGGAAGGCAAAAATATCTATTAGGTTTCAAGTCCAAAGCAATTAATCATGTGAAAACTATTCAAGTATTTCAGAAGTTACCTCTTCAAAATGCGTAACATGTTTGTTCTTAAAAGATCATTATTTTATTTCAATACTATTTATAAATGACTTATCAAACTGAAATGCCTCTTTCAACTCTTAGGATATATTCCAATGCTTCTGAACTCCCTCTGCATTGCTTACCCAACATTACGTTTCTCTGTTCTTTCCACGAGAAACATAAAGCATTCTCTTTTGTACGAACTGCAGTACTTCTATTTACCAGCCCAAAGAAACAACAAATTAATTTGCTTCTCTTTCATCAGGGCAATTCTAAGATTCTTTCTTTTTTCCCCAAAATCAAATGATTGAACTTTTTATTCTAACTCAGCCCATTCTGTGATCAAATACTAAGTTCATTTCACTTGAGAACAGCTAGTTCTATCTTTCTTTCCAAAGTGAATCTCAGAAACCAACTCAGGTCCAACTAATTAAAGGAAGGTTTATTAGAACAGCATAGATATGGGTAATTTCAACAGAAATCTCTGCAGGAAGGGAACAACTGCACATACCTGTGGAATACAAGCGACAAGGTCATTACAAGCCCCCTGTGCCTCCCTTAGCATCTCAGGTCTGTTCTCCTCCAATTTCTGTGTCCTTTTTATATTCGAACATAGATGGCATATTTTCAGTTCCTCTCTCACTTTCTACTATGTTGGAAAATTAATTTTTCACTGTATCTGAAGGTTGGCTTTAATGACCCTGATACATACTGTCCAAAACAACTTTGATCAACTCATCTGTCTTTCTTCACAGCCTTGATCTGACAGGATCCTTTCAGGGCAACACGAATTTACCTGCTCAGAAGCATATTTCTACAGAATACTTGCTTTTTTCCACGTAAATGTCTAAAATATTATTTTTATAAAAATGTCTTAGATTGTTTCTCTAGCTGTCATCCCACGTTGTTATACTGGAACAAAAAAAGTAGACATTCCCTGCACAGAGTTTATATGAAGTTTGAAAATTCAGGGCAAAACTACAAATAATTTTTTCCACACATAGCATTTCTCTCTCTTCATATTTTTCTTTTGTTAAATACACACAACTGACCAGCATCATGCTCTCTGTACCCACCACAAAGGAAACTCCCTCCAGGAGGGAGCCAAGCTCCAGTTCAGGTAACCAAGGAAGGGAAAGCAGCACAAAGTCAATAGTTGGGGGAATCTGTGAGCACTCAGCCTCTTCTAAAAACATGGCCTTCTAGTTAAGTGCATCATCAAGACTTTGACATTCAATCACACAAATAGGTTTAGTATGATTATTTCAGTGAGTTAACATAAAAGGCATTGTTGCCACAAGAATAAAATCACAATTCAATGCTATAAAATTTCAGAGACATCCCTAAAAATACCAAATACCATAGATAAATATAGAAACAGCAATTGAAACTAAACAGGTCAAGTCAAAGGTCAAGCACTTGTTCTTTTTTCAAGCTGGACAATAATTCCATTTTGCTGTTCAATTTCTTTTTTAATTTTTAACTGATTTACAGCGGAGGATCTGTCATGAATTAACCTCATTTCCAGCTTTAAGTTTTTACCTCTAGGAGATAAGTAACATCCCACTACCAAAACCCGCCCCCCACCTTTTTCCAAATGAATACCACTCTGTCTTCCTTCAATCTTTCCACCATTTCTGGCTTAGAAATTACAAAAATCAGATTTCTGTCTTCAGCATTCCCCAAAAGACCTACTGTTCTCATAATTGAAAACCATTTTAAACTCAAATGGCATTACTGTACAATTGAAAAAGTATGCAAATTCTAACAAAAGGCACTATCATAATGCATGAGTATGAAAGTCCTAAAACACGACACTGACTGTGTTAATCCTGGAATCTCCTCCCCCTACTGAAACCATGCCTTTGCAGCCTTCATGTTCCCTTAGCACAGCTTTATTTTAACACAGCAAATAAAGGGAAATTCTTTCTTCTTGATTCAGGCTGGTTTTCCTTCAGGTAGATGAACACTGAAGTAGAAAGAAATTGTCAGTGTCATACACTGCTTGAATGAAATCACTATGCCTCTTATCACAGAGCAGAACCAAGAAATACATCAGTAAATAAAGATGTATTATTCTAGACTGTCATTTTGGTTATTAGGGTAATGTATTCCAGAAGGAAGGGAGGAAGAATAGAGTGCTCTTCCAGTAAATATGTGGCTCTGCAGGTATTAACTGAACAGAAATACTGTAGCAGAGCTCCAATTTGCAGGAGCCTGCAGCAAGGTTGCATTCACAATAAGGTCAGTAAAAAATGGCAAACACATTAGCAAGTAAGCTACTCCCATAAGTGTATGACACTTTTTCCATCAATATTTTGTGGGAATTTAAACCACAATGATTTTATTATTTTATAAATCTAGGTTAGCATGTGTATAATGACATGTCAGTTCATGCGCAGTGTCAATATTAAATGCCAGTTTTGAATTCAACCAGGCATGTTATTAAAATGAAAACTTCTGATTGACATTTCCAAGGAACATTAGTTCTTCCATAAGTAACTCAGACCAACCCCTAAATAGAGTGAATTATGTCCACTTCAGTCCAGCAGTCCTCCTACACAGGGTATGAGCAACAAATCATTTCCATATACGCCATGACTGGATTTAGTCCAATATAATTCTGTTATTTTCAAAATAGGGGTGCACACTACCACAGAGGTATCAGCCACCACCGGTGGAAAGGTCCAGAAATACCTCTGGCTGTGAAGGACATAGCACACAGTCACAGTTGTAGAGAAAAAGATTTACCAAGCTGACTTAAGTAGCAAATAAAGCTTTGGCAACTTGAGGAAGAGTAATAGTAACCTGTAAGTGATCTGATCATTTTACTGCTATTTTTCATCTGATTTGTCAGTTAGTGGTTAAATCTTGGTGTCACTGACTTCAACAGACTGACTATCTCCCACTGCAGAGACCTCTACTGAAGCTCTAGTCAATAGAAATGTTATTAACTGTAGAAAAGATACATTATTATATCCACTAGTCAGTACATAATATGAAAATCATACTTCATTCAATATCCTGTAATTAAAAATACTTCTTTCAACAGCTGGATCATTTAATGCAGTGAGACAGAATTCCCTTTCAGACTGCACAAGCACTGCCTCGCTAAAGGCACTGAAAACAGACCCATACCTGAGCCAACCACAACAACTGCAAAGCTGAGAATGAGAGGTCAGAGCAAGTGGAAGTGGTTAAAGGGCCACTGAGGCATGGCTGGGCTCCACCAGGCTCAAGGCATTTCAGCAGGGCAGGGAAAACCTAGTTTTGCTGGGGCAGCAGAATAGGTTGTGAGTGACAGGATGGTTTGCAAGGGTCAGTGAGTAGTCATGTGTGAGCACAGATGAAAGGAGTTCAGGAAACTATTAGTGGGGAAGGGATGACAAGTAATAGGTTTTCAGGGGGAGGGGGTGAATGAGAGCTAAAAGAGGCCAGTGTGGTTCCAAAGACCATGAACAAGGCTCTTGTTCCAGGTCTTCTCTTCAGCAGTAGACTTAACTAAAAGATTTCTTAAATTTATTTTTATTACATTTTTTTGCCTAGCGCTGTCTAAAGCTCTCACAAGATGTCTCCAATTACATCTCTGGGCATTTACAAATATATGAAGGCAAGATCTTCTTGCATGATCACAGATACTTGTCTTCCATACACATACCTTTCCCAAATGTAAACAGCCTAGAAATCCAGCCATTTTCTGCCTGCTTCTCGCAGAGCTAAAAAGACATAACAAGGTATTGACACGAGCCCTTGAACCAATCCATCAAAATCTGTCAAAAGAAGGCAGTGGTTACTAAAGCTACCTTATACCTTACACAACTAATGTGAGGAGCAGAGTGTTCCACCAACTTCAACTGGAGTTTAAGGCAAAATTAAGTAGAAGAAAATGCATGAGTAGATGTCTGAAGTTTACAGGAAATGTGACTACTTATTAGTAGCCATGACAAGGAGAAAAACTGAATACCATCACTTAACATTCAGATCTGAACAGCAGTATTTCTGGTGGTACAGCTCTGGGTCTGTACCCGGAACAAGTGGAAAGAGAACTGGGAGGTGAAGACGGTGTGCACCAAAGCTCAGATGTTCTCAATCAAAAGGGAAGGTAAGCCCCCCTCAAAGTGCATTCCACCACTGACCAATGCTACCTCTGTTTTTTACAGAGCAAGATGGCTATTTTTTAGCCAGCTCTCCTTTCATGCAATCCCATCAGTCATGCCTGCATTTATTAAACCTATTCCACTGAGAGCACAGCTGCTCATTTCAGGATACAGGGCTTTTCTTCCCCCTAACTGTATTATTGCTATTACCACTATGCATATGACCTTAGAAATGAGATACCTACTTAGAAGTTCCTACAGTGGCTGCCTTCCCACCTCACCTTCAATTCATCCTGCCCACAAACCTGCATCTCACCTCTCATCTGCGCTATGGTGCACATGCTTATCCAGGTCTGCAGCAGCAAGGATGGGGCTTCCCCGGAGCAACACTGTGGATCACCTATAGCAATGACTGTCTAGTCAAAAAAGGCAACAGCACTACAACAAAGAGTTCTGGTTTACATTACGAAGCTATTTTCCAATGGTTGTCACACCCAAGTTTCAGGTTTCACTGTTTGAACTGAGCTCTATTCATTGCTCTTCTAGGAATTTCTAAAGCTTGATGTGAAGCGTGGCTCTGTCTCGCCACAGAACAGAGCAGCGCAAACTCCTTGAGCTCCTTTACAGTCCAACTGGAAATACTGCAAGGGTAGGGGGATTTTTACAAGCTTATTATTACATATTGAAAACAAATTTGCTAATAAGTGATTAAACAGATGTGCTGCTCTAGAGTGTGTAGATATTTTGGTTTTGTTTTTGATGAAGAGGACTATCTTCACTAGCAAACAAATAATTATCCATTTAAAATATAAGATGTAGATGGAAAAACTTTGAGTCACTTACTGCAGTTGGAAATGACTGATGAGTACTGTTGATTACCACTGCAGTTTTCCAAAAAGCTTTAAAATTAAGAGACATTCACTGCTCTTCTTCTGTCAGGTGCCTCAAAAAGAAACCATGAGAAGAGACACACAATGAAAAACAGCAGGTTATAGCACATGAGACTCCTTATTAAAAACATAAAATGCCTTTCACTCTCGCTTTTATTAAGTCTACTTTTCAAGCCAAATGAAAGTTAGGTGAGCTGATTATAATACAAGTCACGTCTAACTATTTCATTATCCACGTCCTGCAGCACGATAGCCCACAGAATACCTTTTGAAAGCTCTGGAGTGACGGCAGCAGGTTGAATATAATGAACAGTGTTACAAATGGGGACACGAGACGACAGGTCTGGTGAAGAAGGACTCTCCTGGAAACTGTATGGCTGTAATTACCGAGTGCTGGTGCTGTCTCAGTTGGCTTTGAACAAAGGTAACCACCTTCAGCAAGTTATATTTCCTCAGCTAGCTAAAATGAAACCAGTCAGAGACACAAATATTTATTATACACAATACATAACCATAGTCATTGTCTGCTTTTATTACCTTATTTTTGTTGTCGCACTGAAGTCTCCCACATCAACAGCACAAGAGAATTGAACAGTGAAGCACTGAATTATTTTTAAATTAGACTTCCAAAACTAGAAATGTTGAAGTCACACTTACAGGAAGATAAAATGCTCTTATTCTGGGCATTTTGCTTGCATGTCACCTTTGTTTCTCAATAACTCATTTAATTTGTTGTTCGAGAATCTGTCAAGCAGAAGTCAGTGAGAGCTAAGACCCCTGCCTCCTTGCATGTGAGCACCCCTCAAGAAACATCCAGCAAGAACAGTTTGGTGATACAGGGAGCACCTGGTGCAGGCAACATCAGAGACAACAAGACTGAGAAGAAAGCTCAGGCTAATCTATGTTTTCTCATCTGTGATCTGTTAAATCTCAGAAATGGGCTCACTTGCCCATAAAGTAAAATATCAGAGAACAGCAGACAATCATGTCATAATTAGATAAGAAGACACAAGGTGAAAAATAATATCTCTGTTGAAGTTATTTCTCTATAATTATCTGCATGCCCCAACTCCTGTTTCCCTCTTACCTCTTTTCCTGGAGAATCATAAATTCTGAAAATTCATTTCCCAACACTAGCAGTAATCATTAGGTTGTACAGGAGAGAAGACAACTGGAGCTATTATATCATTATTCTTCATCTTTACACCAGTTATGGTTTAATGCCTGCTGGCAACTAAGTACCACACAGCCACTCACTTGCTCACTCCCCCAGGCAGGGTGGCAGAGAAAATCAGAGAAATGAAAGTGAGAAAACTTGTGGGTTGAGATAAAAACGGTTTAATAGGGAAAGTAAAAGGCATGCACACAAGCAAAGCGAGGAATTCATTCAGCACTTTCCATGGGCAGGCAGGTGCTCAGCCATTTCCAGGAAAGCCAGGCTCCATCACACATAATGGTGACTTGGGAAGACAAACACCATCACAGAATCACTGAAGCTGGAAAAGACCTCCAAACATTATCAAGTGCAACCTTTGACCAAATACCACCGTGCTCATGAAACCACATAGCAGAGTGCAATCACTTTAAACACCCCTTCTTCTTCCCCCAGCTTTATGTGCTGAGCATGACTCCCCCTGGGCTGGGATATCCCTTGGGTCAGTTGGGGTCAGCTGTCCTGGCTGTGTCCCCTCCTAACTCCTTGTGCACCACCTTCAGGCTCCTCACTGGAGTAAGGTGGGGAGCAGAAAGGGCCTTGATGCTGTGTAAGTGCTGCTCAGCAACAGCTAAAACACCCCTGTGTTATCAACACTGTTTTCAGCACAAATCCAAAACACAGCCCCAGAGCAGCTACTGTGAAGAAAATTAACTAAACCCCAGCCCAAACCAGCATAATACCATATTTTTTCCATGGTCAATTATTTAAAGAAGAAGAAAAAACACAAATCAAAACCAAAATAGGTTCACAGAGGTAAAATGAAAAGCACTACAAGTTCAGAAAAAATCTTTATAATGAGCAATTAAAAAGAAGGGTAAGTTAACTAGTGAAGGAATGAATAAAAGATGATACAATATGACATAAAATATAATTAATTGAATGAGAGGGGTCAGCCAAGGTGCACATGTAGAACTTTTCTCTTAAGTGTTTTCAGAGATTTCGTATCACACAATGCTCTCAATGATACAAGAAGGCAACATATCTTAAAGTGGACAAAGGGACATATCGAATGAGCCTGCAGAAGTTACTGCAATAGTATTTGAGTTATATCCAGAAAATCCAGAATTCCATTCTATTTGTGGATGACCAGTTATGGTTTACCTCTCACTGTGGAGGAGCAGAGTCATCCACAGCACAGTTCTCAATTACCCATCAGCCTGTTATGGCTCTGTTATTGTCAGGGTACAAACACTGGGAGCAGACATGAAAACTGTTCTGCAGAAGTGAACTAGGAAAAAACAAACCATGAAATTTTTTACAGATAGACACTGTGAAAGAAAAGTTATTTTACCACTATTATCACAACAAGAAAGCAAGAAGAAATGCAACACAGATTCACAGCAAGGTAAAATCAGAGCAGGGCCCACACTCTCCATCCCATTTTCACTATCTTGCAAGTCCCCCATTCTCATTAAAGCTGTATTAATGAGAAATTAATTTGAAAAGGTGTTTTATATTCTTTATTACTCTGTTCTCCATGAAGAGGCATAACCAAAGCCATAAGGCAAGCATCCTTTGTCAAATCAAGCATCAAACCTGGGGAGAGTCTAGGACTAGTGATAGGCCAAGAGAACACAGATTTTAGCTGCACCAGGGGAGGCTTAGGTTGGACATTAGGAAGAAATTCTTCACAGAAAGGGTAATTAGACATTGGAATGGGATGCCCAAGGAGATGGTGGAGTCACCATCCCTGGAAGTGTTTAACCAAGACTGGATATGGCACTGATGGTCTGGTTAACATGGTGGCGTTGAGTCATATGTTGGACTTGATGATCTCAGAGGTCTTTTCCAACCTGATTGATTCTGGTAATCAGCAACTATGTTGGGGGTCAAAGTGACAGAATTGCTGAATCCTATCAAAAAAGAGTGGCTGCTATGGCAGACCCCAAATGGGTAGAAGTGGCTACTGAGCCACAAGGACACACGAGATAAGGAAACAGGGGCCAATCTGGACAGCTGGGTGTTTCAAACGGAAGGCAGGAGTAGAACTTGGCAGATTTAGCCAATGAGGTCACATGTCAGAAGCCAGACACGTGAATAAAGATAAACTTTCTAGGAACAGGAGTGTCACATAACCATGAAATATATTACGACATTAACCCTAGAATAGACAAGTGTTGGTGGATCACATTGTGTGTGTAGCTGCTGGATGGTGAGCAGCCATTGTATGCAGCTCTACACACAAGAAAGTCTCGTACGCAACTAATCCCTTCCCACACTTTTACCCTGCCTACCACCCTACCAAAGCACTGCAGGACAAAGAAAAAATCCAAGACCTTCATATTAGGCAAAGAAAACAGTGACTGTTAGTAAAACTCCAGACAAATAAATAAAAGTAGAGAAAAGCAAGTCTAACTGTCAGTACATATTCTCTAACTCTTCCCCAGAGGCTCACATCTTACCACTGCTATAACTACCGTGCCCTAAAGGCCTCTGTGCCACAACTACAGCTCTGGCTTTTTTAACAGATTCCTGCCCTTCATCACACCTATTACCACATTACATCCTCCCACTGCTACTCTAAGCACCTTCTATTCACAGTACTGACAACGGCCCATTTCACAAGGAGGGCAAAATAAAGCAGCCATGCTTAGGCTGGAGCACACAAATTTACCAACTGTAAACGATGTTCACACTATTGGTACTACTTAAAAGGGTTTGGCACTGCCAGCAGCCTGAGAGGCTGAAAACCAAGCCTGACTGAGACATGAAATTTCAGTTTCCTTTTCTTCCTCTGCAAGCTGTCAGTATCCTGCAGGTCACAAAAGGTAAATACAGCTGAAATGTCAACCCATTACTTTTCTAGGTTTAAGCTCTTGAATGCTCCATCTCACCTGGTTGGCATAGACCATCAGGAAGCCACAAGTCATGTTTCAACATTTGACATGGAAAGCAGCACAGGCCCCACGCTGCACAGGCATGGAGACCTGTGGAGCTGCCACCTAGTCCAGGCACCCTTTCAGCAGAGCCACCTTTGCTGCGAGCTGTGCTGCTTGGCCAGACACTGTTTACCCCAAACCTCAGTGCACCAGGGAGGCAGGATGGGTAAGGACTGCCTGGATCATCAGGTCTAATCTCCCATCATCCGGCAGCCATACCACGTACACCTCTTCCTACCAAACTGCATCTTAAAACTACTCGAGTAGGTAGAAGAAGGCAAGATAAGATACTGCTATTAGACTGGAATTATTGCATCTAAAATTGAGAAATGCTTTTAACCTGCACTACTAACAGGACAACTGAATTTGCTTTTGGAAAGAAAAAAAAAAACTTTCTTGAGAAGCTGTTCAGCTCAACTTCAGATAAGCAGTAAGGTATAGTACAGCTTTGCTCTGAACACAGAAACACCAGGTGATTTCAATCACTGACTCCTAGATAAAATATTCAAACAAACAAAGTGACACAGAAGATTGAGAGTCTTTTGCCATCTGATAACAGTCTGTCATGCATGGTTACTGGGGGCATTACTGACACACACACATACACCCAGTGATGAAGATTTGAAGGTTTTTGACATACAAGTTAGTAAATTTTTTATAAGAGAGTCACAAAAGGCATTTTCTATGGATTTTTTCTGCTGATATATTATATGACTAATATGGAGGATGAAGGGGTTTTGCCAAATTGGCTCCTAATTGTACCTAATCAAATACAACTATCTATCAGGACAGTGGTGTCTGCTACCATGTGATTTTTATTACACAAAGAATTTTAAGGTCAAACTTCTGGAAATTTTGACTGAAAGAAAGAATTCAGACCATAGTTTGGGGCTTCTGGATTTGTCCTAGAAGTAAGGCAGCACTGCAAGAACTATACAAATAAGGAAATGAGCCTGAAACGTGTATCAGTAAAGTCAAAAGCCTTCTCAGTTGTGTTCATCACAAAAAAAAGAACAGAGTTCAAAGGCTTCACCTAAACAGGTTAAACAATTTGTGCACTGTATTACTAGTGGTAAATATCCACCGGTTGACATTTAAGAGACCTGGATGGCCAAGAGTGATTATTCTTAAAGTAATGTTTCAAAAATCATTTAGATAAAGATATAGATTTAGATATTTCTGATCAAAAACTTAGGATGCAACTGAGAATACACAGCAGAGCAGATTTGCCCTACAAAAATTTATACTAGGAAGCAGTTGCAATCATTTTGAGCAGAGATTTTGAAAGAGGAAAAACAAAGAGCAATATAGGCAGTTATTGTTAGTGTTGGTCCATTCAGACAGCATTATCTTTTATCTGCAGACTGCCTGTAACACTCTCCGTAATGACTTGGTAGGCAAGGCAACAAGCAGTATCTTTTCCAACTTGGTTCTCAGTTAAAGAGTGTCCCTTCATATATGCTACATCACTTATATTGTTCATACTTCCACTGCCATCAAGTGTGTTACGCTGCCAAGTGTGCTAAAGAATCCAGCATCTGTTACGTATCTTTTCCCTATTTAGGGTAAACAGTATGTATTTATCAAGAACCCGTCTCAGCTGATTAACCACCCTGTTTCTCCCTTGCTTCCCCAGTCGCAATTCTCTCCCATAGAATTTCCGCCTGGACTAAATCTTCGCCTGCACACACACCATATGGCACAATGATACAAATGAGATGAAACTAAGTTAATTGATCATATTAGATCCCAGGAAACAGATTTTAAGTTCAATGATGAGCATTTTTTCACCTATGCAGAACACAAAGGTGTCACCCAAGCCATGAAGCAATAGGCTCTTGCACATACAAGTTATTTGTGCACAGAAGTAAGGAATTCTTCCTTTCATAAACTGGAGATGAAAGAGAACAGCAGCCTTTCTATGCGTATTTGCTTTGTGAAAATATATTTGTCTCCCTGAAGTGTATGTACCAAAGAACTGACACAGCCATATCTAGAGCTCCAAAGATATGCAAAGACCTTTCCCAAGCAGAGCAGTGAAGATCCTGAGAGTCCAGCAATCACGTTGCAGTAGCTTTACTCGCAGAGAAATTAGAACCAGGCTGAGCGAGACTGTGAACAAGTGACTTTCTCTGCTTTTCCTGCTGGTTTTTTGAATTACTTCATTCTGGGATGTAGGGATACACACAAGCCCCACGAGCATCTCCCATGTAGTTTTACTGTTATGTCTAGCCCCCTGCAAAAATTTTTGCATCACCTGTGGTGAAATCCTAGTAAAAGGAAATCTGTCACTTTAATACAGCTTCCAAATCACACATAACAAGGTATTTTAGAAGAGAGGATTTTATGTCTATTCAAAGGAAAGAGCAAATGTGAAGCATTTTTCTAGACAAAGAAAAAAAATCATAACAAGAACTTTAATATGCAGTAAAAAACTAAGAGAAATACAGTGCTGCTGTTAAGCATGGACATAAATCAGATGCTGGTATGCTCCCTGCTGCTTATGTGTGGTGTTGCTCATCACTACCATAATTTATACATGGAAAAAAAGTTCTTATTAAAAAAATCAGGGTGTAACTGATTTCAATGCAAATTCAGAAATGTGAATGATGATAATCACAAACAAATATTTACCACCAAGGTCACTGAGCAAAGGGGAATTGTCAAAGAGCATGACGAAATCCACTATATGAGAAAACATCCGTTTCAATGATTTGTTAACTTCTAGTAATTCACAGAGTAGGCATAGGAGTTTTCAATTTTTGTTCATGGAATACAAAGTATATTAGTTGTACATTCATGATTGTTTAATCAAACTTCACATGACCTGTCACTATGTCATTTTGTATTATTTTTATCCTCAAAATGTAAAGATTTCCAGATGGAAACATCTTCACTTCCCAAATATTTCTAGAGCCCTTTGTACTAAGCCTTGAAAAGCAGTTAATCTTTGATATTTTTTCCTTTCCCCTCTCTTGCCAGTGTAAGAGGAACCACAGGAGATAATGGCTGCAACTCCAAAGCCAAAGGAGGCTCTGCATCAGCGAGTCCCTGCCCTTGGTGAGTACAAGGTACTCATGGCTCCAAGGGCTCACTACAGCCCCTGGAAGGGCCAGGGGAGTCCCAGAACCAAGTCCAAGAATCAAATCTTCCCAGGGACAGCCCCACCTAGATAGACTGGGGCATCTGTTCCCTTTAAAAGGCAAGCAAACTTTTTACTACAGCCTTTCCTATATGAAGTGGGTCATTACGGAGCAAGGAGCATTCATGGATGCTCCAGACAAAAGTGGTTTGCTGCTAGATCAGTTTTTTCTCAGCAAGAAGGGTTAAGGCTCTGTCATCCAGAAAACCAGAACAAATAAGATAAGACTGGTGGCAATCCTGCTCCAGGGGAGCGGGAGGAAATTCAAAACAAAAGAAATAAACACAGTTTGCAATGTCAAGTCATTACCGAGAGAAAGATTTTGGGGTAAAGTGCTGCCTGAACATGCAAGTTTGGGACTGCAAGGCAAGATAGTGCCTCCTTACTGGGTGCAGGGAAAGGCTGTACACACACTCCAGGTAAACAGAGCATCACATCAAAGGCACACCTGACTCCACCAGCCATTTTCCTGCCTAATGGGAATAACCCAGAGGACCCCAAATACTGCCTAACAGCTTGGATCAAAGAGGACAAAGAAATATTTGCTGTACTCCTACTGAATTGGAGTTTGCACTACAACAAAGATAAAAGAGTATTTGTTTGTCCTCATTACATGAAGCTTTTTCAACAAAATAATTAACTGTAGCATAACAGAAAGCTTCACTGGATAAGAATTTTTAAAGCATGTGTTGAAATCCAGCTACTGAGAATGAATTTGAAAGGCCATGTAGGAATATGGGGAAAAAAAAAAGCTGTGAGGCTTTTTTTAAAACTTTATTTTTTTAATATTTTCTGCCCTCTTAAAAACATAACCATCAAAGCAAATAAAAGTTTAATAAGTAAAAAAAACATTTTAAATGAAAAACCATGATTAACTTATTAAGATCCATTAAGTGTATAATTACAAGGATTCTATTACATTAAGATACCAATTTCTTTAAAGCCAGAAATAATACCTGCTGAAACTTTAATTATTTAAATGAGAAGAGAAAAAGGCATGTTATCTTCTCTGACAAAGATTAAAATCAATTTAATTGCTTCTCTGCTGCATTGACACGATTCTTGCTGTGAGTCAAGCAACCAAAAAGGGAAATTAATACTGCAGCTGTTAATCAAGTGATATTTGTGTGCTTCATCTTATTATAGCAGGAGCAAGAATAACTACTACTTTGGAGAGTTTGTCCACACTATATTTCATAGAATTTTTTTGCTTGAAAGAGCATCTTTACTTAATTTGAGTTGCAGGCATCTCCAGGTGACATGCAGCCTGAGAAAACTGTATGCTACATTGTTTGATCCCCTCGTAAAAATTGTTTCTTCCAAGAGTAAGGTTTATTTCAAATTAAATTCACCCTAAGGTATCTGACTCGCTAGTATGAAATTACCAAGTCACACCAAAAAGGGATAGAAATACAGCTGAAAGAGAAGGTTGCCTGTGAATCATATTTTCAAGGAAGAAAACAGGTCAAAGAAATCAACAATTTCAGTAAAATTAGAACATGCATTTGAAAACACGTAACAGCTGAGCACACAGCACAATCCATGGCTTCTATCTGCTGATTTAAAAATGTTTATCCTTGCAGTGCCTTTGTTAAACCCCTGCACCAAGTGAATATTCAGCAACATCTACAGATGACAAATTAATGTATCTGATTGTGAAAAAAATGGTATTGTGAGATATTTATGAGTTCTGAAATACAAACCCATGCAGTGCCTCATCATCTCTTATCAGCCCTTGTTAACTTTACAGATGATGAGAAGCACCAGAATAACTGAGGTTGTCAAAACTAATAGATCTCAGAGGCTCGGCACCAGCATAGTTCAGTTCCATCTACAGTCCACTTTTGAGAAATTTTAACTCCTTCACATCTCTTCATTGAGCAGGAATCAATTCCATTACCTGGGCTGTTATTTACTGCTGGCAGCACCAGGCACTACCCTAGATATTTCAGGATGAGCAGGCAGCACTTTTGGGTAAGAACTTGTGTTAAGTGGCAGAAAAAATACCAAGCAGATCAATTTAAATACAACCTAAAGTACTATCTGGATCTTACTGGAAATTCTAGGATCTGGGAACAGCAAAATAAAGGTAAAAATTTTTGAGAAGGGCTTTTCTGGGACAGTAAGTGTATATTTACTAACTGTACAATCATTGGTAACAACCAATTCTTCACTTAATGCACTAGCAAGTATTAAATAACTGGGTACAGAGTTAAACGAGTGTTTACAAACTGCAAAACTGGTTTGAGTTGGGTTAATTGAAGAGTCAGTGAATGTGAAGACTCACATCTCTTTTCCTTCTATGTTACTTGGGCAGTTTCATTTTAATCCAGTGCTTTGAACTGGGTCTGGTCACTTCACAGCACCTTTTGTGGCTGACTGAGCTGCTATCAGACCACCAGGTTATATTCAGTTTGGCCAAAAGCAGCCATGATGGATCCCAAAGGCTGGTTTTTAAGAAAGAAAAGCTTCCATGAGTTTTGATACCAGACTCCAGAAACCAGCCTGGGTGTGTGTTGTGACAGACTCCCAGAACTCAGATGTTCTTGAAACTGAAAGCCAGGGAGCCCTATTTAGAAGGGATTTTGGCTCCATTTTAAGATCTTGTAGATAGACTCAGAACTAGGTCTGCTTTTGAATGCTTATCTTCTGGTTCACTGAAAAAAAAAAAAAAAAAACCACACACAAAAAACCAACAACAAACCCAAGCCTCTGGCTGTAAGACACTCCAGTTAACCAGCCATCATTACTGCTTCACCTTTATTTTTTCCAGCAAGTGACAGAGCACCCCCATTGCCCTGGGATAACCTTGGGAAAACTCCCCTAGCAAGACACACAGACACAAAATTTCACCTAGTAAATACAAGAGGTGTTTCACCTCTGCATGTCCTGCTGCCCCCAAGGACCCACTCTGGAAAGAGACTGGAAACATTCTGGACAGAATGTTTCTGGACACAATGCCAGGGAGGAAGGAAAACATCACTTGGATGCTCATGGCAAGTTTATTTACTGTCTCATAAAAACTTAGTACATAGAAACCTGAATTTTTAAGTCTCCTGGGGGCTTTTCAAGCTCCCCAAGGAGCTGCAGGAAGTGGAGGAGCAGCAGAGCAAGCTGCAAGGCACCTATGCACTGGGCACTGGTGGCTGCAGGGAATGCTGCAAATCCAGACAGGCTGGCATACTGTGGAGCAGCAAAGCGGGACCTCGGACAAGACGCCAAGAAATTCAAGTTGCTATTCATCAGGGGAACAAAGCCAAGGAGTCCAACAGCATCAGCAAAGAAGATTTTCCTGCCTGCTTTAGATCAGACTGAAAGGGAGAGGCTAGTGACACCAATAAGGCCAGAACACGAGCAAGAGTCACTGTAACCATGCAGAGGAAAATAAATCTGTCATGGAGATGAGACAGCAATAACAGCAAGCTCTCCTTGTGCCTGGCAGGCACGGGCAGTTTTGGCACATACTCACGCACACACCCGCAGGCGCAGATGGGAGCCTCAGCTGAACATGACACTACTAGGGGCTCAGAACAAGCCACAACATCAGAGTAAAACTTTTCACGCATCTGACACAGCAAACAAATATATCCAATAACCATCATGTCCTCTGGGGTGTGCAGCAGAACAAAAAAAGGAAAGAGGTTTAGAGAAAGAGATTGATAGAATGAGTCCAATCTTATTTTCCACAAAGTGTGACACAGCAAGCTTCACTTGCTCTGATGCCTGTCAGAGAGCCTTTGTCACCAAGAGACAGTCTGTCCATTTTCTAGGCAAAAGTGGGATTGACTTTAGGGGTTGCTTCTCTTAAGAGTCCTAAATGTAATCCTGTGTATCTGGGAATAAACAGACGAGTTCCATCTTGTTCAACAAGGATAACGTTATGTTGTCTCCCTTAAAACCATCACATCTTGTCCATCTTGTCCATCCTACCCGTAGCTGTAGGATGCCGCAGGAATAAAACAGTTCTTGGCACACGCTGTGAAAGCCATGTGTTTGGCTGCAACTTTTTTCAACCTACTTGGTTACACCCCAGTCAGTCAGGGTACTATTACCATTTATATTGGTCTGTATGTGGCCAACCACCCTACTAGACTGAGCAATTGATTAGAAATAACAAAAAAAAAAAATTTAAGAAAACAGCTGAGAGCAACAAAACTTTAGGTAACTCAATAACATCCTTTGGAAAGTGCTGCATTGCCAGAACCTGTGTACCACTCTTCCCATGGCACCAGGGCATAGCTCTGCAGAAGTAGTGAGGGATGCAAAAGAGGAAGATATTTACAGGGCAGGAAAATCTGGTAGGAGGGGAGAACAGCATAAAAGCCTCCTGGCTGCAGGGTATTCATTTCAATCTGTCACTGGAGAATAATATCTAAGCATCTTGGTGCATCTTCAGCAGCTTGCACAAAATGGGCTTGAAACCACGATCCAGGTCACAGCAATGCTTCCCAAAAAGCTATCACTTGGACCCCAAGCACTGCATTTGGAGTACCCTCACCAGCTGTAACACCAGCACACAGACAAGAGACACGACAGAAGCAGGACTGAATGATGCTGTAGCCCAGCCACCATTGTCCGTAAGTCACAAACCCCTTGGAAATGCTTAGTGCTTCACACTGCTTAGGTCCAACATAGACCCAAATGTATTTAAAGAGTCTGGAGAAAGAGACAAGAAAAATACATCTATCATTTCAAGAGCTGGCAGTACTCATCTTTTGGGGAAATCTACCAAGCAAACCCAGTTTTTGTTATTGATTTCAAATAAAAGACAGCACAAAGTAGATTCAAGCCTTTCTTCTGGAAATAAAAATGTTTTCAACATGTATTCTATACATTATTTTGAAGACTCTTTCAGAAGCCATCTTGCTCTTTCCAAGTACTTCACTTACACAAATAGCAGATGAACACAGCTTGTAGTTATTTTATATTAGCCTTAAATCCTCCCACTCCTCTCAACAACACCAATTTCAATTAGATATTTGTACTTCTTTCATCTCTTTGTAAAGACGAAATGTTCTCTAACCACTTGGCATGGTGCCAAGATGAATATTTGCAACAACTGTAATACACCACAGCCTAAATCCCACTCCTGCTAGATGTTGTGGTGTTTTGCAGTAGAGGCAGGGAGGTGTTCTAAAAGGAAGTAAAACCTGGTTTGATTTTTCTTGTGAGCATAATTTGACTGAAGAAAAGTGGGCCAGAATCAAAGGAGATTTTTATATTTAGATAATTTTTATATTATTAGATTATATTTAAAATATAATCAAACATAAAATTATATAATTGATATTATTAGATAATAATTATTACTATTAAATTATTAGAGAGCAAATCAATCTTGTGGTATGGAGAGAGCCTTATCTGTGATGGCAAACATGTGAGAGAACTCCTGCTCTGGTGTGCCGAGAATGAAGTCACATTTCTCTATAAATCAGCACAGAACACAAAGGATCCATGTGAAACGTTTGCTTTTTCTGGACACTATCAGCCTGAACAAAAGGAAAGATAAAGCGTTTCATAACCAATATTTTGGCCTCAACATTCTCTTTCTCAGCCAACAGCATTTCATAAAATTAGTAATAGTAAAAACAGATTTCTGGTCCCTTACAGCATGCCAGGAAGCTAAAGGACATCAGAAGCTTATCAGGTTTCTAGCATCTCAAGCTTTCTTCAGTCATGCGTTCATCTTCCTTTACTCATGACTTCTTTCAACACTGATAATTTGCAAAAGGCTTGCAGAAACAGGAAGGAGGGAGGGAGCAAAAGGTGTCCTCACGTCTTTCAAAATCAGTAATTTTTATATTCTCACAGTAAGGAAACGTAACTAATAGCTTAGCATACATCATTCTTGATGAATAGTCATCATCAGGGACACAAGAAACACAGAGAGGATGCTCTGAAGATTAGTGGTGCAGTTTAGGGATTGGGAGCTGGGAAGCCACACACTCTTTAGATGCCTGACAAGATTCTGCACTAGTGGTTCTACAAGGATGCTTGCAATGATTAATTCATGCTTTACTGCTGTATCGCTACATCTGCAGCAAGTTAACCTCTCTGCCTCAGTTTTAACTTCTGCAAATTACAGATTATAATTACCTACAAATTATGGGCTAGGGATTAGTGAATGTTTTAAAGGGTTCTAAGGCTTGAAAAGGCACAAAATTGCCACCAACTATTGGGGGGGGGGAGGAGACATTTTGTATGATGCTCATGAAAGTGTACTGTATGAAAAGAATGCACCCAGGTTTGTATATGAGACATGCTGAAATAAAAGGAAAGAAGAAAACAGAAGCCTTTAAAGATAAATAGCATCTGTGAAAAGAAGTATACAGGCTGCTCAGAGCCCTATAAATGCTATGGATTTGTGAAAAGCACAAGACTAATATTATTCTAACTCCTGACCACCCTTAGATATGGCTCCACAAACAAGTTCCACCTGGGAGGTTAAGTGTGAATTTACAGCACATTTACTACTCTACAGTAACTACCCACAGATATGCTTTTACTGTCCAGTAAATACAAGGCAGTTTATAACACATTCATGGTTCAGTTCATGTAAATGCAACTATATCTGAATCTCAGAACACTATTATTAAAAACACATGTATCTGAGGTAATAACAACAGCAGGTCCTGTATGACACCAGCAAACAAAACCTGAAATGAAATTCAATACAACATAATGTAAGCCAATGCAAGATGATGTGAAAACAGCCTTACTGCAGATCTATGTGCTGAACAGGCATTTAAATCTTATTATACCCGATCATATTGCACTATTTGGGCACATTTCTAGATAGTATAAAGAAACATTATGCCTAGTACTGCTAATTCCCCACACGTAGCAGATGGTTTCAGCATAGTGAAAATGTGTGTTTCAAAATCAGACCCTGTGTAGGGAAGGTAATGATGGAAACCGTGGCATCACATTTCAAAGACACTGAGCTCAGTTAAAAAAAAAAAAAAGCCAAATGCTACACAGGCAGAGAATATGGCAATGATTTACTAAAACTTCTGCAACAAGTAGGGGAGCCAGAAGTGAGATGCTGATGCTTTCTTTACCTTTATCACGTAGGAGAGAGCAGCTGCACAGAGCACAGCTAAGACATGGGGTTCCAAACAACAAAGTTATTTTATGTGCCTGGGGTATCAGAAAAGTAGAACTACCAGCTCCAGTGCCAAAGGAAAGCTCAGTAAGCATGAAAAGCAGCAATGCCACATCCATAACCTAGTGAAGGCAAAAAATACCTTTCTGAACACCTCAAGCAGCACAGCCATATCGAGTTCTGGCTCCACTGGACCCCAATGCAGAAACATTTGGTGTTAGGGAAGCCGCAGCAAACTTACTTCTAAGGAATTTCTCTATAGGGAACAAATTTGTCAGCTATTTCTGTTAGGAAATAAAGAGGGCAGAAATATGTACTCAAGGCAAATTAGACCATTTCTGTCACAAACTCCCTGCAAGAATGCTTTACTTGATGGACACTTGCATTTTGGCTCACAAACATCCTTGTGAGTTTGTCCCACCCTCCCCTGAATCCAGCCCTTCCTTGGGACCTGCCAGCAATCAGCAGAGGCAGCTGCCTTTTACAGATCATGACCTGAAAAGCAAAGAAAGATTTTTTTGTGCTCCTTTATCCTATAAACCTTTAGGCAGATAAATGGGCTTGGCAAACTTCTCACCAGCTCCTGTGAATTTATGTTCTTTGAGACCAAGGTGAATGAGGACAACCAGGTCCAGCATTTTATGTTTGATATCCAAAGTTGAAAAGGAATTAAATGAGCAGCTCAGTTGGGGTGGGGGGGAGCAGGGAGGAGTTGGGGCATGGCTCTTCCCCCAGGTGCCTTCAAAGAGACTGGTAAAAGACTGCATTGTTTATTCCACCCCTGTCTCCTGGCCTGGAGGAAGCCCTCTCATACAGAATTACCCCTGTACCATCCTGGCAGGGAGTAGGTCTTTACGGAGGCAGGGTCTGGTTTCCAAAGGGTGGCTGAGCTGAAGGAGGAGCCAGGACTGTCACATGAAGTCAGAGGCAGGTTACAAGTGCCCCGTGCTGTCCATGAGCTCTGTGTGCAGCGCTCACTGTCAGCTGTCCTACAAAGACAGCAGCAGTTCAAACAGGGGCTTTATTACTTGCAGAAGCTTAATTTTTTGCTGTGATTAGATCCACATGGGATCTGTTTGGGACTCAGTATCGCTGCATTTCCGCTTGGGATGTAAATGAGCCAAATAGATGAGATTCACCAGGATCAACTCTACCAAATGGAGAACATCCCATATCAGCTCCTTCAGTTTCCAACACCCCAGGGTAGCAGTCTCTTCCTTCCTCAGATCAGAACCCATACTGAAGGCACGTCAAAGCTTCTCGGGAAAAAAAGTTTTTCATGAAAAATTCCACATTATCTAAGAAAGTTTCAACAAGTTGCCACTTTCTGACATTTGTTTTGCTGAAAAATTTCTGACCAGTTCTGTGAATATAACATTACATGTGCCGCACAAAAATAAACACTTGCAGAAAGCTAGATAATATAAATTTGGAAACCTGTTAATTAGAGCTAAACATATGCCAGTTACTGATGTATATTAAAAATACAGTTAAATATAGCAGCTTGTTTTCATACTGCAGCTATGTAATTACTCATGAAAAATGAGAGGTGAGAGGGCAACATCTTGAGACAGCACATTAGTGTTCGTTTTGGCCACTTTATTGGTGTCCTATGTTTATATACTGAAGACAAAACATCACTGCTTTTCATGGACCTTCAGCATGTAAAATGCAAGTATCAATTCTGCCTTCTTTACCATGGGCAGCAAATCCTGAATCAAAGGTGTTTTCTCAGAGCTGCCATTACTCAACCATGAGAAAGCCTGAAAAGTCTTTGGTAGCAATTTATGACAGGATTTGATTATTCATACAGCATCTGTTACCTTGGAAGGGGTGTTTACTGTCTACAGAGTCTAGTATTGGTACTTCACCAGAAGTTATAGACACTTTCCTTCAAAGCTGAGAGAAATAAGTATATAATAAAGTGGTTAGTATCAGTTTTAAAGTGAAGGATGCAACACATCATTCACAGACATGGGTCAAACAACCTTTTCCTGTAAGTGTCATTCTTTGCTGGGCAGTAGCCAAACTCCTCATGCAGATGGAGAAAAGATGACGAACTGTCTGTGCTCTACTCTGGAGTCAGTTCCCAAAAGCAGACTGGCCCACTGCACAGTTAGCCTTGCCACAGGCAGGGAGCAGGTCTGTCTAGAGTCAGCCACCACAAGACCCTGCAAGCACATGCCTGGCCACCTCATTACAAACTCCCCAGCCAGGCTGAATGCAGCCCAGGCAAAGATATATTTTCACACTGGTGACCAAATGTATTGGATCCACTCGTCAGAGCATGGCTGCCAGAAGGAACCAAACCCAAAACTTTCAGTTACAGCCATACAAGTTACTACCTCCAGCCTCAAAGTAAAAACTCACAAGCAACAACAAAACCCACCAATAAAATGCATCCACCAAAAAAGAATAAAACCAGAAAGAAGAAAAAAATGCAACCAAAACCAAACCCCAAAACCCCCACACAACCCACAGGTATGTCTGATCCAGTTTCCAGCAAAACAAAAGAAGACTATGGTGAAAAATGCAGCAGAATAAAGACCCTTAAGCCTCAGACATTCTGGTCATATTTGCTCACTAACCTGAGAATCTCATTGGTATTCTCCAAGATGGAGTTTGCCCTTTCCCCATCAAAGCATAGCTAAAATGTAGAAGCAATCAATAACCCTTCCAAAAGAGGTAACATTTTCTGCATGTGTCGAGAGTTTCCTAAATCATTTCTATATAACACTTGGATTTTCTCCTCCCTGTGCCCAGAGGATAAGTCCTCTTTACACTAAGAGAAATTAAGGAAATCTGGAAGTGTTCATTACATGAGGTGGGCCATTTCTATCACAGTAATGACTTTCCTGCACTTAGGTTTTATAAATCTAGAACAGATACACATATAAGAAAGTCAAATGGTATAAAGTGGACTTGACACTCCTAACTAGCAGCTAATGAATTTCTCTAATAATACTAAAGAGAAAAGTTAAAAATAGTAGTAGAAAACTATTTGTTCCTATATAAATAATTAATACTGCAGAAGAAAACCTCTTTGAAATTTTATCACACTTTGTCCTTGCTGAATAGTCTTGGCTTCAGCAGCTGCTACATGAAACGTAACTGTCACTACAGTGAATAAATAAGTAAGCAGTGCTACAACACAGCTGCCCCCAGTAACAGCATTAGTATAAAGCCTTTAGTGGTCACCACAGACCAAACCAGAAATGCACTCGGACTTTATAAAGGTGTGCTTCCATGTCACTGTACATCCTAGCCCATAGACTATAAAGCTCATGTACCAGAGCTTATCACTGCTTTTGCCTCCTTCTTCAGAATTCAGAAAAGGGAGGAACCTTGTTCACTGCTTATTTTGGCTTCCTCCCTGTAAGACATTTCTAACAAAAAACATTTGCATGTCCTTTTCCCCTCTGACCCACTCTTCCAGTACTAAAGAGTTCCTCTCCTCTCTCCCCACAGCCAGCACTACCTCAGCCCCTCTTTCCCCTCTCTCTTGTTGTAACACAACCCTCACACAACTGCAAGCAAAACACAGACTCTGGAACAATACCTGTGGGAAAAGGGACAAGGTAAGATCAACTCCCTCATCTATGCTGGTCTGCAGGTTTCATCAGAATACTGATTTCAGGGGGAAAAATATCCTGTTCATTTTACTAGGAAACTCCAAGAGCTAGGAAACTAGCAAGAGCTACACAGATGGACAACAGTGTAATAAACAGAAAGCTGGCAGCATGAAAAGAACACCAGTTGCTGACAACCTATTTTTATTACGGTTTTAAGTCTGAATAGCTTGTACTTCTTTTAAATTTTTTTTCATTCTCCTGTAGATCTCAGTTACATACAATCACAAGTCTTCAAGCCAACTGATTTCCTTAGTAGACAAGCTCTTTTCATAGAAATGAGAGATGATTCTTTTATAAGGTCACCCTTGGAGAGCTTGCCCAAATAGAGATGAAAACATTAACAAGGGCCTGCTCTGTAGCCTAGAGAAAAAATAGTATTTGAAAGGAAGAAAAAAACAAAATCACACAAGCAAGGGCCAAGCAGGAAGTCTTGCTAGCTACCCATTCAGCACTTCTGCAAACAAATCAATTTAGTCATCTACAAGCTTGGCCATAAGCTCCCTGCAGGAATTATAGCTCGTGCATACACAAGCCCCAAAGATTTTTGTTTGAAGTTCAATCATGACAGAAAAATACCACCCGTTCACTGTATATGCTACCTCAAGTTATCCCGTAACATCATATTTTTGAAAAGGTGAAGGAATCATGCAGCACTGGCAAAGTGACAAATCATTTCAAATGTTCAATTCAGCAGCTGTTTAGGATATTTTCACAAAGAGGGGGGAAAAAAAGAAAGACTGTTATGAAGGAAGGTGTGCAAGTTCAGAAGTTTAAGCATTAAAGAGAGAAGCAGGACTAATATATCAAATACTAAATTCAAATGAACCATTAGGGTTTCCTCCTTCCCCCATTGCAAGAACGCTGACAAAAAGATCTAGAATAAGTAAGTACCTGCGTTTTCTGAAAGGAACCATTTCATCTTGTTGGGGGTTTTTTTGTTTCATCTCTTGACAGCGATGGGTATTGTCCCTCTCTCTCTAAATTATAATTTCATGTCTAGGGAGGAGTGTGGTGATTACATCTAGCGCATCTTTTAAAGTACTTGATCTGCTTGTAACTTGATACCACTTGTTTCAGCCTTTCCTGTCTTACTTTGTAGTCTGGAACGATTATGAGAAACCTAAAGAGGCACAGTCATCTACCTCAAAAGCTTTACAATGTAGGGAAACTGATTTGTCTCAAAAAACATCTTTTTCCTCTGCAATTGTATTTAATTTTCACCTATCCTTGGGGAGCCTTGTTCATTTTTTTAAAGGAAAACAGATCAAACTATGCAAGTCAGTAAATGGTTTCTACACCACAGTCACTACTTAACAAAACTTTGTCAGACTTCAGGAGCCAGCTCTCTCAGAGGTTGGCCCAACACCACACAGTACTCCTCATTGGTTTCAATCTGTCGTCTCCGAAATGGGTCTTAAATGAGAAAGGGGAAAGTGAAACTAAATCTGTACCACACTATCCCACATGGTAAGCAGTACGCAGAAGCACCCAGCCAGCTCCATGTTAAAAGGCTGAAGGAGGAAGATTTAAAGCTGAAAATATCAAGGAAAAGCCAAATCTCTTACATCCATTTTTAGGCAAGAAGCCTGATTATCCAGAACAGCTGAGCTAGCAGCACTTGCACTGGTGAGCAGGCAGTATTGTACTCTCAGTCCTTGTGCCTAGGTGTCCAGTTTCATGCTACTACATTTGGAAGTTGTATTGTAGAGTTGTTTATTTAGACTCTTTATGTGGCTTTTGTGGCTGTTCCTATTACCAGGTTTCAACAAGTTCCAGATGTACATATTAACAGCTCGGGCAGCTTTTCTAGAGCAAAACAAATATCATCTTTGCGTTGTGCTTGGCAGCATCTACTTTTCTAAGTATATATACATATTGCCTGGCATAAAGGCAGAGAACCACCTCGGGCCCAAACTCTTCATTCCCCCAGAGATACTTACAGATATGAAAAAAAAAAAAAGAAAAAAAAAAGAAAAATCAAAAGGCTTTGTGATTACTCTGTGGCACACTGAGCCTGTAAAACTAAACCCATTTTATTTCATCATCTTCAAATCCCCACAGTTCCAGTGAAATTTAATTATACCTTCACTTTGCATAATTAAACAGCCATTTCATGGCTTTCTAAAGCATATAAAATGACTGATGAGTGTACTGGTAAAACTTTCAAAAGTACTAAGAGATTTAGGAGGCTGCAGGTATGTCTAGACAGCAGCTAACTTGTATAAAAGCAGCAGTATTATTTTGTTTGCCCGGTGGGATTAAGTAGCTCTCCACATATGTCACATTTTAGCAGTTCAACTATTTCTGATATTTTATCTACCCCATTTACAGCTAGCTCAAGTAACTGCATCATGTAGAACAAATATGTGTAAAATCCTGGTGATTTATCAGATGGGACTCAATATTTTAGCCACAAAGGAACTTTCAGAACGTTCATAGTTCGGTGAAGCAGCAGCTATGAACACTCAAATGAACCCTTAGCACTGCTTCATGCCAGTACAATAATTAAAAAACAACACACTGAAAAAACATGTATGATGTGACATTTTTTATCTCATTTTGTATATTCCCTGAAAAATTTCTAAGACCACATTTACCATATTTTAGGTTTCTTCTTTCCTGGTTTTCTGTGCCATGTTCATCCTTGTGGTATCCAAGTCAGCTGTCCTTAACTCATTCCTGTTTGGGAAGAGGTGGTAATGAGTTGTGGTGTCTCTAAGAGAAGAGCATGAAAGCTTTTTCTGCCTTTTTTCCTTTTGGAAAACTGGTATTTTGCAAGCAGATAGAATAGGATTCACACATATCAAGTCGTATCTATTTTATTTCTCTCTCTCATTCCCTTGTCTTTTCAAAGAGACTGCCTTTGCTGATAGAATGGTTTCTGAAGCTAAAGGACGCATCTTACAGAACCCTTTCTTTATACAGCAGCACAGGTGATAGGGACTTTCAGTCAACGTGCTGCACACAGAACATAATTAACAACAGTCTGCTTTGAGAAGGTGTCTGCTTCACATACTAGGTGAAAGGTAATGGTTTTCACCATTCTCAGAAACTCTACAAAAAGCCTTCACTATGCCCAGAACGCTACCACTTTATATGCAAAATTATTCAAATTAAGCAACCAAGGATAACACAAGTTGATTTGCCTATAGCAGACTTTTCTTTTTAATTCAGTCTTGTTTTAACAAGTCAGTAGGCCAGAACTTAAGATATCATTTCTACGCCCAATACATAGTCTTGTATCTTGTAAGAAAACCAGAAAAAAACATTAATTAGGACTCCTGTCTGAAAAATACATCGTGCTGCACTTGTGAAGTGAAACAGGTGTTTTAACTTATTTTACACATTTCTATTCAAATACCATCCTAATGCAGAACAGTAAAGACTAAAAGGAAAAAAACACAGATGGAGTAATACATACATAACAAAATGTGAAAGTATAAATAATGCAAGCATATGGCATACATGCAAAACTGCTTAGATGATCAGGCAAAAGTCAAATGAAAGCAACATTCCCTGTTTTAATCTTCAGTCATAGGATGGACAGTCTTCTTGCATTCCTTAGAAAGGTTAGAACAGTCTTTTTGTTCAACAATTACCAGGCTCCCTAGACGAAACACTTTTTACTCAATTTCTATTACTCAGTGTCTAAAAATGCACGTTAGCTTGGCCCAGTCACTGGAGACTGTGCAGAGCACACAGACCTGATCAGAGCAGTTTTGTGATTTAGTATTTCCAGAGATCCACATGTACCTGATAGCTGTGCATACAAAAGGTCACCTAAGTTTATAGTGTACACATAGATAGAATAACAATACAGGAGAGATCTCTATTGAGGAAAAACAACCTTGAAAACCCACCAGATTGCATAAACTAAAAATGTTGCCAGAAGCCAACACAGACAGAAGTAGAAATTGCTGAAAAACAGTTCTCTAACAAACAGCTGACATACACAAATATAAAACTGAACTTAAAAAAAAACACGCAACCTACTTTTTCTTGGACAATCCAGGTTGAGAAGCTGCAGCCCTATGAACACCCTACGACCTTTACAGACCCACTTCGCTGAGGGATCCCTAAATAGCTCTCCTCACACCTGGAGCCAATTGGACCTTCAGCCGATTGGTGTCCCAGATCAGCTGCTGTGGCCCACCGCAGCCCCACTCCTCCGCAGGGGGCTGCCGGCTCTTGCCGGCTCTCTGCTGCCCTTGCCGGCTGCAAGGGACCGAGCAAAGTACATACACCAACACCTCAGCTGCCCCACCACTAACTCAGTGTTTTAATGGAAATCTGACATCAGTTTAAGCTACACTCCCTGGACTGGCTGAGGCACAATTGGGTTGGTTTTTTGGTTTTTTTTTTTGTGCAGAGAGAAAAGCACCAGGGACACAACTTTCTTACACTGTTGCTGGAAAATTTGTCAACACCAAAATGTCAGAAGTGTTACATCCATGGCAATAAAGCAAGTGTCTGAGAGCACAGCCAAGCACCAGTGTCCTTCTCATCCTCCTGCTTTATGTTATGTCGTCCTCTGTGGATGGGGAGGTGACTGCCAGCCATCCACAGGGAATTATGTCCTACTTGCATTTGCTAACTTGCCTGTGCCATAGGCAGTGTTGTAAACTACAAAAGCATTTGCCACCCAGCTTCCTTTTACTCAAGAATGATGGCAGTTAGGTGGAAAAACAAAACAGGGAGGAAATTCAGTTACCTGCTCCTCCAGTTTAAGACGAACTTTTGGAAACAAAGCCGTAGCATTCCCTGCAAGTGTCATCACATACAAACCCAGCAATAAACACAAAGGATTTAAAAAACAATCCTCAGTTACAAATGCACATTGATTTTCAATAAAGCCATTTGAACATTTTTTTGCTTGGATTGCAGGTTGACTGTCACCACTGATTTACAGAGAAGATATCTCTATATAATATTATTACTACTATTATTTTGTATGGGTTAAGTATTTTTTTAAGCATTTCTGCTTCCAACAGTGGGGAAAATAATATGAAAGTGAAGAAAAGAAAAAAAAAAAAAAAAAAAGAAAAAAAAGAAGCNAAAAAAAAAAAAAGAAGAGAAGAAAGCCGTTTGATTTTCTTTTATTTCCTGTTGGAATTGGCTTGGAAAGCTGAAAGAACACATAATCTTACCAGATAAAGAGGCATTTGTTTTGAAATAGCAACACAGATCATATTGGCTTTCCACTAGCAATGTTGCTAACAGACTGACCACAGGAAATTAAGAATAGACAGCTCTGAGAAAGCTCTTCATGATTCATATTCTAGGTGAGGGGCCAGTTTTTTCTTCCTCGTTCAGCAACTTTCCACTACAAAACATCCATATACTAGAAGGCTGTCATGCAGGAGACAGAGGTCATGCAAAGAAATTAAAGTAATACAACAGGCTGATATAGGTCAACCTGGTGATTGCAGACCTTCCAATTCAGGACTGCCTTAATTTGTTCAGCTATCAAGTAGGATAGCCCCTGAAAGAGCAATCACAGTAAAAATGTATGAATAGAAACAAGGAAAGGATGCAAAGAGCACCTGTTTGGTGATGCTGCATGCTTCACACAAACATCCAGGGAAATGCAAAAGGAGGAAACCTTAGAACAAAACTCTTGTCTATTTTTCATCCACACACAGTACCTATGGGATCTGATTTCACTTTCCAAACAGATGTAACTACAGCTGCTTCACTTGCGAGGTGTCTCCTAACACTGTTGATGAATAGCCCTACATTTATCTCCCAGGGACGCTGATCAGAAGGGAATCTGCCTTGTGCTGCAGATTTCAGTAAAAGTGCCTAAAACCATGAAACTCCACAGACAACCAAGGGCTCACCTGGGAGGGATGATGCCGTTAGTACAATTCCTAAATAGTTTTCAGACACTGTCAAAACAAAAAGTGAGCATGTGCTTGGAATGGCTAACAGTGACAGAGAGGGTTACACAAACCGGAGATGGGTCTATCAAGCTGTGTCTTCTTCAGGTCCTTAGGCCATCAGCTCTTTGCCGGGACCCCAGAGTGAGGGCTGAGAGCCTGCCTGGCCTGCATTAGGGCCAGGAATCTACAGTCATCAATTCTACATTTCACCTGTTACTATCAATATTTAATATTAAATATTTAGTGTCAATATTTGACATGTGTAAATGAGATAATCCTGATAACGGTAGACTTCTCAGCCCCACTTGAAACCAGATGAAAATAATGAAGCATTTGATACACAATGCAGCTAAAAAAAAGGGATGAAAGGTGGTGTGATGTCAAACAATGTGGGTTTATGAAGAAGAATAGAACTTCTCAAGCATTTGTTACCTTTCTTAAGAAAAATACAAGTTTTGGTGAGAAGGGCAATATACTTAGCCTTCTGTAGGGTATTTGACTTGCTAGTCCTGATAGAGGAGATCAAATAATATGAGGTCAACAGAGTTAGCACTTAATGTGTTAAAAACAGGTAGTCAGGTTTCATCTTAGTAATTTGAAGTACCTAACTACAGTTAGAAGTCATCCCAAAGTAGGTACTTATAGGGAGGACCCAAGGATTTGCCTCTTGGACATACAGTGCTGACACTTCTCGGGACACGAGAGAAAATGCAGCCTCCCCACTGAGAAAGGCTGTAAAGCTGAAGATTAGAGAGGTGGTCAGAAACAGAAACACATCTTTGCTACAGAGCATTCAAGGAGTCACACGCATTTCAGGACAGCCAAATGTACGTGTCAAAAACAACAGACAGTCTAAAAACAAAGAGTGAAAGTCAAAAGGAAAGAAAATTAAAGATATTTAAAAAACATTTCTCCAGGCATTGGCTCCCACATTCACTCCTCCTTGTGGTGCAGCTAGTAATCATGCAGCATGGGGCTGGCTAGTTGTCTATGCAGAGTTAGTTTTCTGTTTGTAAATTTTGGAGGCTTTAAATAAAAACACTGAAGAAAAGGTTCCAGACATTATGTGGCAGTCCCAAGGCTCCAGCTAGCTAACATAAGGGGAAAGGAAACAAGAGAAATCCCCCAGGAGATGCAGAGAGGATAAAAGAGAATGTTACATGTTCCAGAAAGTCCCCCACTGGTGACCGTAGACTTCTCACTGTTCCTGATGCTGTGGAAAAGTCGTAGATGCCATGGGTGTCCCCACATGTTGTCTCATCATTTTTGACAAATGAGCTCTAGCTAAGAAATGACAGGTCACAGAGTGGACCCAGGAAGTGTCCTTCCTCAGGACAGCACCTCAGTACGTGTTTAAAGTATACTGCTGCACTTGAAGTGTAGCTAAGTATATGTTACCTGACTCTGATTTTTGTGCTGAAGAATGATGGCTTCGAGTACGTGCTTACATCAGTGTCAGAATCCTTCACTTCTTGGCTGAGCAATTAGTGTCAAGTCAGGGAAGGGGAGCATATTTTTTTTTGTGAGAACATATGCCCAGAGAGAGTAGGACTGAGCCCAAAAATCATCAAATATGGTCCTGAATGTTGCCTGAGGGTAAATTTCAAGTTGTATCAACTTGGCCCACATTCGAAGAAGTTCAGGCAGACAGGCAGGAGTAACCTGCCAGCCCTGAGAGCCATCCATTACATCCTCCTTGACACAGAAGGAAGCAGGTTAATTTTGATTCAGACAGCCCAGCAAAATCCTACCTGTACAAAGTGAGCCATTCTTTAAGGCTTGTTTTGAAAGGCATTTTTTTTATAATGGTTAAATAACTATTTGTTTTTGTGCTGTTATCAATCATCATGGTGAACGGCCAGTGATAATTGAAAAAATTGGATGTGTTCAGAAAGGAAGAATACCTGGGGACCAGCCTATAAACATCCTTCAAAAAGAAAGCATCCTCCGTGGAAAGCTGATTTTCATTCTTTCCAAACACACATCCCAGACACACTGGCACTTTGTGAATAAACAGTTTAACTGCTTTAATTAAGGCAATACAGCTAAGCCATCACATCCAGCTAAGTTAATGTGACTTCTGCAGAACAATAATGGTAAAAGTATTATGCCCTGAAACATGGATGAGGGAGAATTTTACAAACTATTTATTTGCTACTCTGTCCATCATCACTCTTGGGCAAGAACAAGTTTGTGGTCTCTTCTGTACTGAAACCCACTGAGCTAGAAAATGTGAAGACTAGAAATATCTAGTCATCAATCCCTGTTAAAGTATCACTTCAGGAGACATCCAGTAAAAAATGTCCTGGTTTTAAAAACTGAAGTCTGATATCACCATTCTCCCCTCTCCCTCGTCTCCTTTTAAAGGCACACAGTAAGTTTCAGCAGTTTCAGAAGGAACTGTGTCTATCACAATAGTTGAAACTCTGGCAAGGGTATCTAACTATGCAGAAGGAAATGGCAGTGCTCTAGGTTTCAGTGCTTGCAGGCAGAGAACAGTGCCTCATCCTTTAAAAATAAGCAATGGAATAGTAATACTCTACACATTGTATAGGAAATTCTAATAAAAGAATCTAAAAATATTTGTGAACATAAGGACAAAATCCACAAGAGCATTACAAGAATTGCTCAGCATAGGCAAAAACACCAAGGTAAAAACATCCCCAACAGCCATGACTAGTGTGTTCTGGAGACTTCCAGCAAATTATCTGTTCCCTTTAGTAAGAAACCAGCCTGGAGAACCTCTTACCCACCACTGCAAAGCTGAGGGGCCAAGACCAAGCTCAGAGTTTGGGCACTAAATAAAAACATAACAAATTTTCAAGTGTAATGAAAATAAGTTTCTGTAAGGATTTAAACATGCCTTCGTGGTGTAAGCTCCTACCCTTGGGCTACCTCAGCATGCAGTACCCCCCCAGTCCTCGAGCTACACCCCTCCACAGCACTACAGTGTTTGAGTGGACTCCAGTATCCATGCAGCTAGTCCAGAAAAGCTCTGCCTGCTCACAGCATCTCCCCATTTGTGTGCAGATCCCCACTCTCAGGTTAACTTAGACAAGTTTACATGAACTGTCGTTGTACCTTTGAACTTCAGTGTAGGTATAAGAAATTAGCTGAGGTGACATGCACAGCCAAGGCACCCCTTGGTGCTGCTGGTGACACTGCTGGGACATCTGTCCTCTGCAGCACATGCATCCATAGAGAGATGCCTTTGTCCCCCCTCTTTCTGACTTGAATCTCTCATGTCACACCTCCTGGGGCACAACAGAGGAACCTGGCCAGATGTTTCAATTTCCTCATATTCACAGCTTTGATTGCATTAGACTAGACAGGATTTCTCCACTGGCACTACCCAGGGGTAATGTGAAATGAGTTATGAACATTATCCACTCTGTGGTGTACATATCTGATGCCAAGGAAACCTTAATGGGGTCAAGTGGAATTTCATGCTTGAAAAAGCTCATATGCTTGGACATGACCCAGCTTCAGAAAATGAGATGGTTTTATGTCTGTACAAAGGCTTTGGAGGTGTAGTTCCTAGGAGAAAGTGACTGCTGTGTGAGGAAGCCTGGCATAACCCGTCCTGAAGGGGAGTCCTGCGTGTGGAGGCAGCTTTCTGTCATTTACATCACAAACTGTTTGGCACATTAAATGGCTCTTACTCTTTCTGAAAGAGTGGCTACAGCAGCCTAGAATGTTTGGTTCATTTATTGAAATGGATAACCTGATCTACAAAGGAAAGAAAAGTAATATGAAGTTTTGCTTTTGAGCAAGTGGTAACCATGACTCGGCTCTTCACATGATCTCAGCATTTCAGTTACTTTAGAGAGAGCGGAGGACACATCATCCCTTCTTAAATCAAAAGCTGAAGTTTTGATAAAATCCTCTAAATTGTTGAGAGAGTAACAGCATCAGTGAAGCCTCACTCCTGCACACATCTCTTCCCAAGGTGAGTGCCTGCAGGCAGCTCTGCTGTTTGATCTGGTTTTACACAGCACTGCCCTCGCTGGTGTATCAGGAAGGTTTCCAGATGCCCTATTTAAACACGTGAGGACTTGATGCCTTGGAAATCTCCACCCTCAGTCAAACCAGACTGACATTGTCTGAACCCACCAGGTTCAGAAGTGACAAGGACAGGGGAGAGGGAGAACAGTCAGATAGAAAGAGGAACCACATAATGTCTCATTTCGTTAAGAAATCAGACTAAAAATCATTAGCTAATTAAGACAATCATTTTTGCAGTTGAAACACAATCTGTTGGTATGGATTACTATATGCATAATCAATAATAATATTTAACATTGCTGTAGCACTTTTTGCTTGCAGCATGCACTGACTTAATCACTGACCAAGCATACAGAGGATGAAATTCTGATGTCTGCACAGCTTTTACATAATGACAAGGGAGACTTGTCTGATAAAGCCTGGACTAGAAGGAGTTAACATGGACTGCACACTTACCATGAAAGAATGTGTAATTGTCTTAAGATAAAATGTATTTATTTTCTTTTAAGCACAGTAGCTTGCCCAATGTGCACTCCATTACATCTGCTTGCCAAAGATTTGATCCAAGCCCGCTCAATCAGCTCCATTTACTAAGTTTGCTTTGTGTAAATTTGTGGATTTAACAACAGAGGAACTTTGGGAACAGAGTGTCCAGCAATCCATTTATTGCTGGCAGAGGCTGGTTACCACATGCTTCAAAGGAAAGCACAAGAAACCCTTTGTAGACTTGTAGGGAATCGCCTGTTCAGAGAAAAAGCCCTAATTAGTCAGAAGATGGCTTGTACCCTGAAGCACAGGAGACATTCGATGGTAATTAAATATAAAGAAAATTAGAATGTAGTTCATGAACCACACAAGCAAGACGACACAATGCCTGGTAGCACTGAAGTGAACTATTCTGGATGCCTAGAAATTAATACTTGTGTTATTAATGTGACCTTTTCCTCAGCCCCAATTTAAGTCTGCAAGAAAAGGAGAAGGATGAGAATTCAGGAGCAACTGCAAGAGAAGCCAAGTCTTGCCAGCAACAAACATGGTGTGAGGAGGAGGCAGAAGCAGCCTCCTGGTGCTCGGGTCTGCTGCTCAACCCTGACCCAGCACCCAATGGGACAGGATGCTTGCTCCTGCTCTCACCCCAATTCTGTAGGAGACATGCCAAACAGAGCACCAGATGGTTCCCACTTTGAAGAAAAAGGTGGAAAGGATTCCAAACAGCAGCTGAAGTTATCCAGGGAAAAAGAAAAAACAAACAAATGAATGCACCACGAAGGAGGACATCAACTGGAAAACATGCCAGGCAGGCTGGATGGGTGCAGGGAATGGCATGGAGAGATGTAGAGAAAAGCAACTGAAATATGAATATCCTACTGTACTCCAGTAAGGTCCTACTAGAAGCCTGAACAAAGAGATGTAGAAAGCGCCGGACATGCAGGACATGCAGGCAGGAGCCTGGCAAGCAAATTAAAAAGAAGCACTGAAAGGATGAGAGACAAGTAAAATGATCTTGTCAGTATAATATGAGAGGTAAAGTGTGAGTGGTACAGACCATGAGAATAAAAATAGCATCTCAAGTGCAAATAGATACTCCTCCCCACCAACATACGAGGCATTACAGAGAAGCATCCATGGATATAAAAAGGATATGCAGAGTAAATACAAAACTGTAAAGACTGCACTGTTTACCAACACTCTACCAGGAGGGCACGTCAGGTTGCTGGTTTTTCCCAAGCCATGCTACATTTTGGAAGGATGGGACGTATGTCTGGAGGGAGTGTAGGGGGTTGTATCTTTTCCACCTACCTCAGCCTACAAGAACCCTTCCTTTTGGGCTATAATGTCTCATCACAAATGTCCCCACAAAGGTTTCTCTCTTCTCCCTATTACACCTGCACCAGAGGACCTTGCACTTCATGTTACAAAACTCATCCCACCTCTATATTTCAGTGTGCACAGTGACCTATTTGTGCTCATGTAATAATCTAATCCTTGTCTCTCTTGAAAGTGCCTCCTAATTTTTATCATTGTATCTGCTCAAGAACATTGATTTTTTTCAGCCCTGCTATTATTTTTCAAACTGTGTATCAGTTCTCCTTTGGGAGTCCCTGTGAAATGCATCTTCCTACTCTCAGGTCTCATGTTTTTCCTTTGCAATTAAACTTTCATGTTTTAGTTCCTTGGCATTGCTTACAGCCTGAGATGTGATTTCAGACCCTTTTTCCATGTGAGCATTTCTCTGGCATTTCACAAGGCATGGCCCCAGTGTCCCAGACAAGCCCCAAAACCCCTGGGAGCAGCAACCTCGCTGGGTGACCATCATTCCTGATTCAGTGGACAGTCCTGAAACTTTGGAAGAGGAACAAAGGTGAATTTCAAAATCTCAGTGTTTTTCACAGGAACACAATTCCTATTTCATTTCAATTTTTATCATTTATAAACCGAGGAACAAAACCCGGGAGCACTGGGGAGGCAGAGCGAGGCGACTGCCTTGCCAGACCTGGCAGACAGCTGTGTTCATGCTCCTGGTATCTGATACAACAAAGGCACACTCAGCTAATACCTGCTGGCAGCTACCATTTCAGCTTCTGCTTCTAGTGGCAACACAAGGCAGCTAATATCCCTTTAAATGCCTGGGAGATTCATGTGAAAAGAAATATGGGCACCTAACTAGAAAAAAACCACTACAGAGCCATAAATCCCAAGTTAAATTAGGAAACACCTAGCACAGTGTTGCAGACAAAAAAAAAGTGAATGTATGTATAAATGATGATGAGCTGCATGTTTACAGGCACTCATCTTTAAGCAAGATGCCTTTTGTCTTTAATAAACACACACAGGTTTTTATATATGCCAATGCAGACAAGTAAAGCAATCAATAATCCTGCTCAAACAGAAGTTACCTAGACTGAAAATTTTTTTCAGGAGTTTATCAAACTATAAATGTGAAAGCCATAATGCTGTCTTAAAAAGCTATTCATACATTAGGAATGTAGGAATATAGAATAATAGAATGTAGGAATGCAGGAACGACACAGCCAAGGCATTACAAGTGTACAAAAAAGCAGAACACACCTTAAGTATAAAAAGACCACCATAGTTATTTGCCTGTTATTCAGACTCTCTCTTATAGATGCTTATTTGTCTGCACTCTCTGCAGGAAACTAAGGTCTGGCAGCTAGGGGTTACAGCTTGTCTCAGTTCCTCACTGCAGGTTTGGATGCAGACCCCATTCAGTTCCTACATCGAACAGCTCCGAAGTCTGAGGTAGGTGGTCAAAAGGCAGCCTAGCCTAAGCCTTAACAAGAGCTGACCTCAGCTGTGGCTCCACTCATCCCTCTCCCACCTAGGTACTGGTCTGGGTATTTTCAATCACAAGCAGGAGTCCCCAGAGTAACAGGATTTTCACAAAGCCTCTTTTATTTAGAGCCACAAGACTAGTGAGAATGGAGTTCTCTTATGTGTAGACCCTATGCTCACTCTCTTAGACCTCTTCCTGCAGCTCCATCCCAGGGCCAGCCTGCTCCTCTCCTTCCCGCTCTCGGGGCAGAGCACGAGCTCTCCAGCCCACAGCTGGCGCTGAGAGGCCCAGGCAGGCTGGGGTAGAAAGCCGGCACGAAGCCTTACGGCTTTCACACCAACTGCTTGCCGGGCAAGGCACAACCCTGCTTCTACTTTTCTAACCCAAAAAACAGTTTATATCAGTTTACATTTCCAAGGCTATCACGGCAAGGAAAAGTGCCAGAAAGTTCCTTTTTTTGAAATGAAAGCCTACTTTACATGTTTAGCTCCTCCAAACAAATGCAGCCTACACCATGTTTTGAGAGGCCCCAAGTCTAGCTCTGCGCAAGTGAGAGAAAAACTCAGGGCCTAAATCTTCTTGAAATACATGTTGAGTGTCTGTGATTACCAATGGAAATGTGCCATAACACGCATCAATCTAATTTTGGAAGCAAAATGTCCAACGGGATGGCATATTGCTGATTTTTTTCTCCTTCCCTGTGATTCCCTGCAGACCCCATCGCTCCCTCCATCTCTGCATGTCCGCAGCCATCAGCAGCACTGCCTCCTGTACACTGAGCATTCGGGCACTCTGACAGGAGCCAGCCCTCCTGATCGATGCCAGTGCTGCCGAAGGAGCTCTTGATGAGATTTACACACTACAGGACTTGGTGCTTTCTTTTCTCTCCCTCTCCCCAACCACATCTCTGCAAAATGTCCCAAGCCATTGTTGCCTGTTTCTGTCACAGTGCCATTAACCTAATTAGCAATAGGAAACAAGAAATCAAGACAGTGTTTAGTATGCTGAATTTCCAGAATGATTTGCTGCAGTTTTTGTCTGTACACAACAAGAGAATGTCATAAGAAGAGAAAAGCTGAAAGTTTATCTAAAATAATCTCTTGGAATCACAAATAAGGAACAAATATAAACACTCAATAGAAAGCTCTATTAATTTCAGCATTAGCCTTGATTTTTGTGAGAAAAGAAGTACTAACAACGTGTTAAACATTCAGTATTTAAAATTTCAGCATTATGCAAACCTGTAGTTACATAGCAGAGATATTAAAATATTAACACCTTGTAATTTTTTTCTTTTTGAGGAGCTGACCATCACTCTTTTAGCATGTATGTGCCCGGTTTATCAAGTTTAACAATTGTGGTGTGTCTCTGGACTACAGGGCTAATGTAATTAAATCCTATTAACACATCAGGAATAAAATCCTTTAATAGGCACATGAGGCTTTGAGAGGCAGCTCATTCCTGAGCAGATTTAATATCCTTAAATTAAGCAAGTGTGAATGGGAGGATGAATCTTATTAAAAACTTAAATCTGATTACATTTGAAAATTATTGGTTTCTTAATGTAATAAATTATCCATTTCAGACTAGAACAAATAATATATCCTAGCTTCACATAACTCCACTCTATAACAAGTGACAAACGAAATTAAGAATGACTGTGGGGCAAAAAGGAAGGTCTTTTTATAAAAGTCATTTTGCATAATGAAATACTTAAATCATTTTAACAAACACTGGGGGAGGGGACGGAACATATATATGCAGATGAGGGCATTAGAACAGGACTCATTTTTCCTCTTCAAAAAGGAAACTCAAAGACAGTCGGATTGGGGTTTTTTTCCTCTAAAAATGCCATTCTGACGAATTTGTTGTAAATTTTGAAAAGAAAAGATGAAGCTTATGTTGGTGGGAGCTGATTCCTTTTCCAGAAGGCTAATGCAAATGTAAACCATCTGCCACACATTCTGCTGATAAAGCTGTACTTCTGAACAATGGACCAACAGCACTGGAATACTAAAACATTAACTCAACATTAGGAAAAAGTTTTGAAAGAGATTATAACTTCCATAAAATAGAGGTATTTTTACTGCCCCTTTATGCAAAGAGAAATTATTTGTTATAGATGGATAGATAGATCAATCTGTATGTACACACATTTTCTTATGTAACATACATGGGGCATAAATCAGGAATACTGAGGAAGAGGTAAGGGAGTCAGTTAATGGGATCCTCTGCTAAGGTATAAATCACATTAAATCACTTACGTAAACAGAAATACCTCAATGTTTATAAACAGCATTGCTACTTTAAATGAAAGCTGGAATTGCCATTAGTCCCTGAACACAGTTAGGTCTCTTCCTTTTAACATGGGGGCATTTCAAACCCTTAGCAAGAAGAGGCAAGCAAGCAGTAACTGGACCATCAGTAGTCTGATGTCTTTACTCATGACAGTGGACACCATCCGATCTTTAACAAATACAACGGGAAGTCCCAGTAGATTTTTAATCTGGTGCTATGTGACACATTTATGAATGAAAAAAATGGATATCACAAAGCTTTACTTACAAACCAGAGTAACCAAAATGATTTACTGTGAATGCATGCAAACGAAAATAGCTGACCTAAAGAAAACACCACCAAAAAAATCTTTATGGAGATAAAAAACTACACAACTGATTAAACAGCGTGCCCCAAAATGGTTTCTTAAACTACTTTAATGATGGTAGGCACCAATATAAGAATTTATAGTGAAAGAATTGATGATATTTCTATCATGCAATGCAGTAGCTTGAAAGTGTTGCCCTATTTCAGCATGGTAAAATACTCTCAAGTGCATTTCAGGTTTGGCACAGGGCACCATGTATGTATTCACCACAACAATAGATTGGGACATAAAGTAATTTGTTCTTAAATTGCTAATGATTTAAGCAGAAGACTTCAATATCCAGTAGTTCACCTAACTGTGTTAATTATTCACGCATCAAGGTGGGGGCAGGAGGCCAAAACTGTATAATCACAAGTTAAAATTTCTCTAAAATGCAACACCAGTAATGCAAGAAAATAGCAGATACCTGTGTGTTGAAGAGACAAAATAGGTTATTCTAGAATAAACAAAGAAACTCTCTTCTATCACCACCTTTAGTAGCCAGTACTCATTTCTCTTTAAATCTGAGGTAAAAAAATCCCAAGAGTTCTGGTTGTTTCTTAGGTGGATGACAGATTTTGTTCTAATTAATCTAGAGCACTGTGTATAGAAACGACTGCAAAAGCAAACATGTCTATTAACAAAAAGCAGTGATTACTGCTTGGCGTTTAGCCAGTAACTCTACATAAGCAATGAATTGATGCCTGCAACTGTCTCAGTGCCATATGGGTTCTGCTGTAGCAATGAATTGGATCCAACGCAAGGTTAAGATGTGTCAAATTTAACTGGGGTTTAATTGATATTGGTAAAGAGGCTCTAAATAAAGAAACAGTGTGTGTGCTATTAGAAACAGGATGCATGTCAGCCTACATCCCCCAGCTTGCTGGCAACAAAACTATGCTTAGAGATCCAAAGGAGTTTCCAAACTCCTTTTTTTTTTGTCCTTTTTCTCCTTTTTCTTTTCCTTTTTTTCTTTTTTGATTAAAAAACAAACAAACAAACAAAGGAGACAACAAAAACTTTAGGTTAACAGGTGTACTAGCACTTCATTGCAATTGAAAGACAGAACGCTAATCAGGTGTACAGTGTTACCAGTTCCTGTTTTTCACATGCTAACAAATCTCTTTACAGCAATGCCAGTCATTTTGCCTTGGTATTTCCATTCACTTAGGAAGAAATATCCCTAAGCTACACAAGTGGCAAGATTGCACATCTTACTACGCAAGAGCCAGAAATGGTAATGTTACCTCCAAGAAGGATTCTCTTTTCTTCAGGAGCAACAAAATACTGTGTGAAGCCTAACCTGTCTCACAAGTTACTCATTGTGTATGATGGTTATTTTTGTTCCACTGACAGCTTTGGTGCCATGAGCCTTTTACCCAAGTGACGCATACTCAGAGCATAAAGACCTGAACTGCTCAGTGGGAGCAGATTAGCGCCCGGCCTGGGCAGCGAGCAGCTATGAGAGTTATTCCCATCCATTTTGTGCTTGGAGTGAGCTAGCAACCATGGGGTGCTGCAAACATCCATGCTTGGCTGGCTCCTGCTCTGTCAAGGACCCCGCTCCCTCCATGCTGCCAAATCTCACCCAAGTGGCAGCACTGTCCAAAAGAAACCCAGCACTAGTCACTTGCCAAGCCCCTTCCAGCTGGATTCAAAAACTGCAGCAATAAGGCTCCATCCAGACCCTCCTCTGGTGTCCAGGCTCAAACCCTGTCAGGCCTGAGCTCCCAAAGTGCCACTGTCTTCAGTGGCAAATGCTGATATTCATAACAGCCCCCCTCTGCAGACCTCAGGTGAGGAAAGGGGTTAAAGTGACACAGCAAGAGAAACAGAAACCACTCTTACGTTTGCAGCTTTCCCCAGAAAGGAAGAAGGCAACAGGAACAAAACTCCTGAGTGTTTCAGTTTTCAACAATAACTAAATTCTCTGAAAATAAAGATGATTGGCCCTTCAGAACTCTTTAGTTTTTACACAATTAGATATAAAGACAGTACCTATAAACACCCAATGGGAAGGAACAAAAACCACTGAGCCAAACCCTTAGTAGTGCCCAGTGGAAGGATGAGCAGGCACAAACTGAAATACAAGGAATTTCACTTAATCATAAACAAATTGGTTGGTTGGTTGGTTTGGTTTTTTTACAGTGGGAGTGATAAAACATAGGAAGAGGTTGCCCAGAGAAGTTGTTGTTTAATGATCTCCATTCTGGGAGATCTTTAAAACCCAGCTGGCCACAGTCTGGAGCAACCTGCTTTGGCTGTCCCTGTCCTGAGCAGGAGGCTGGACTGGATAGGCCCCAGACATCCTATCTCAACCACCCTATGATTTGGTGATTATGTAAATCGGCATCACTTTAACAGTGTGCCAAATCTCACCTTTCATGATACAAACTAAAAAAAAAAAAAATTGATAGAGAAAGCTGATAAGTAAAGATATGGAATGGAGGTATTTTTAACCTCTTCCACTTGTTACATTTCCAAAGATATACTGCTTCCTGCTAACTGTTCCTCATGCTCCAGTGGTAGCAGCCCATAAATATCTCTAGTTTCCTTAAAACTGCTTTGATTTACTTCATTCAAAGAGAAAAAATAAAGAAACCACCCATGCTGAGACAATACTGAGCTGGTGCTGGCTCAACTACACTTATCTCCTGTATTCTAAGTTTTGTTTTGCAATTAGGTCACTGCTTTACTTCATATATGAGCAATACCTGGCACAGTGAGATCCATGTTGAAAGCCTGGATTTCTAGACAGATCTCTATTAGCAGTAAGAATTACTTTATTCTAAGAACAACCTTCATACATGAATTTCTTCAATAATATCTTTGCTTCTTCCTCCCAGACCAGTGTAAATCAAGTTATTGTTTATGTCTAGTTTGGCATTTATACACCAAATGGTATCAAGCTTTTATTTGATAGCCTTTAGCCCTTTTATGTCAACATTGAGTTCTTCTGGTATTCTTTGACTATTCTGACAATTCTTTATCATGACGCTTTATTGTGCAACTAATTTATTTTTCATTATCATTTTGATGCAATTTTGGTACTTTTCCAGCAGTGGAAAATGTTTTCTAGTAATTGTGATAATTCCTTTTCACTTTGCTTCGCTGGCAATGTTCTAATCCTGTAGGTAGTTTTCTGCATTGTTTTTAACCCTGCAGGGAGTAATGACTGTGTGACATATTCAGCAAAGGAACCATTTACTGTAAAAGGACATTGTTCCATTACTTACATTAAGAAAACAGACAAAAAACAAGACAGGAAAATAGAGTAAAAACAACTGTATCTGTACACCTAATGTTTGATATTTGTCAGAAAGACATAACAGAGCTATTGTTCTCTGTATGCAGACAGTGGAGTCAATACTATTCTACAAATAAATATATGACAAAGAAAAAAAAAAGGTTGCCCGTTGCTTATTAATGCCCAGTTATATTATGTGCTGTATATATTTCAAGCAAAATGCAAACCCTGGTCTCAAGCAGCAAGGAACACAATGACAAAACAATTATTTACTACCGTATCTTTAATGCCTCACTGACTGTCTTGCCTGAAAAGTAGGAGCTTGATTTTCCTCCTCTCTGTCCTTTCAAACGATGCCTGTGTCTGAGAGACAAGATTGCCATGTTACTTCCAATTCTCTAATACACAGACTTGTACACTGGAAATCAGTATGGAACACTGCACTCACATCTCCCCTAACTTTTTACAGCCTTTAAATTGCCAGTCTTCTGACTACATTTCTTCAAACAATATTGCCATCTGACTGATATCAATCAAACACATTGCCCTTTGATGTCAGAACTCACAGAGTCATCCCACTTGACTGAATTTTGATTACCTCTGTATTCAGTCAAGTAATGTGCTGTTCTTCAAAAAAGTAAAGCAGCATAGCCACTGTGCATTTTTAATAAAGGACTATTGGCTCCTGCATTAGGAAAATAACGCCAAAAACATTAACTTTGAGATTCCAAGTTTGCATGCATGTTTTGTTTCCTCAGTAGAGGTGGATGTTTTATAGTGTAGTATGAAATGAAGGAGAACGATTTAGGGATTAAACTTCTAAGATCAGGCTTTCATCTGTTATGGCTCCCAAATTTCCCACATCTCAATAGTCCTACAGTACCAGTACAAAGGGGATGTGTATCCACCTTTTTTCTTTTTTTTTTTTTTTATTTTAACCTGTTTTACATTAAAGCATGATTCAAAAGCAGAAGTCTTTGCTTAACGTGGAAGAAAAAAAACCCCAGATATTAGATTCCCTATTGTTTAAGTCAGGTGCAAAAAACTGTACTAGCAGGCAAAAAGGATAGGAGTCCAACCAAAACCCTGAAAACCACTGACCGTGATAACTGCTGCATTTGGTATTTTTTTGTTTGATATTTAAGTTTTTCCTGAACTTTCTTCTAACCCCTGCAGTATTCTCTTTCTCTGTACTCTACTCTTTGCTTCAATGAATGCATACCTTTCCATTGCTGCTACACCCACCTCCATCTCTCCAGGCTGCCAGAAGGAAGGCAAGAATAGCAGATTTATGTCTGTAGGTCAGGAGAAGAAATCTCAGCAGAACTTCCTTTGCAAGCAGGTATTTTTAAAGCTGTCCAAACAGATAGAGTCATTGGCCATCTTGCAGTCTGAGACTGAGTGTAAGTATGTGGTGTTTGACTCCTGAACAGGAAAGAAAGACCCATTCTGGGACACGAGATCGAATACGGTCTAAGCATATCAAAGATAACTGTTTGCAGAGCAAGTAGAGACCAGCGCAAGTCCCCTTCTCCTTATGTATTAAAAGTGCTGAGAAGATGGGCAAGATTTGCAGCCTGAAGTAGGAGGCAGCCCACGCCACCATCAGGTGGAAATAGTTCTCAAACTTGTGGATAACAGAACTAAAATGATTACTTTCAAAAGACCCCTTCTAACAAATAGGACCTCGGGTAGCTAAAATTCTAATTTTTTTCTAGTGGAAAACATCTTTTGGTAGGAAATCAGTAGTTACAAAAAAAAAAAAAATGAAACAGACAAAAGGAATAGAATTAAAAACAAGAAAAGCAACAAGAAAAACCCAAACAACTACCAAAAAAACCCTAAGCTACCTAAATCTTCCTAAGGTACTTAAGCTTCCTTGATGGTCATTTATGTAATTGAGTGGGCTGTAACTGTTCTTGATTTGGTCACTGGTACACCTGCAGTACAGTACCTACTCAAGCATGCTGCTTGGACCCACTAAATTGGCACAGTTTCTGCAGTCTGTGTTTCAGACAGCTCTGTCTTTTGCTTATGTACCTCATGAAAATTCAAGTCTTTCACAATGCTTAGCTTTTGCTGCACTCTCACTCCATCACTGTTGCCAATACATAAAGTTCCTTGGCACATCAGGGCAGACAAACTGTTTCACTGGATGGCTCATTTTTCCAGAAATGACATGTGTCACAAAGCAGCTCAGACTCCTTAAACCCTACATTCATTCCCAGCCAGTCAATATATTCTCATGCCCTTGTATACAACCTCCAGTCCTTGAAAGGAAGAAGAATTAACTTTCATAAAATCAATCCTCAGTATTCCTAGCATAACTGACTGTACTGTCACACCTAAAGTCTCTGCTTCTTCAAACATCCTCCTCATCCTTGAGGGGGAAGAAAGGGATAATACCTACTTTCTGAATTCGCACCCTCAGAATAAGCACAAGTATTTATGGAGGTAGGAAAACGCCATGCCTTCAGAATTATGTCCTCCTTTTGCTGGAGACAGACACTCTGAACACTCACGGCATCCTTTTTCCATTTCTGGGCCAGGAAAACTGCCCCAGCCACTCTTCGCTGAGTCTGATCAAGCAATGAGACTTGCTTGAGGCTATACATAATTCTTAGGATTGTACTTTGAAGAATGATTTTAACACAAAAGGGATTTTTTTTTCTCCTTTCAATCTAAATGGCTTATAGTGACACATATTTCTATTGGTCAGCTAAATGAAAAGATTAGGTCTGCCAGACATTACAGTATGTGGATAGTGCCAATCAGAAAAAGGAAAAAAAAAAACAGAAACAAGATTTACAACTGTGGGTAGTTTATAACTCTGTTAGTCTTCTTTCTTAGTCTGCCTTTTCTACGGCCATCAAAAGCTTCTTTTGAGTTGTACTTAGGACATGACTTCAATATGTAAAGGGGTATATCAGTATGAGTTTGCTTCTTCAAAGTGCTGTTCTTGCAGACACACAGGCTCCCATCCCACAAGGAAACACTTCATGCATTCAGCATCCATCTCAAATGCTCCACTCACTACCCCAGTTTTGTTGCCTGGATAAGCACATTTAAGCAGAAACACCAGGGAAAAGCACAGGTGCTGAAGTAAAAGCCTGGGTGAGGAGGAGAGTGGGGCTGTCCTTGGCTCCTGGCCAGGGCTGATGTGGCCGAGCCATCCATACCTCTCACCGGCCATCACACCATGTCCTGGGATGTGACCCTGGCCCACCTGGTTCACCCAAACCAGGAAAGCACCATGCTTGTTGCATTAGGAATTGCATTTCCATTTGGAAGCTAAAAAATATGTAGTGCTATAATGTCCTTCTATTTCCTGTTTCCCCAGCTGCTCACTGGCCCAGCCTCTCTCCTTTCTTCCTTTTTTTAATCTAGGAATGCATTTGCCTTTGACCATAAAAAAAAGAATATGTAGAGAACTCAAACATCAAAATCCTTCAATCTTTAACCACATGTATGGAATGCTTAACAACTAGCACAAAAGAGCTCCTGAATGACAGTAAAAAAAGCACAAATGTGACTGAAATGACATTTACAAAATTAAGACTCAAATCTTTGGCACTTCCTAAAAGCATTTTTTGCAAGAAAATTGTGTTAGTGGTGCACTAGCATGGGGAATAACTCTTCTCCAAGCCTCTGACAAAACAGCCCACTGAAGGATGACTGGTAAATTTTGCATCATTCAGAAGACAAATAAAAATCAAATTTGAGTAGCTGAGCCTAGTATATATTAACATTGAATGGTTATTATGTCCTGGTCAACTGTTAGAAAGCTGTTAGAAGATGACATCTGCTTTTCTGGAGAGAACCATACTTAAATGGGACTTTTAGCTCTTACACTGAAGTGACTCATTTTTTAGGCATGCTCAGTCACAATTTTTTCAGACATTTCTTCTTTTCCCCGCTGACATTCTAAGCATAAATCTGTTGCAAATCTGACGGATACCACTCCATCCTCGGTCAGAGTCATCATCTACTTACAGGTAAGAAGACACTTTTACTATAAGATAGAAATCATTATTTGGTTTTTCAACACTTCTAAAACATCAGTGTCCTGCTTCCTTCTTCAGCCCAATCCCAACTTCTTAAATAATTGAGTCCAAGTTTCCACATTATATAGTGCAAATGTAGTCATTGCTACTTGAAAGAAGGCAGGAAAATTAAACACAGTATGTCATTCTAGAACAGGGGCACTGCTTAGATATTAATGACGATTAGGATACAGAGAGATGTACAGGCTATGGACTGGTTTAATGAGGAGAAAATCCATAACCTCCCCCAGAAGATGCTCTAGCCACTGCAGGAAAAATATAAAGTCCAAAAATTTAAAAACTAGCTAGATGCTGCCCATCCACCCACAGACTGGGGACTGGTTGCAACAGCCAGTTCTTTACTAAAGCCTACTGAGTACAGAGAAATACAGAGATAATATGAAGGTTTCTTCTGGTGCTCTTTAGGGAATTAATGGAAAACATAGGGAAGAATTTAATGCTATTTTGGTTGGCTGGAATGTCCATTTCAGCAATTCAGAGGACAAGAGATTAATTTGAGAAGCTACTTACAAGGAGTTTCAAAAGTCAAGTGCAAAAGAGGTTACCACCAGAGGATACAATAAAAAAGTAGTTTAGTCTATGATCCAAGGTACAGCATTGTTCTTTAAAATCTTACACAATGCTGAAAAACTGTATGGTGTGCTGCCAGCAAACAGCTTCAATAATATGCTTTTGGAATGGCAGCTTTTGCTTTTGGTGCTCATTTAAAACTGGATCTTGTCTCTTTTGTACCATGGCTCATTGTATGTTGCTGTTCTGGACCAATTCTTCCCTTTTTGATTTGATGTTTCTTGGATCCTCAATCCTTTAGCAACTTATCGTTTAACAGTCACATTAAACACAATACAGCAGGTACTACCTTTTTTGGTATTGTCCTTAAGTATTATTTCTGAAGCCCTGCCAGAGGGATTGACCTTCCACTCTCTTGCTTTGAGTCAACAGGTAGTCACCGAAGACTAGGTTGAGCTTCTTCTCTTAAAATACTTTTCCATCCCTGAGTTTTGTGTCCAAAGGTTGGTAACTTCCCAAAAGTCAAGAGAACATCACATTTCACTGATGGTGCTACAGGCCAACATATCCATGTATGTACAGCACAATTACACCCTAATGCAAACAACAGGTGTTTTATCCCAGTGAGGGGCTTTACAAACCGTGCAGTTTTCAATTCTTAACTGCTGTGACAAGTTACTCCCAGGAAAACGAAGCATAAAGGCTCAATTTTACCCTTCACCAGTTCAGAACCAATTGTTTTATGAACCCATTAGGAAATATTTGTTTATGGACACGTTCCTCTGGACCAGAACATTTTTATTTCTCTACAATTGGTTAGGATTTCTCTTCCACCATGACCCACTACGCCCATCTCTGGACAGACAACAGCACAGGCCAGGAACTGAGATTTAATTTCAGTTACACAGCACAATAATTATGAGTTTATTGTTCCCATTCTCCAAGGGAAATTAGCTTTTAAAACAGTGATATACACAAGCAGTCAAAGTCCTGAAAAGATACACATTGGCTGTTTTAAGCAGGAAATTCAGAAAAGCTTTAGCTGTATAAAGTATTTTAAGCTGAAGAAAAAGTACAAAGAACAAACCATTGAATATCTGCATTTGTGACAGTTCTGCATTGCCTTGGCAGTGGAAGCATCTCTGTTCAAGAAAGCAGTCATGGACAAGTTCATAACAGGCTGTTGCTGAGATGCTATCCTGAACGTAGCCAGTATTTGGGGCCATTTTTAGGAATCGACAGCCTTCTGAAGGCTTGTATAATCTGTACTTTTGCCTTTTGGTTTTCAAATGCAGAATACAAGCTCAGCAGCCCTCACAAAACATTGCAGCTGTCATGAGGGCAAATGCTGATAGAAGGACTTTACCTACTTCTGGTTCCAGATGTGCAATGTCCTCACATCTCAAACATACAAAGGAGGTGACTCTCCAGTTTAATTCATTACTACAATCCTGATTTTAATTCTTTTTAGATATTTTGCTATGAATATGCATTTTCAAACAAAGCTCACTCCAAGCTGTCCCTTTGGCAGCATATGGATCACCACAGCAGTTCTTGGAAACCTTCATTCCTTGCAGAAGGTTCAGTCTACTCCAGCACTCCTACACAGGTACGTAAGAGCTTGCAAGACAGGATGATACATGGCATTGAATACTGCTGTAGAGGGAGGAGTGTTCTCACTTATGCATGCATGTGCAGTAATGTGCTGCAATTGCCAATGGTCCTTTCTATCTAAAATTTTACTGCCTTCTCATATCAGCTCCAAGGGCCAGTAGAATTATAGAGATATCTGCAAAGGGGAGCGAGAGATGTTTACAGATCCTCCTTCCCTACTGTAATTTACAGCCTTTACATCCCTTCCTGATGGCTGGTTGCTTCCTTCATCACCGCCATGCTTTTACCACTATGACAGAAAATGATGAGGCAAGAGGAAGAGACCTGCAATCATGAAGCAACCCAGTGATAGCCCGGCTAATAACACGAAATAAAACACATTGTGCTTCCCTGCTCCTGTGAGAGAAAATGATGAAGCACAAACCCCGCTCTCATCATTCAGAAGTCTGGCTTAAGGAAAAAAAGATACACCACATGATGGCTGAAGAAAAAGATTTTTGGATTGTGCCACAGAAATTGTTCCATTTTCTGTATTCCATAACTGACCAGTTTTAGGTCCTTCTTCAAACCCACACCTGTGAAGTTGTCAGGCCTGATACAGGGGAAGGGGTACTACAGTATTTAACAATAAACCACACTCTCAGCAAGCAGTAACAGCCATCCTGTTCTGGAAAGCATGTGTATGTTGTTTTGCCTGTGGATTATTCCCTCCAATAACTCACAAAGAAACTCCTTGTTGCACTGTCTGTATTCCAAGAAAAACCCTGATGATTGTAATGTGGGAAGACAGTTGCCTTCTTCTGTTTACTTATTACCTGTAAGCTGCTCAAAAGAGTGACAATTCTATTGTTTAGTCTTTTTCTCTAAAAGCTAAATGGTTAGAAATGTAATCAAATAAAATGTCTTTGCTGTCCATTTCATAATCTTTCAGAAAAGATTTTAATTTTTAGTAGACTTTTACCTTTTTTTTCCCAAAAACAAGAAAGATTTATCACCTGTCACAGAAAAAAAAAAAAAAAAAAAAAAGAGTTGAAAAGCTCTGACTTTCACCAGTTTATTTCTCCTCATCATCATCTCTGACCATGGCTGGATCTTGTAATTTAAACTTTTATTTTATTTATTCTTTAAGCAGTCTGACTTCTTGGGGAGACACATGAGAGCAATCAAAACCAGGCTGAGAAGCATCCTAAATACATAACGTGATATTCAATTTGACTTTTTAAAAAATTTTCCATTTCTACTATCTGTGTCTTACTGAGCATACAGAGACTACATATTCTTTGCTACTTTATAAAGGAGCTCTTTGAAAATACGCAAAGGCATGTCAGTTTTTGACATGCAGAAGTGTATTAGCACCTGAAATTTTAGTTAAGTCTACATTTCTTTGCAGCAGTTTCATTTTTATCAGGGTTTCATCAGAGTACAAGATAAACAGCTGTTGCATACCCCCAGGCTCACAAGCAGTTGAGTAAAAATCTGCAATTACAGGAATGTACAATTGCTAGATTTTTAATAAAGACACTGTGTCATGCAGCTGCATATGGCAGACATATATAACATATTATGATTAGAGGCACATGCATACTATATATAACTTCATTCTAATAATGCATTTCTACCCTGATTTATATGAGCTTAATCATAAATAGAGACAAATTAAGAAGTGCATAATAATTTTTAGCTCAGAGGCCAGCACCCACTGTTCCGCACAGGGATTAATATCTTACTTAAAAACCAGTGTGCACTGTAATTTGGAAAGAAATAATCTCCTTTCTCATGTTTGCATCTGTCTAGCAAAAGGAAATTATTAATGCTGAAGATATTTTCCACAACGAAAGAATCTGCTTCCTCCATACCTTTTGATTTACTCCCTCTTATTTTTGTATTGTATTTTAATAAAGGACATGGTACCCATCCATCAGGCCTGGTCTTAATCTTTGTTACTAACCCAGCTCCTGAAGTCCTCAGGCTTCATGCAAACCATTAGTACTTGTATACAACCATATTACCAATTGCTGCAGACACAAAGCAGCTCCTTGCAGCCAGGCTACCCTTTCATATAGCCTCAATATTTCCTCTTATAAGGAGAAATATAACCAAGACAAGGCGCCAGAATTCATCCTGCGATGCGATATGCATTGCATAATTTTATGGCAGCAGCCTTATTTCCTACCAGTTGCCAATATATTGGATCACAAGTAGTTTTCTCTCAAAATCTGTACAACTGATTTTTTTCTCAGAAGGCTTTCCAATCCCCAAGAAGAGGAGAGTCCCCTGCCCAGTGCTGCACAGCAGGATGGTTTGCCAATAAGGGCTGCAAGGGGCAGCAGTGGAGGCATGGGGCTTGTCCTGCCACTGTCACCATGCAGCCAGGTACCACTTCACTCGGGCAAAAACACCCACCCAGCAGGGATCCCATCCATCCTGACTACAAGACCATGCCTTCCTAAAAACACAAAGCACTCCCTTGCCTGTCCTGGAGGCTCACGGCACAGGAACCAAAATCCTACACCTCCACGGTCCCCTTGGTCTTTTGCCCATTCTCCCTTCCCCTCTCAGCTGTCTCTACCTAAGGCCATCTCAGCACACAGCAGACATGGCTTGTGTCTCCCACAGCCTGCCCTCCACACCCAGCCACAGGAGAAAAACCACCCCATCAGCCACATGGAGGGAAGCTCCTACCTGCAAAACAGAAACCTCAGCCAAACCTTACAAGCCACATTTAACAAGAATTCTACCACCTGTTTGGCTATAACATCTGCCTAAATAAAAGTTAAATATCAAAAAATACCCCAGTTTTAACACTAATTTGAATATTTTTACAAACACTTGTTGAAGGGAGATGACAACTCGCCAGGAGCACAAATGCTCCTGGCAAAATGCCAGGAGGCACTGCACCCCAGTCTGACTAGAAGCATTTATTCCCTGCAGCTTATTGCTCAAAATGGGATAAATGCTGGAAAATCTTTCAACTCACAGCACATAGGAGCCACGTTACAAGCAATGTTTGTTTTAGAAATAAGATTACAACATATACAGTGATTCATAAATATTTGCATTTTATAATTCTTTCTGCAAATGAGTTGGTAAGTCAATCCACATAGGAATGAGATTCTTCCCCTACAAAGGGAATCAGCCACAGAATTTTAACTGTCTGTGAGGTCTGGTCACTCTCCCTCTCAGAGCTCTTTCCTCATTTTGTACAAGGCAAAAGTTACTAACTTTTCTTCTGCACATCTTCATACCTGGAGCCATGTGGGAAAGGCAGCCATTCCCTAAAGGCCACAGAAGTGGCAGGAATAAAGCAACGCTCCATTTCAAAACAGAGCAGATGATTCAGTCACCTTGCTGCAGTTCCTTCCCTCTGTTGTACAAAGAACGTAAATACTTGGCTGCCACAAAGAGTCAACACGCACCAGCCATGGGGTCTAAAAAGCACAGCCAGACTTACAAATACTTTTTACAGTGATATTAAAGAAAACCCTGGCAATACTGGGGAAAGCAAAAGGCTAATTAGCTCTCAACAGGGATGCAGGATAATACACACCCTCAAGGGTGCTTTTCCTGAAGTCCAGGTATCTGGAATGCCAGTGCCATGTTCTCTTCATCCTACCTGACCGAAGGGTATGTGGAGGCTGGAGATCCCTCTCCAGGCTGATGAATGGCAAATCAAGAGTACATAGAATTACTGAGTCACTTCTCTCTCGTTCCTCATACACCATAGAAAGAAAGGGAGGGAACATAAAAGGTTAAAAAAAAAAAAGGGTCACAAAACAATAATCACATGGCAGCCCAAAAGCAGTGTGGTCACCTACCAGAGCACAAAGCAGTGACAGCATTACATGGAGACAAAAAAAACACCTAAGGCTACAGCTCACAGCCAAAATACCACGATACAGCCTTCCACTGTGCCTCATGGGCTTCCTACTCAGCAATGATGTTGCACTCCTAGGCCTCCAACATAAGGGTTACCTCTCCTAGGAGAAAATGGCATGTGCAGGACTTCACTTAAAAATAAACAGTCTTAAGCCCTCCTTTCCCCCCCTCCTCTCCAGACACTCCCCTCCACAGACAGACAGGTATGCTCACTGGGCAGTTTTGCTCTTTTTCCACACCGGGTTGGACTCTGGAACAGGCAAGAAAACGTAAGGGAGAGGTGGCTGCTGCAAACGCATCAGCTGGCGTGTCCTCCCACTCTACCCAAGGGAAAGTGCTGCCTTCAAGACAAGCTTGCTCACTGAGTAAACCAGGCTGAGGAGGGAAAAGATAAGCATGCCTAAAACTGAAGGAAAATAAACACACAAACATCACAAAGAAACTGTCCGTGTCTACCTGCCACAGGAGCAGTCCTGCACCACTGAACCAACGAGGGCACATGAGGAGGTCCACATGTGCTGAACCCAGGCAACCAGAACTGTGTTTCAAACCACATTATGCCAAGTGCACATGGTTAATGTGATGGCAGTAGTGGTTCCCCAATTTTGCTATCAACTCTTTTCTTTCTTTATCCCGTGCACCTGGCAAGCTCCCTGAGATATCTCCCAAATTCCAGCAAATACACCAATTTCTGACCATTTGAATGAGGCTGTTGCTAAGCAACACCATTTTCCTTTCTCTTTTGGTTTGTTTTTTTGGGGTTTGGTTTGGTTTGTTTGGGAGATTTTTTTGTTTGTTTGTTTTGGTTTGGGTTTTTTTGTTTGACTGAACTTACAAGAAAAACAACGTAAGATTAAAAATCTTCAATTTTTTAAATGAAAACAGTGCCTCAAAAAGAAGCTCCCTTTCATGGAGACTAATTGTATTTCCTATATTCTTCAAATGAAGCCTTCAAATGAAAAACAAGTTTGTTAATAACATGATGTTACTAATTCTTACCTACATCACATTTTATACTTTTGGGGACTCCAGTGCTAATCAGGTTCCTTACATCCATTCTTTCCTTCCCACCCGTACATCTGCTCCTCTGTGTGAAAGATGGAGGACCCTTTTCCCTAACTGAGTTATGGTAAATATATGAAATACAAAATCCGCATAAGAGATGACCCAAAGCATGCCATACTAGTGGGAGATTTTCTTTTAATTTCAACAGATTTTGGGTCTGAAAGGAGTCAGACCATTTATAAATTTCCTTGCAAACACTGCACATAAAATCATGAAGCTGTTTCTGTAAGCGGCTCATTAATTTAAAAGGGTGGCTGATCCCTGAAGGGAAGACCCACTTCAACAGGAAGGTTCTGATGTCACGCCGGGATTTCATTAGTGTACCGGCTAGAAAAAATGCTGAAATAAAATGTAAATAACTAACTAATTATGCATGCAGTACAAAATGGAGCGCCTCCAAAGTAATTAGAAATGTCCATACATGGCAGTCGGAACTGCAAGCTGAGCACAGAGGGTTCGTGCTCTCCAGCTATGACAACAGAGCGATCACGGAGAGTTTCTAGGCTGTGGTGGGGCAAAAAGAGATGGCATTTCCTGAGTGTGCAGCCTGTGACTAAATTTAAATGAACAAAATTACGGGGGATTGAACCATTGCCAAACCAAGACATTCTGGGTTCATCCTTGTCTGTCAGAGATTAGTGTTAAGGAAGGCTGAAATCTTACATTAGCAGAGAGATGGAATTGGATTGTTTTTAACAGAGCTGAACCTCAGTAAAGACAAATATAGTTCTGTATATTGTCAGTGAAAATGGTGGGAGCTACAAGAGAGGATGAACATAGTGACGAGTCAGGAACTAAGATGTTTCCCCATCCCTTCACCAATTAAAATTTTCTTTTATTTTCATGTCATTATTCTACCTGTAAAACCAAAGGATTCAATGTAAATGCTTCATTATTTTTTTAGACCTCCTTGTTAGATCTTTTAATCCTTGGCACAAAGAGATGTCATTTTGAAATTATTTTCCTTCTAATGAAAGTACCGTCTTTGCTAGGAGATGTAGGAAACTTTCTTTGTAGAGAATACAATTATGCAGAATGGCACGAATTTTGCTGTCATTTGTAATCCTAAAACTCCTGTGGAGCTATTGAAGCTACATGGGCATTTCAGAGAAGAATCTATTTTAACTCTTAGACATTCTCTGCTTTTTTTACAGCAAGAGCTGTCACTTCCCACTCAATTCTTCTGCCAAGACATCACTTCTCGTCGGCTGCAATCTGAACTGAGCCCTGTTCTGTCACCATGATGTGATGCTCACTACCTGGGCTAGAGGTTTCATTCTGTAAGTCAGGTCACACCTGTAGGAGCATTATTAGCAGCCAGAAAAAACACCACTACTCAGCCTGTGGGTTTTTTCCTTCTAAAGCCTCCCCTCCATTTTGATTTAGAAATTGGTAAACTAAGGAGGCGTCTCTCATGTCTCTTGTTCCTGGCTGGGTGTTGTGGGTGCCGCTGCTAGTCCCTTCTTTTTGGTTTTTTGTCATATCATAGTAAAACAAGAAACACCCATCAGTTTTAAGGTTCTTTATGGTTCACACTATTGTCACCCAAGCCACTACATTTCTTCTTGTAGATCAACTTTCTGTGCTTCATGCAAAAGTGTCTTGTTGTTGCCTTTGTCACATCTATTCATAACATCTACTCCTCCTCCAAAAATGCTTCTATCTAGGAAAGCCAGATTCTTCCTCCTATCTTCAGAGTTATTTAAAGTATTACATGTTACAAGAGGCTTTCTAGCTCAGCTAGCAGCAATTTTACATGTGTTTGTGTAATTCCTTATATGCCACAGGTCTTTTACGTTTAACCCATGCTGGATTAGAAAGCATTTCCCCATGGATACCCTGTGTTTTACCTCTTTTTCAACCTTCAGGTGAAAGCAGAGCTTGGCCACCCCCCAAACCAAAGTCCTGCTCCAAAATGGCCTTGGGTCTAGTTACGAGGAACTCCTGCAGAATAGAGCCATCGTCATCACACTTGGCACAGTAACCTACATTTTGGAACAGAAGCTAGATAAAAGTGCAAACTGCTTTTACCGCCTAGTTTCAATGTCTTTCTCAAGTCAGGTTTCTGATGTGTGCTCCTGGAGCAAGCACTGCTGTTCCCCTGCTCTCACCTCAGGTCAGCAAGGGCTGCTTTATTAATAACTGAATTTAAAAGTCAAATAAATTTAAGGCAAGTAAACACTCCTTCCCAAACAAAAAAAAAAGCTGATTATGTGATATCTTACCAGTGCCTTCTGGTAAGATCCCAAGATTATCATGGGCTCTGTTGTGATTTCTGTGCAGTATTTTTTTAAAGCGTGATGTTTGTTTACCTTGGGTCTTTGGGGTCTCTAACCCAGGGCTGACGTTCCCATGTTTCAAGGGAAGGAGCCTGCCCATTGGGAAGAGCAGTGTAGGAGTGAGGCAGGGATGGAGCTGCACACCAGGCTGCCCGTGCAGCAGGCACAGACCCCACAGTTCAGGGCCAAGGAGGGCTCACCTCGCTCCAAGCCCCAGCCTCACCCACAGAGGATGTCATATCCACAGCGTGGGGGAGTTGCCATGGGAACCACCTTATTTTCCCAGGCAGAGCACACAGATGCATGCAACCCACCAGCTTGTTCACAGTAAATTACTGTTTTCTCAAGGGTTCAGTAACTTATGGAGGCGCTTCTTCAGAAGTTGCTTGAAGTGTTATTAAATAAACTCTTTTTGGGGCACTGCAATGACACCTGTGTCACAAAAGGCAGGTGTTGGCCAGAGAGAGAAGGGCAGGGGGATGGAGGTGCTGGGGGGAAAGGCCACCTGGCATCCCTGCCTTCAGAGCTGCTGCACAGCCCTGGAAACACGGGGACACAGATAAAGGAGGGAAGTCCTATGGAGAAAAATATGTTATGGAAATAAAATATCATCTTAAATACACTGTGAATATTGTGAATTGATTGATCAATTATAGCAGACTTCAACTAAATCACTATTGTAAGTCCCTAAACCCACAGGAGTTTTTTTAATACCCTATAATTTTAAAAACCACCTGCAAGTTTGAAAACATACCTAGGTTGAAGCTTAGAATTGAGAACAGGGCATGAACAAGGTGAGTTTATTGTCGTATGGTTATTAAATAAAAATAAATGATCTTTTCAAAGTTTTAGAAGTGAAAAATAAACAGTAATAATGCAGGTACATGCTGTATACCCTTTCAGAATGACCAACAAAAAAGGTCAGAAATCCCTTGCGCATAGAACTTAATTACCAAAATAGACTAAAATAAATAAATGAACCAAAATCAGTACATTCACAGTTAATTACATCTCCACCTTAATAAACTCTTCAGAAATAAACATACATTTCTTAAACTAGAAATACTCTATTCTGTTGAAGTCAAGGGGTGAACACTGGATTCTAAAAAGATGACGGATCCAAAGGGCAAGACACTCAAATTTCTTTGGGAAACATTTGCTGTGTGAGCAGAGCATTTACAACTCTCAATGTGCAGTCTTTGGTATTTTCTTTTTTTTTTCCCTTTTCTTTTTTTAGAAGATAAAGAAGGGGGGAAGGGGAGAGAGCTGCTTCTGGTTTACAGGCTACAAGATGAGATTTGCAACATGCCATATTTTGTGTGGTCTAGCAAGCTACTTCTGGTTCAGGGAGCATAGTATTTGCAACTGTTTTCCTGGAAAATAACACCACGTGCAAGTGTTTTATAACTGAATCATATAGAAGGTTTTTAATCCAAATGTATAAATACTCAAATAACCTCGAGTTAAAGCAGGTAAAAAATGCCAGAGGGAAACCAAGTAACAAGAAATCACGTTTGAGGAAGAAAACCAAACACACAAACAAAAAACAAGGAGAGTGAGGGAAGGTGTTACTGCTATTTTTCTCATGCAGCGAGGTGGTTTGTGAGGAGGTTTACATCTCTGGAAGATAATGTTAAATTATAACCATATTTTATCCATTCAAATCATTAACAAGTTGATTTAAGCTATCTCCTACCAAGGACTTGATCTGGGGGTAGGAATACATAAGAAAGAAGAAGGTGCTTCACTGCTTGCTGTATTCTGGAATTATTACTTAAATTATATTCAAGTCATCAGATAATTATGAACTTTCTTTCCTTTATATTTATATGGAATATTTATTGAATTGCACAGTGTGCTTTTACAATAAAGTGCTTTTTACGTTGGTTTCTTTGTTCACCCAAAATAAAACTGACAGTTATCCTTTTATAACCTATTCTGAGAACATTTTCTCTTCTTTGAAACTGATTGATGCACTACTTTAAATGTTCCTGCAAATATCGTTTCAATTCAAGTTTCTGCATAATGTAATAAGAAGATAAAAGAATTCTATACTTCAACAAGAGACATTACAAAGCAACTAGAGACATTATCAAGGGCATTAACAAGCTCCTAATAGCAATAAAACCTTTTAACTGTCTGATGTAGAACATGCTCCCACCAAACCACCACATATTATGGTAATTGGCTCCAATTTCTGAATCTTTCATTGTAAAGTTACGAAGAGTTAGGTAGAACTGAAAAATGAACCTGGAATTCACAGTTCAGTTGCTTATCTTCTTTTTGTTATTGTTATGGTGGCGTTGTCTGTACAATACACAGAATCAGCATGAGCTCCAGCTGCAGCAGCATCATTTTATATTCTGCTCTAAGGTTCCTGAGTCTCGTTTTATTCTTGTTTCTCAATATTTAAAGGTATATGGTTTTAGTCCTTCCAAAAGCTCATCATGTAAAAACTGTTACAATGTGTGAATTAGTCATATTTCAGCAGCCTCATTTGCTTGTTCACTGCAACACTGAAAGTTCAAAAAATGAAATAGAACTTAACTTCCATGTTCTAATTTACCTTAGGAAATAACCTGGGGTAAGTTGCTTACTTTTCTTTTTTGGATTCTCCTCTCAAAAACAAAGTTCAGGCTTCATCTGGGGTCCCACAAAAATAAATACAAAATTCAGTACACAATAAAAATGAAACCAGAACCTGCAGCAGAAAAGTGGAGAAGTGACATAAGGCTCTCTGGTGATTAACCTGAAGTGTAAAGTCATATGTCCTGCTGACATGTCTACAGCACCACACCATTCTTTACAGGCTGGCAACCTGTTTACTTGAGAAGGGCAATCCAATTGGTATCTAGAATCATGGTCCAAAAAAGAAGTTGTCATTTAATGTCTCTGGAACTATCCTGGCTTAAAGGACAAGACACCAATAAACAACATAATGCAAAAGAAACTCCAAGGAGAAAAAAAAATCAACCAACCAACCAAAAAAACTTACTATGTTTCCAGCCCAAAGCTTGGTGTTCAGACACCACAAAACCTGCCAGACTTGATCTCCATTAAAATGACAGGCTTTGGGGGCAGATGTGCAAGGTTTAGAAAAGAGACACACACATGGGAAACACCAAATAGGGTAACTGGACTACACACATCTCTCTCTCAGAAGAGGGAGGAACTACCTCATTTCTGAAGTTCTGGCTGATGGCCGGAAAGACAATCCCTGGGACTTCACTGAGATCATAAAAGCACAGCATGCAATTTCTACCTAGCCTGGAAAAGCATTTCCACTATTTCCTGTAACATTTAATGGCACGATCCTTTCATTACAGTGTAAATTAAAGCAATCTTTTATTATTGCCATTATCAAAGGCTGCTTTAATTAGACTCTCTTAAAGGTTTTTGACAACAGAGCACACAACTATTACAGTTACAAACAGGCTTTCAGCGTGGTTACTGACAAACCTCCTGAAACCTACACAAAAGAAAAACAAAACCAGGATAAACAAATGCCTTTTCCCCCAAAGCTCTCTGACTGTGGTCCTTCTACTGCAGCTGTTGTAAAAGTTTGGGAGATTAAAACAAGACAAAATCAAACAAACGAACAAGCAAAAAATCAAAAAACAACAACAACTTGAGGAGCAACAGACCAAGGACACCAATTATGTAGGCGAAACATTTTATCAAAGCATTTTAATTACCATGACTTCACTTTCAGAAAACAAAAAACTGAGTTTTTGCTTGACACCAGATTTTCTCCATAAATTCCAATGAAATCTGTAAAGCCTTGCCTTTGCTTATTTCAATCTATTGTATCTCTGGTGTTATTAACTATTACAAGTGAGATATTAGCCTTGGGAAAACAAAAATTGCATTACTCAATGCCATATTACCTTACACTATTTCTGCATTGAAGGAAAGCCTACTGTGGTGTTGGTCTCCAGATCAACCTTTTGAATGGTATTATTGCTAAAGACATTTTTAGGGTATTTCAGAATAATTCCATTGTTACAATAACATATTTTCAAATCATTATTTTACAGAAGGCGAGCGGAAAAAAGCCAGCAACTCCAGAGCATGGGAAGAGGAAAAAGCTGGCACCACGACACCGTCTTTGGCTTCTAGCCAAGATAAAAATCGCGCTGATACCGCCTCACGGACGGGTGACGCGTGAGTTATCCCCTGCGAACACGTTCCTCTCTGATTATCGCTGGGGCTGAGCGACAGTCGGGCCGGGACCCAGACTTTAAATCACCGCGCTCGTGCCTTGCGGAAAAGAAAAAAAA